>OZ018390.1:24482957-25082957 GCA_963969525.1 Ontholestes murinus | reverse complement strand
AGCGTAATATGCATTTAGGAGCGAATTACGGTCTAATTTTGTCTTTAGTTTCAACACAGCGTAATACGCACTGTTCATTTTTGCGAGCACGTGATCAATCTGTTTTTGCCAATTTAGCTGTTCATCGATATAGCTCCCCAAATATTTAACAAAAGATAAACCATCTACAATAGGGGCCTCAGGCGGCTTCCTGTTATAAAATTTGTGTGCATGAGTTAATTATTTTGGTTAAAAGAGATACTATAGTCGCTTTTAAAAATAAAAGTAGAGATATTTATTACACAATAGTTCGAAATCTCTACTTTTACTCAATGTTAATTAATTAATGAGTGCTCACTAATTGGCCATTAGTCCACGTAACTATTGCAGCAACGAATGCAATATTCATATGACATTTCGCCCAACTAGCAATCGATCATGCAAACAAATTAATTTATTATCATTTCAAGCTCTAGTTAAATAAAATTAAAATTTCCATAGGTCGTACATACTGTACGTATAAAAAAGCACGACGGACCCTAAATTCAGGAACAAAATACCCTCGCACCGTCGCTTTTTATGTGTATGTGTGTTAAAATTAGAGCACCCTTAAAAGGGGATGTCCGTTCTATTCCGTTGGGAGCCGGCTGAGCCACAGGTTGCTGTTGAGCGTCGCCTGTGGAATTATTTCGACGGAATCTGCGTACTCTGTCCTTTTTCCTCGTCTATTTTCCCTTTGTCCGAACAAGGTCTCTGCCTCGTGAATCGATAGACTGCCGCCTCTCATCGATTTCGCATCAATCATACACCAAGTGGCCTAATTTGGGAATAGGAAATTAACGCCGGTTATTCGCGCTGTCTGGTTCGATGTTATCAAGATGATATCGTTGGGTTTTGGTAAAATGCATTTCAGATTTGATAATGATAACCACTCTTTTTATCGCTTTATGTTATAATCTATATGCATGCACGCCTGTCATTATTGCTTCGTATCTAATAATAATACCTATTTTCTCTAGTATCTCGTTCATTGTTCCTTCCCATGTCTTTCTTGCTCTTTCAAAAGCTTTCTAGCTAAAATACCAAATCGCATTAATAAGGAGCTACAAAAAAAGGCACAAGGAAATCCTTCACTTATAGTCTGTTCGTTGGATCTTCCGTCGTACGTCACAAACTATCGCTTCAAAAAACGACGAAAGTTTTACAGTGCGTTCTTTTTTTAACGCATTTGGTTTACTTTATCAGACTGAATGTTTTTGTGTCGTTTTTCGAAGCGATATTTTGTGACGTAGGACGGAAGATACAACGGATGGACTATACGTATGAATTCATTTCGAGTCAAGAACAGATAAAAGTAGTTAATAAAGTTGATAAGTCAGAAGAATTTGACGTAAACGGTAAGTTGATGCTTCTAATCTTATAGAAAATATTAAACAATTTAGAAAATATCAATAGCTTTCTTAATGATATAAATGAAAAAAAATTGCAAGTTCTATATTTAGATAGAAATATTGCCGAATAACCAAGTAACTATTGGTTCTTCTACTCAGTCAAAACCTATACTTTTAGAGAATCTCTGATAGGCATTCTAAATGCATAAAATCTGAAAATGACATCACTGATAGATCTTTAGAATTAACTGATGCCATTATTAGTTAAAACTTAATAAGGAAAGTCTAGTTTTTATTGAATTATTTCAAGGTCATATATACAACTTTTACTAGTAATAATCATTATGAAATGTTATTGCATTTTAATAAAATCGTAATTAAAACGGGATATACGGTTAAAAGCAATATATGTCGCTCATTTTCGAGATGAAAGTAAACACATGCCTCATACAGTCATGAATTTAATCAATAAAACCAATATCGCCCGATTCGTTTGCAATTTAATTAACCAGGGCCAGAATGAGCTCAACACAATGAATTATTAAGGAACGCAAATCGCACCCCTGGATCAAATCAGTGGCAACCGACGCCAAGTCGCTACCGACCTAATGAATCCTTTCTTCTGGTGCGCTAATTCGATTAAGGGTTAATTGCGATCGTAGAACGGTACGTCAACTGACACTGATTAGATTTACCCAATTTGCGCCAGTTTCGTTAAATTTCGACGTATTTTTTCGTTCGCCTCCTCGAGGCCCACTTAGTTCCGAACTAGTTTTCCACGAAGGCGGACGTTAAATACGTCCAACTGCGCCAAGATCCAGAAGCATGGTGAGTGTATGATATTTACGGACGAGTCGGTTAATTAAATCCGTGGAAATATGGAAAGCTCCGCTAAACATGAAGAGATATTTAATGCGAAGCAGGGACATGATAATAATTTCGCGGTGACACGAGCAATCCAATTTGCTCGGGTCTTGTCTGCGGAGACGGAGCTACATCGACTCAGCACTTGCAGTGAGGGTCTACAACGTCTAACAATTTAATTAAAAATCTTTATAATCTGTTTATACAATGGTTCAACTAATAGTATTCATACGATACCGAATATTAATTATTATTACGAAAACAAGATGCTCATTAAATGTAATAGAATATATTAATTTTAATGTAATGTAATAATGCATTAAAGCGGTTAAGTATCACTCATCTATGGCAGGCTGTTAAAAGCAAAACGAATTAATTTTATTATTTTTCCTGATGTATATATATTAGGTGAAGTTGAAAGTACAGAACGTTTTCCGCTAGATATCTTTAACAAGCTATACCTCACGATATCGCATCGAGTGTGATTTCCTTCAAAAAAGTCTTTGAAAATTTGATTAAGTCAATTGTGTACGTTCCAAATTAGAGTAAAAATTAAGTAAAAGCTATATATTCTTTAGTAGCAGAAATTAAGACACGCTCTTGCTCGCCAGTCTTCAAACATGTCAATTGACTGAAGATTCGTCAGAAAACCATTTCAAACCATTTGCAAAAAGCTGGTCCGGATGCCACACGAACTGACGCTAAAAACCTTTTGAATTAAATAGATTCCTGTAATTCTTTGTTGAAATGTAACAAAATCGATCCATCCTTAAGTAAAGAAACATTAATAAAATGACCACCAAACCCGGATTAACGGCCGAAAAGATTTTGCTGGGCGGTTGGTGAGATTGTAAAAGAGCTGCTCTCATCGGGTCTAATACTCAATTTGGACATCCATTGTCAAAAACGTACGAGATGGATGAAAAATATCGACAAGAGACGACCAGAATTAGCCAGGTTTCATCATTAAGGATTGAGTTGGTCAAGTTTTTTTTAATAGGGACGAAAATTTTATAATCCCGGAATTATGAAAACATCATCAAAATTGAACCAAATAGCGTACTTTTAATCTAAATCAGTTAATCCTAACTTTAATAATTTTGTCGTCGAAATAAAGCTCGGAATTTTTTACTTTATCTAAAACAATGATTTCTAAACATAACATAAAATTTCACTTAACTTTAATTTTGCATCAATATCATACATATTTTCATTAGCATATCACCAAATAATAATGATCAACTCTTAAAAATGCGTTTATTGTGTTTTCCAGCAAATGCCATTCCTGCAGAACCGATCGATATCCCTGGTGGACATGTACATCGACAATTCAGAGCCATCAGAAAATGTTGGACAAATCCACTTCTCTCTTGAATACGATTTCCAGAATACCACGCTCATTCTCCGAATCATACAGGTAAATATTAAGTTTTTAAACAAAACTAATAATTCTTAATCAAATATGTGTTTTGTGCATTTCTAAGATCTTGACATGAATTAAAGCAAAATTGTTACGCCGCTAAAGAATATCGTCTAGATATTTAGAAACATTAAACCATCTTAATTTTAGCTTTATTTTCTTCAGACATATTATGCGGAATCAAATACTTGTTCTGCTTACTTTCCTAATCTGCTGAAAATGTTCTTTAATGGTAGACTAAAATTGGTTTAGTAGTGTGACTGTCTAAAATTGCTTTCACTTCCACCCTTAACATGTCATTGCCTAAAATATTAAAATTTGGACCGAAAAGGTTAAAATTAACGAATTTAAACATAGAAAACCACATTTTTGGCATTTAGAAAAGTCGGATTCATTTATAAATAATCAAAATACATTTTCTGTTTGTAATTTATGATGAAATGGTAGGCCAAATTCTAAAATAGGAACATTCGGCATTGTAAGCTTTTTTTAAGATTTAAAAGGTAGTAACGGAACGACCTTTTAAATCCTAAAACCTATTTTGGAATTTGGCTTACCATTTCATCATAAATTACAAACAGAAATGTATTTTGATTATTTACAAGAATACAAGTCACTCTAATCTTAAAATATCTTTAGCACGACTTCGAAGTACACAATGAGCTGATATATAAAAAACAAATATCCACATACGCAAAAACGTCTTTTATTTTTCAGACCCCTTAGATATTAAATATATATCTAATACTAATTATAATCTTTATATACAATAGGGCAAGGAGTTACCTGCGAAGGACTTGTCGGGAACTAGTGATCCCTACGTCCGAGTCACCCTCCTACCCGACAAAAAGCACAGACTGGAGACGAAGATAAAACGCCGCACCCTCAATCCCAGATGGAACGAGACGTTTTACTTCGAGGGATTCCCCATTCAGAAACTGCAGTCCAGGGTACTGCACTTGCACGTCTTCGACTACGACAGGTTCTCCAGGGACGATTCCATCGGGGAAGTTTTCTTGCCACTGTGTCAGGTACACTTTTGCTAGCGTAGCCTATTGGTAATGCTGTATTTAGCGCAAGTAGCTGGCTTATGAAAGCGATTTTATTAAGTAGCTTTAGCAATATGACACCTAAAAATTATTTTATTCGAGCAAATTCAAAAAATATTTTAGCAATGCAAAAATGTCCAGAAAGTTTCTAGAAGCAAGTCTTTTTGAGTACACGTTATTTAATTCTTCTAAAATATAATAAATATAAACACCTGAAAATATATGGAATGGTACCAACAACTAAGTACCATAATAAACTTATTCCACAACAGTATAAATAATTTTCTGTTATTACCTTATTGAATTAGAGTTTATCAAATGAAACCACCTACGGTTTCAAATATAATCAATTATGATTACTAAGTTAAATGTAATTATTTTTCCATTTGTAACAATTATCACATCAAACAGCTACTGAGAGATCATGGCGGAGTCCACCTGTACCCCTCCCATCGCCATGATCATCGACAGTACCAAAACGGACGGGTTTCTAGCCTCAATTTCACACCCATTGCAGGATATACAGGACGTTTCGAAATCCGATGCTATAACGTATAGCGTTGAAGTTTGTGACGTCCCGTATATAGGTGTTTTATGTGTGATTTGGTATTTATAGGTGGATTTGAGTGAGAAACCCGCATTTTGGAAAGCGCTGAAACCTCCGGCAAAGGACAAATGTGGTGAATTGTTGACCTCTTTATGCTATCACCCAAGCAACAGTATTCTAACACTAACCCTGCTCAAGGCGAGGAACCTGAAGGCTAAAGACATCAATGGGAAATCAGGTAAGTTTCACACGCATACACCAAGATCCAAGACGTGAAACCACCAATTATTTATACTGTCGGTGTTGCTTGCATTTTAATTGGCATGTTAGAATAGTAGATGAATGATTTTTTGATAAGTTGTACAGTTTGGCAATTCGTTTTGTAATACAACGAAACACGTATCTGCATATTGCCATTGTATCATACATTAAAAAATGATAATAATACAAATATTTTTGCATTGTAATGATTGTAATTGTAATGTAACGAGAGCTATGTAATTCACTGTTAGTACGAGGAGTAGTTGTTTTAACTAATAGTTGGTAGTTTCTCATAATTGTAAGACAACGGTGCAGAAATGCTTAAGAAAAGTACTTTTTCTCAATTATATGAAATAATATGAAGTAACTATATCCAGCTTGGTGTAATTTCACTATATGTGATAAATAAAACATCGGTTAAAAAATTACACAGTTTTAATATCGAATTGAAGTAATTTTCTAAACCACTGTTAAATGTTAAATTATATTGAAGTTAAATTATTTATTTAAAAATTAAATGTACTTACTTAATTTCAAAGATTTAATGATAACCCTTAAACCTTACAATTCTGCATGTTTATATTGTAAGATAATGCCAAACTGTACATAATAACAAATACGAATAGATAACAGATCAAGAGATCAATAATATTTAGATAAAATTATGCATTTAGTAAATTGTAAATATTTAATTGCGCTCTAGTTATAAATACTTAGTTTAAGTATATTAGAACAAATTGTAAAGAGTATTTATAGTTGTAGTAGATGATGGTACAAAACATCATTGTGATTTGTCAAAATTCCCTTTAAAGGTCCGTAATATAACTGAATAAGAATGATGCTTTAATGACTATTATTTTAGATCCGTATGTAAAAGTATGGCTGCAATTTGGTGATAAGAGGATAGAGAAACGCAAGACGGCCATATTCAAATGTACGTTGAATCCCGTCTTCAACGACACGTTTTCTTTCAACGTGCCCTGGGAGAAGATACGGGAGTGTTCTCTCGACGTCATGGTTATGGACTTCGACAATATTGGCCGCAATGAATTAATCGGAAGGATATTACTGGCCGGTGAGTATTACCCAATCAATACGATCTGATGACCTTGTAAATATTTAGGAAAATAGAATATTACAAAAAATGACCAATATATGGTCGTGCAATGATAAAAGATATTGTATATAAATTTAAACTGAAATTAAAGATCACATAACTGTCCGCGAAAAATATAAGGTTATTCGTTTTATAGCCTGTGGGATAATGAAATTTTTAAGATGTTTTCTCGCAAGTAGGTTAATAAAGAATATATATTTTGTTTTTTTTTATTGTCCTTCAAGTCATTGAAACAATTAAAAACTGAAACGATGTTCCTTTACAAGATATTAAACTAAAATTACATAATAATATTATACCTGGTCCGAAATAGTGGCTCGTTGCATTAAATGAAGAATCAAATAACGGTTATGTGCACAGACAGCTGTTAATGCTGACATAGTGATAGTGGGATAGGACGTTACGCTAACACTCAGATTATTAATAAGCATCTGGCATACTCCTAGCTAGGCGTTTATGCACACTTGCACTAAAAAATATCTTCACACACGAGAACGTGGGCAAAAACTAAGAACGCCAAACAACGACCAGACTGCTGGATTTCGTACAGAACAATCCTGGTGCCAACACGCAAACCATAGATAATCATTTCGGGATTTACTATGTAACCTTCCGGCAGATCGTACATAAGATATGTACCCCAATCACATTCAACAAGTGCATTTACCATAAGAAGGTAAACTATTGTCCTTTGCACGTTGGTATTTAAAGATTCCAGTTTTCCAGACACTCCTCGATGAGGCCACCTACACGTGGGAGAACCTTAAATTCACATAACAACCATGTGTGATCAGAGAAGAACCCAAGTCCAACAAGAACCCCTGCCGCTATTGTTTAATAACTCGCACGTATCGACTACTAAGTATTTTCCATGTGGTTTCAGCATAATGAAGAGATGCCTATTACTCAATAGATTGCCAAAAGTGCTCAGTCTCAGACCTCCTTTTTTTTTGTCCTCACGAGGTGGTGTCGCTTAGCGTCCCTGCACTTCGGTCTCCGTGGTCCTTTTGTGCGCCTCTGGTTGTTTTACTCCTTTTGAACTCCTGTATCTTCTAAGAAGTCCAGGAGTTTCTGCCAGGCGATATTCCTTAGCTGTTCTACAGGAAGCATAGGCTTCCCGAGTTTCGCCTTGCGTTCTTGTTTGTATGCTTCGCAAGTGCACAGTAGGTGTTGGGGAGTTTCCTCTTCTTCTAGACACCCACGGCATAGGGGGCTTTTCTCAATGCCTATCCTATGTTTGTGCTTGTTCAGGTCACAGTGCCCAGTGACTAGTCCTGTGATTTTTCTTAGTTTCAATCTGCTCAGTCTAGACAGCTTCAGCATGCTGTCACCTCATTCCATTTTGGTTTTGCCATGCCTTTTTGTGCTCCTCTGCTAACTTGCGTCGGATTATTTCCTTTCCTGTTTCATGGGGTATACCGAAAGCGGGTTCAGGTCCTATGAATTCACCTGCCGCTCCGTGTTTAGCCAGTAAGTCGGCCCCCAAGTGTCCAATAATTTTTTGGTCCTTGGGTATCCATACTAGCTGTGTTTCTCCTGTTGTCGCCAGTGCGTCCAGTCTGTTTATGCAAGTCATGACCAGCCTGGACTGCACTATCGGTGAGGCTAGCGCTTTTATGGCTGCCTAGCTATCTGTCATAATGGTAATTGGTCCTTTGTTAAGTCCCGACTCCATTACGTGATGTGCACACCAGTCAATGGCGGCTATTTCGGCCTGGAAGATAGAGGCATGCTTCCCCAGAGCAATCGCGAATTGTTTGCTCCGGTTGCAGCCTCCGTAGATACCAGCCCCGGTCCCTTTAGTATTTTTGGCCCCGTCTGTGTACCAGATGGTTCCTTTACTCGTTCCCGAGTATGTTCCATTTGTCCATTCACTCTGCTGTGGTATGATCGTTTTAAATCTGCGGGATGGGTGTACGATTTTGTTGAAATCGGACCTCATTTTTAGTGTCTCTTCTTCTTGTACTACTTTAAATATTGCCGGTCTTGATGGCCCCCTATTTAAAGTGTGTCCATTTATGTGCATCCTATAGGCTGCCTGTCTAGCTTCCATCATTACAAATAGATGTAGTGGTGGTAGCGATAATTTGTGTTCCATGGCTGCCGTGGGCGTTGTCCTCATTGCCCCAGTGATCAGCAGACATGCCTGTCTTTGCACTCTTTCGAATTTTACTGCTGCACTTTTGGTTTGGGTCTTTTCTCCCCAAACGAGCGCTGCGTATGTCACTATAGGTCTTATAACCACAGTGTATAGCCATTTGGTCATACTGGGTCTCAGTCCCCATGTGCGTCCTACCATTTTACGAGTCGCAAAAAGTCCTCTCATGGCCTTTTTACTGATGCTCTCTAGGTGGAAGTTGAAGTTCAATCTGGTATCAAGTATGACCCCTAAATATTTTACTTCATTTTTGATTGGAACTACCATTTCATACATACGTAGTGATTTTATGTCATTAGTTTTTCGTCTTCTAGTAAAAGGGACGATTGCCGTTTTGACCGGGTTTACAGTTAACCCTTCATTCCTTCACCATCTTTCTACGGTATTTAGTGCCTTCTGCATCAAGTTTGATACAGTGGTCCCAAACTTCCCGCTTACTAGAATGGTCAGATCATCTGCATACCCTAGTGCACATATGCCCTGGCTTTCGAGTAGCAGCAGAAGGTCGTCCATGACGAGGCACTATAGGAGCGGCGAGAGAACACCTCCCTGCGGGCACCCGCCAGCGACTAACGCTTCTGCTGTTTTTCCATATAGGGTAGTTGTTGGGTAGTTTATTAAAAATTATAAAAATGTTTCCTCCTCTTGTTGGTGTTCTCATTCGTCTATGGAATGTTTTTATACTTGGCAAGAACGCATCGAAAACTAGTGTGATGATAAAAACAGTTTAAAAATAACATTCTCTAGGTAAAACTCTTCAACTGCTAGAAGCAAGGAGAATATCGACTAAATCCGTAATCTGATCAACTAAGATAGATGTAGAAGAATCGACCAACTAGAGGACTAAATCGGATTGTCCTAAAGCTCGATTCAGTCCATTTTGACTACTCGCCGAAAAGGATCGTTAAATAAAGTCATCACAGGTGAGTTACGAGCACGTCCTAAAAAGTCAACTCGATGGAAAGAAAGCTCGGCAGATGAAATTGAATGTAAGGGCGATGTTAATCAAAATTAATCCCTCCAAACTAATGGATACTGCTTTACGAAAACCGTGGCTCGTAGTGTTGGTCACTTTTTCGCCTCAAGGAGGACTACCTTGATACAGACTTCATCCTGTGTCCGAAGATAAAAAGAAACGTAAAAGCCAAAGACAAAGACATATGCAGAGAGGAGGAATTTAAAAGGTTCTTGTAAAGCTGGCATGAACGTTTGAACAAGTGTCTTAATACCAATGAAGAGTACTTTAAAGAAGATTAAGGTTTTATTTGAAAAACAATAAAGAAATGGTAAAGAATCCCAAATTGAGCAAATTATTAGGAATAGCCTTTTTGCGTAAACCTCATAGTCCCATTAACCTATCAAACCTTGTGATGGTTAATGGGATTAGAAAATAAAACACGGACGAAACACACCAAAACGACATTAAATAAACGAGCCGACGTGAACGCGAAATCAGCATTACGTATTACACTGACCATAGAAAATACCTAACTAACTATTAACAGGCGTGGCAGGATTACCAACATATAAAATAAGCTATCAGTTGTACAGTTTATACAAATACAGTTTATACATTTGTGAAACAAGCCAAGTGATTTTAATTATAAAACCTATATATTAACATAATGTTTCACCAAGTGATTAACGAGAAACAAGTAACGGGTGTCAAACAATTATTGCAGTCCCGGGTGGCGTTGGAATAAAAAACGTAGATCGATTCTTACATGTTGCAAATAAATGAACTGACATTTTTAATGCACATTTAGGTTATGTTTGACAATTAACATGTCAGTTCATTTATTTGGCACATGAAAGAATTGACCTACGTTTTTAATTCCAACGCCACCAGGGACTGCAATAATTGTTGGACACCCGTTATATGATATGTACAGTTTATAACTTCAACACTTCCCCGTAAACTGAACAACTAGTAATTATAACAGAGTATTACAAATATCAGTTCTGAAGACCAATCTTTGAACACATGTTCTTAAATTTAGTTGAGTTCGAAGGTTTGGTGAAAATATCTCTTAGTTGATCTTCTGAGCGTACGAACTCCACATCAATGTCCCCTTTTTGATACAGTTCACGAAAAAAGTACACTGGTACACTTCTGATTCCACTGATCTCACACAATAACCTATTAAGCCACACCAGTTCCTTTGCACCTTCACTAGCAGATACAAATTCTGCCTCAGTAGTTGAAAGCGCGACCGATTTCTGCAATTAGGAAGTCCATGATACTGCAGATTCATTTATGAGAGAAACGAAACCATTTGAGTATGCCCGTAGTCCGTTGCCAGTTGGAATATAGAGAAGTCCCATATCAGTGGTACCTCGCAAGTATCGAAATATACGTTAGACGGAGGCCCAGTCGGATACTGTAGGTTCTGCCATAGATCGAGCATCTTTGGAGACAGCATAGGCTAGGTCAGGGCGAGTAGCACAGGCCAAGTACAGCAGGCAACCCCCCGCTGATGGATATGGAACAGAGCTGTCGAGAGGATCCTTGGATGATTTATCCGATTGTTGGTTTTTAGCAGATGATTTCACAGGATTGCAATTTTCCATTCAAAAACGTTGTAAAACTTTCTTAACGTAAGGTCGCTGTGAAATGTGTACACGAGACTTGTCTTGCTCTATCTGTATTCCTAAAAATGAATCAAGAGAGCCACAGTAATCTTGAATTCTGATATCAGTAATCTCAGGAATGAGTTGATTGTATCTTGTGACGATCCTGCAATACGACCATCATCAACGTAAATTTCAATTAGCAGTTTCTCTGTCTCATTCTGTCGAATGTAAATGCATTGGTCTGCTGTTGATCTTGTGAATCCGTTGTTTTCTATGAACGAGTGAAACATGTTGTTCCAGCAACGAGGCGACTGTTTAAGACCGTAAACAGATTTCTTTAAATGACCCATCGTCGAAACCTTGTGGTTGAGTCATGTAAATTTCAGAGTCAATGCAGTTCTTACGTCGAATGGACCAAAGGCAAGTTTCTCTTTAGCTGCAGTCGTGATAAGGGCACGAATCGCATCATACCGAACAAGGCTAAAAGTTTTATCCTCCCGCTGGAACACACCTCGAGCAACTAAACGAGTGCGATATCGATCAATCGAACCATCAGGTTCATATTTTAATCGGAGTACCCAACGGTTGTCTATTGCACGTTTGCCAAGTAGTAATTCTACCAGGTCCCACGTATCGTTTTCCTCAAAGGCCCGTATCTCTTCATTCATTGCACTCACCCATTTTTCTGAATGGTGACTTTTCATGGCGTCGTTGAAGTTCGTTGACTGTACTTATTCCAGAACGGCTTCTGTCAAACAGCACTGTTTACCTGGGATCGACGAGGTGTTTATTCTACTTCGTAGTCATCAAATATCACAGAATGTCTCGACGTCCGTTCCAAGCGTTTAGTCTGGATGGTAGTTGGTTCCTCTTCCAAGGTATCGCTGTCATCAGTGTCATACTGATCCCAATTGCCGTTGTCTTGAGTGCTGCTGGTTGATTCATACTTGTGTTCGATGTCTTCAGAAATGCTATTGATTTCCTCGTCTTAATTGGGCTCTTCTGGGATTTGAAGATCAAGTTCAATGGTGTTGTTTATAGTGCACAGCTTCTCTAAGCGAAAGTCAACGTCTCGTGACTTTACTAATCGATACGTCGATGGTATCCAAAACTTTCTCATTTACGTATCCAACGAGATGTCCAAGTACTGCTTTGTCATCAAATTTTAAGCGAAACTTCTTTGGAATATTGACATAGCATTCTGATCTGAAGATTCGGAGGAATTCGAAACTGTTGAATGCTTTTCCAGTTCAGAACTCGAATGGAGCTTTACCTAGAACACTAGAATACTCCGTATAACGTGCGTAAGCCCAAAACGTTTTCGGCAGTTTGCTCACGAAGATCATTGAATGAGCTAGTTTAACTACATGTCTGTTTGCTTGTTCTGCAATACCGTTTTGTTCAATGCCCCGATTTCAGATGAAACTTTAAACTTAAATCGTTTAAAAACTGGCGATTTTTGTTTTTCTCGATATTTTTCTAAATTTGAAAAATATCACATAACTTTTCAAACAAAAGTTACAGAGAATAAGAAACTGAACAAGTTTTATTAAAACATGTTTTTCATAAACTTCTTAACTTGCGAGAAAAAAAATAAAAATTAATAATTTTGACATTTTTTGTCTATTGCTATTAAACTATATCAGTTAAATGAAATGTATATAACAAGTAATTGTAAAGAATTCAAAAGTGAGTAAATTATTACGAAAAGCCTTTTTGCGTAAACTTCATAGTTTTCGATAAAAATATGGTTAGAAATTGATGATGGCCACATCAGCATTTTTATTTTTAATACAGACTATTTATCCATATATATATATATATATTGTCCATAATAAAATATAAAAATGTACTTGATTTTTAAGAAGTGAAAATACAAATGATTGAGATTGTTTATTCATTACATAAAAAAGACCTTTATTGGCATCGGATTTCTTTTTCCCGCCCCACTCTTATCACAATCTCTACGCCTGCCTTATCCTCTCTCATCCATTCCCCTATCCTTTTTATTCCCCCTATCTATTCATCACGCACCTCCTTGCACTTTTGGCCTAGATGGCTCCATGTGTCCCTTCCCTTCTCGAACAATGCGCACCATACAATACCGTCTCCCCATCCATACCTTCCTTCCACTCTCGTCCGATCCACATCTAGCTGTTGCTAGAGTCACTTTCTTGGACCTTGTCCACTCTGCCTTCTATAGATAATCTGTCACCCCTCCATACACTTGCAATCATCCATACATTGGGTTGACCCACTTCTTGCCGGTCTGGCGCTTCCACTTCCAGCCATTTTTCTCTCATCCAAGCATATACATTCACTCCCTGTTCCGGCCAAGCGTTCACTACAGTTTGCGCCACTCCCGCTCTTTTATACATCTTTTTTTTTACGTACTCACATTCATCTCATACCTAGACCCTCTATCCATTGCCCCTAGGTGCCCCTATACCGATTTGATGCCTGAAGCAGAATATACCTAAAAGTTTATTCACTCCTAGTAGCTGCTTCAAGAACGTCGTCTGCTCTTACTTGAGGCAATCATACTCTTTCATTCTCCACGTTTCCACACCATATATCAATATCGGTTTCACGTACGCATCCCACAGTTTGCACGTCATCAGGAAGTGTCCCTCTACCAGCTTTCCCCACTTCTCTTTTGCGATGCACCATGCCTTCCTTACCTTCTGTTGCAAGTTTTTGACGTTCTCCCTGTATCCCCCACCACTCGTAAACACAAACCCCAGATATTTAAATTCTTTTACTCTCTCAAACGTTTCTCCTTTCCATTTCAATTCTTCCTCTCTCCCTTCTCTTCCTCTATTCCTAAACTTCATCCATTATTCTTTACATTCAAGCATAGACCCCTTTTATCCATATACATCTCAACTCTTCCTAACATACCTTTCATTACTCCCAACTCTCTCGCCAGTAACGCGTACGCCAAAAATTATTCTGGAAATAATTTTTAAATTTTAATAAAAGATAATGATGACTTGTTGAATTATTCCAGGTAAAAATGGATCAGGAGCATCCGAGACGAAACACTGGCAAGACATGATAACGAAACCGCGTCAAACCATAGTCCAGTGGCACAGACTCAAGCCGGAGTAAAGGTAAAACAATGGCGAACTACACAGAGATTAAAAATACAAACACATTTGCGATATAAAGTGGTAAAAAAGATAAGGCCATCGATAATATGCTGGTTACAATTGGAGGCGCGTCGCCGCCACCCGACCTGACAATACTTTCAAAATCATTCACAAAACAATACAAAAAAAAAAATCATCAAGTATATAATCTTAAGTAAAGTAAAAAATTACAATCAATTGATAAGTCGACTAATTCGTATATCAACTAAGTATTGAAACCAATTAATTATTAAAGAGTATTTGTAAGGCATAATTTTATAAATATTTAAGAAATTGTTGAAATAATTAGCATGCGTTATTCGTTAGGAGATTTGCATGGTTTATTAATGTGTTTAGAGTTTATTGATAATGTTACGGATAAATAGGGATATTTTTTACCGTTTTTTATTGCATAAAATATAAAAATTATAAAGAAAATGTTGCTTTGATGTTTTATGAGATAAACATATAGACTTTTATAACTTGTGATTATGATCTTCATTACTTCTTTTTATAAAAAAATGTAAAACACTGGCTTATATATTATTTTTATTGAATTTATCTCTGATTAATATTAATAACTATATTATTGTTCTAAATTTTTTTCATGCATTCGTGTTTTATACAGGGTAATAATTCAATTATTAAATTAAGTATAATTATGTTTTTATTAAAAATTGATGCACTAAAAATATTATTATATTGTAGTACGCACATATATTCGTTTCTTGATTACACTCATGAAATTAAATATTAGTATATGTCACAATATCCTTTCACCTGATGAAAAATATTTATGAAAATAATTCTGCTAATCATTATGAATGGAATTTATTTTATCCAACTAGTTTCCTTTTATTATAATAATATGAAATTACTATTATTCGATTTATTAATATTACAGATAAACTAATATAATGTTTTCCTGCAAAGATCGCCATTAATTATTATATTACTGTTATTTATTACAATAATCAACATTTTAATAATATGTTATTTGTCTTTATCATACATACTTTAAAAAATAATATTAACAAAAAATGAAAATATGATTGATTTTTGAAATCGATATCTTGTGATACATCTCGATTACTAAGTAGTTTAGAAAATAATAAACTCTTCTGAATTTTTGACATTATTTATTGTGACTAGTTTTGTATTCGTTTGAATAGGACGAAACTAATTACAATAAATAAGTGAAAAAAATCGTATTTTAATTAACAATGAAAATAATTTTAAAAATGTGTATGATTCAGTTGATATAAATTTTGATAGCTCTTATCCATTCTTAGTTGATGAAAAAAAAAACACGCACAAACATTTTACGCTTTTATTATTTATACAAAATAAAATAGAACCAATTATTATATATTTTAATTTTATATAGCAATTTTTTGAAAATTATTAAACACTGGTAATAATGATTTTATTGTAATGATATCTACTTTCAGATAATTTTCGCATTATCAATGTTTTAAACATACAATTGCTATCATTTCATTTATACTATTAATTTTAAATCAATATATTTGTTAAAAACATTCAAAGTAGAATATAAGTAATTGGTTAAATTACTGTAAATAAGTGTCTTGACAAAAAGATGAGTCTTATTCATGAATTAATTTATTATGTGTTTCAAAATGTTTTTATGTGAAAATATTGATTTATTAGGTTTCATTAATTTGCACCTTAAGAAACTTCTAATAGTAGTATACATAATAAATTATATAATTTGTGAATTCAATTAATTATGGGGAACATTAAGCAAAGCAAAATTTTGTTATTTCAAACTATTAACTTACAGAAATCGAAAATTAATATACATTAAACATCAATTTTGGTTATTATATAGAGCTTAATTTGTGATTATTTATATTAATCTAAATGTGTTTTTTTATAAATGATTATTGTATACATTTTGTACTATAATCATTACGACTTTTAATTCTTCATTAAAGTTATTTTCAGTAAGAATTATAAGTTTTTGAATTGTGGAGTGAAAGGTACAGCATTTAATTTTGTAATTACTCATATATAATATAAATGGAAATAAAATAAAATACGATAAAATAAAATCTTATAAAAATAATGGATTCATCAAGAAGAGATAAGTTGAAATTATTATTTATACTTTTGCAAAGCTACATTATAATATTCGTATAATATTGAAACGAAACAAATTATTATTTAATACGTTAATAAATATTGTTAAATTATGTTTATTCTTTCCTCAACCATGAAATTAAACAACGCCTTTAACGCACAAAATTAATTATTTTTATTAATTTCCGTTATTTTTTATTGAATTTATATACTGCGAGGTATTTTTCTTGGCCAATCCTTAAAGAATTATAATATAACATATTATTACATAATATTTAAATATTTAAATATTATGTAATAATAATTCTTGATTAACATTACTAAGGGTTAAAAATATGTATATAAGACGAAGTAAATATAAATCTAATTTTCGTTTAATGTCACAAGCGCACATTTCATGATAGCTAGAAAGCTATCATAACACTTTTGTCGACTTAAAAGTTTGGATAAGAGCATTTCACAAACAGTCTTATTTAAAAATAAAATAATTAATTTCTTATGATTAAATGTTACAAATAAATTGCTTAATTAAAAAAAAACAAAATTAATGCTACATGTTAACACGTTAAGCGCCACGCCGGTCCCTAGGGACCGGAGCAAGACTTTCCGTTCAGGCCACGCCGGTCCGCACGGACCGGCGGCTCGCATGTCGGTCCTTCTGTGATTATGAGACTAAACGTTTATTTTAGAAGGCACAGTTTTTGTTTGGTCAATGCTTTAAGGAAAGCAATATAATACTTGAAACATTAATCTAATTTATTAAAACAAGATAAGCAAAGGTAAGCTCTCTGATCTATCGGCGAGCGGACCGGCAGGGCCCACCAGTGGCCTGAGCGGACCGGTACAGAAATTCGGCGTGGCGCTTAACGTGTTAATGGAACATATAATCACAGGGGTGAAATAGAAAAATAAGGAATATTATTATACTAAATTCAATTTCATATGTGTAAAAAGTATTAAAATACATTTGTTTAACAATATATTTATGGTAAGATCACAATCACATAAAATAACTATGCGAATGTATTCGATCGAGAGAAAAAAAGCTAATTCATAATTTAAATTTTTATTTAAATAAACTAATTTAATTACTTCCAACATAACAAGAAACGTTATTGACCAAATATATATCTGACGGGTTAACTGCCATATTAAATATTCCTTCACTAATTGGCACACTCATCGTTTAGCAATTAAATTTTCAGTCTACCTCCTATTAAATTATTGTAGTAATTAAACTTAGAGGCGTTCATTGCTTGACCATACAGACTACATAAAAACACTTATATTTATCTGAATAGAAAATAAGGGCTAAAAAAATATAACAACAAAAGACATTATTAATTTTGATAATTAAATTCATATTTTTAAATATGAATAAAATTATTTTTTAATGAAATTTGTTTCAAGTTTATCTACTTGTAATGTTAATCTTTCAATTTTCTATTTGATGAAAATTAAATGTATTTATTTTTGTTAACAAGTAGCCAGCATATTATCAACGATCATAATTATCAAGTTATTATTGAATTTTACAATTTTACATTGTCAGAACTAAATAACTTGAAAGTAGCTGTTTTACCATTTTATTAGACTGGGAAAAAAATATTAGGCGATATGGTGTAACATTTTCGTAGTGCGCCCGTTGTACGAAGTAAAAAAAAATGGCCCTTTAAGTAGTGACCCTGAGAGCCTTAATATGATTTTTGTAAAACTAAAATAAATATATTTAAAAAAAACAACTGCCGACGGGAAAAATCCAACAGTAATACAAATTTCATCCGGATTTTCCCCCGTCGACAGAAATCGCTGATTCGTAGGTCTAGCGTCAAAATATAAATATAAAAATTTGAAACAGTATTTTTTGTGATACATAAAATTGTAATGTTTAAAAGAGAAAAAAACAATGAGAGAATCATCGTGCGTACATTTATTACTAAATAGCATAAGTATTTGTATTGAGAAAAAAAAAAAACCAGTGAAAACCCTGTGGGAAATGTGAAGGCAGGTGCTGGGTTTAGCTTTACACTGAAACGTCGTCTGCACTTTATAAATGCATATAGAGCTTGTCCGAAAAAATCAATATATTATTTTCCAATTTAACAATTTACCTTAGCAAATAACTAATAAATCAGAACATATATAAATCGTAAAATCACATAACATTAAAAAAATAAGATAAGTAATTAGCAGTAAATGCCTCGTAACAGATGAGTCTCAGGGTGATGGAGCAATTCTTTAAAATAAGAAGCCCATTTACACACATCATATGCACATGCATTAATGCAAGTACCTGTGTTAATAACAAAAAATGGCCATTTACTAGAGACTACTAAATAAATAATATATTCTAAAAAATACAAAATAATTTGATAAATAAATAATAATAACATTTTTCAGGAATTAAATTTTACATTTCAAATTGTTTACTATGCTATAATATAATAATTTTACTTTCAAATCTAAATTATAATACAATATTCATTATTAATTTTATGTAAATGTGTAAATCTGAACTTCTAATTTCCAAGACAAGCCCTGTATAAAAATTCCCGTCGACGCGGTGATGACGACATCATCAGAGCGTCGAGGCACAAATCCCAGCGCCTTCCTACGCACACCACTTAACTTAGAATACATTAGGTGCCATAGACTTGGTTATATTAACGTACAGGGTGCCCTAATAAACAGATGACTAGCGTAACCACCCTGTATCAATGTTGAATATTAAATAAGAAACGCTTTAAACAAAAAAAAAAGATTGTATAGTATTTTTTAGAAAGAGCATGAGTACAGAACAGCGAGGACGAGGAGATATTGTGAAAATAATAATAATAACAAACTTATATACATCTGTGTATTAATCTAATATATGAGCTTAATACTTTTTAGTGTAATTTTACAAAACCAAAAAAAAATGTAGTCTCTAATTTAAGTTTACAATATATAGGCATTTATTTTCTGATGTAATTTATCCGGTTAAAATCACTAGAACATCATCATATCTTGTAATACATATGAGGAGATATCTCAATACACACAAAACACGAAAAAATGTCTACTTATTTGTAAATAAAACAAGAGCTACTTATTACAATTACAATTTATTGTTTTAACGTTGCACACATCAAGCGACCAAAATGTGCACAAACTAGTTATTAGTTGCCACGCGAGGAATCAACTAATAACTAATTTCGATGAACCACTTAATTTATGAACGATTATTTGTTACTGTAAATTATTCGCTACGAGTTTAATAAAAAAATAAAAGAGATGTTTAAATGGTGGGGGGAATTTAAAGTTAACCTTCCACCATATTGTTACTGAAGAAGAAAATAATGGTTGAGAGTGAAACGTAGTGCCTGATTCAATGATTTCAACTTTTTTCCACACATCATCATCATAGCGTTTAAAAAATGGTTATTTATTTCGTTCGCATTCGATGTGATTTTTGTATCGGTGATTAGGTGTTTATGTTATTGTTCCACCCTTCTTGAAAAAGATCTTTGACAATGTCGCAAATGCAAAATACAAAAAAAATGCTGTTGGGCGTCCACGCAACTGGCTATATTTTAAGAACAGGTGGTCGCCCCAATAGATTCTGTATGTTTCGTGTAAACTTGAGTAAATGTTGTTATCCAACATGTTTAATGTGTGTATATATGTTAGATTATAGATATTTAAAAAAATAGATTATGTAGAATGATTATACAATAAAATATTTAATTTAACTACTCAATTATTTTATTCACCCTATCAAATGTTGATTGCAGTACATCGATATAAGGTAAGTTATGTTAAAAGAATTAAATCTATATAGCTAAATACAATTTTATGAATAATTCATATAATCGTAGTTATTGCCATATATTTATATAAATTATTTAGTAGTTCACAGATTAATGTATTATTACGTGAGTTGATCGAAGATTTTTATATTTTAATACTGAATATTACATCTAATAATAACTTTCTGCTATATTTATTAAATATGTAATTACTAGTTTTTATATTATTTGCCATTAATACACAGACCCTAACTTAAAAACCTCTTAATATTATTATCAACTGATTTGTCAATTATTATGTTACTAGTATATAAAATGACTAACTGTGAAATAGTATTGAAGAAGTAAAAGTAAAATATAAATTTCAAAGTAAAAACCTTATAAGTTTAGTAGTACCTTAAGTAACAAGCTCGTTGACAAACACAAAAAAAAACAAATAACACGGCGGAAGAACCACGTGGTCGATAGTCGAACACTACTATTACTACTAGGCAACCCTATATACCATAAATAATCCCCATTTCCGTAAGATGGCATAAAATCGGAAACATGAAGTAGTAGGCATCTACAATAGAGAATAAAACATTCCGCGTTTTGTAAATAAAAACCAATTGTATGTAAATATAAGATCTAATAGAAAATATTAATGTAAAGAAAAATGCATTTTTCCTATTATATTAAATGGAATATTCACATATTGAAATTTATCACCATGTTTACATAAAAATTTATAGAAAACTGTATACTTTTTATCCAGGAAAATTGTTAATGAAAACATAACCTGGAAAAAAGTGAAAAAGGGAGACAGTTAATTTGCATTTGAAGTTAATGAATAAGTACACGTAATACGTTTTATTTTGGTCATGTCTCTAAAACGCAGCATAGATTCCCTTGTGGGATCTGATTCAAAACCGAGGAAACAGGTGAGAATTGATGAAAATGTGAAGAAACACACGTTGGATTCTGATGAAGAGGAGGACAACGATGAACATAATGTGTTGGATGAAAATGATATTGAAGGTATTTATGAATACTTAAATTATTGACTATAACATTATTATTTACTTGCTAGTTTATACTAATAGTAATTTGTGTGCCAAAACATTTCCATACTTTGTTTTTCTGACTAATTCGACTAATAGATAGTCTTTGCCAAATTTAAAGTAACCTGAAATTATGATTTGTTTTATTATTTTTATAAAACAATATATAAAGAGGTGACACTATGTCGATCTGGTCATTTAATAAGTGAATAGGCTTTGTAAATTTCCATCGCTTTCAGTATATATATTTTGTAAGATTCGATAATCCTCACATATGTAATGTGATAGAATTTTCATGTTTTGTTAAATGACACCTTTCCAAAAGAAAAACCATTTCAATGTCAAATCAAGTCAAAATTTTAGAAAATTGTAACAAAATTTTATCACCTGCTACTATTTAACATTTATAACCTGATGTTATCTAAGTTACTAAAGAAACAAATCAGTTAAAACTATGTTAAGCTTTAGTGAAGTTGTAAATAAATAAATAATCAATGGGAATGTTTAATTAAATTAAAAATTCCGTTCAACTATCATTTATATAAAACACGATAAAAATTTGGTTTTATATTTATTAGGAGAAGAAGAAGGAGTGGCTAGAACAGATGGGGAAACTCGAATGACAGCATTCAATATGCAAGAGGAAATGGAAATGGGACATTTTGACCGAGATGGCCATTTCATATGGAATAATGAGAAAGAAGTAAGAGATAACTGGCTGGACAATATTGACTGGCACAAAGTAAAGGATAAGGATAAAGTTGGTGATCCGTACTCATTGGATGAAAAAGGATTGGGAGAAGATAGTGATTCAGAACCAGATTCTACAAATTTTAGTGAAATTGACACCTACAAGAAAATTTTTCAATATTTGAATCCCAAGGAGACTGTAAATAAAGCTTTAAGGAGATTAGGTGGTTAGTAATTTTTATACTACAAATTTTGTATTAGCTTTTAAAGAATTTTAAAAGCATTAAAAATGCCAAAATATTACCTGCATATAAGAAAAAATATAGAAATAATATATTTGCTCTTCTAGCCTGACACATATGTGAACAGATTTTAAAACATTATCTTTTATTTAAATTATAGTAAAAGATACGACTTCCTTTACCTATTGATATATTTGTTAGTTAAATGTGCATAATATAAGATTTTTTTCTATATATTTAGGTGATACAACTAAATTATCAAGTGTGGAAAGGTTAAGAAGAAAGAAAGCAGGAACACTTACTTCGAGCAAGGAAGTTACTGAGTTAACAGAGTTAGCAAATGCACTTTTAACAAATTTAGGTAATATGGATGTGTACCAAGAAACATATGAAATGATATCCCAAAAAGTAAGTCACTTTTATTAAGAAAATTCTACATGTTTCGCATTGAACAGAAACTTATTATTATTAACAAGCATCATATTTTAAAAAGACATTTCATTTATCCATAATAAAAGGTAATCAATTTTTACTTTTAGATTGACAACCACGAAAAGAAGAATAAATCCAAGGCAAAAATTGTGGAAGCTGAGCTTGACATGTATGCAGATGATTTTGACAACCAGGAAAAACAAAAGCTACAGACCACCGAACCACAAACAAACTCTGGATCTGGCGATGGACAAGAAGATGAGCCTAAAAAACTCATGTGGGAATTTAAGTGGGATCAGAACAAGGATAATGTGGAAGGACCTTTTGATACCGAACAGATGAATAAGTGGTCAGGCGAAGGATACTTCAAAACAGGAGTGTGGGTTAGAAAATGTGACTCTGATGATGCAAATTTCTACTCTTCAAATCGAATTGATTTTGAATTATATTTGTAAAATCGTGGTGTTAATTCTTATTGAGTCTTTGGTGATGGGACAAAGAGTTTTGTGTGTTTATACATATTATTACTTGTGTTCAAGACACATTGGTAACACTTACCATATAGTAGCATTCCTCAATGTTTAATCTTTTATGGAATGTTTTGAGTTATAAATTGTCCAGTCCAAATAATAAAATTATGTGGTTTTCATGATAAATAACATATTTACTTTAACATGTCTTCTTTGCTCTTTGTTTACTGTTTTTCACAAGTGTTCTATGTACATATTTTTATTACTTCTTAGTTTAATTTGTACATAAAGTATGGATCAATATAATAAACTTTGTAACCATATTGTTAATACACTTAACACTCTTTGATGTAAAAATAGAGGATATATTGTTTTACCAGATCATACTTTTTGGTAGAAAAATAGTGTTGACCACAACAGTTATGCATTAAGTATTATCCTATACAGATGTTCAACATGGACAAATCTTTTCAAAAATCTAAGAATATTCAGTTTATGTTTTATAGTAAAGAACTTTTTAATAAATAATATTGGGAAATGAAGTAGATTTAATAGTGAATAATTCAAACTATATTAGCACCCTATTTTTTATATTCCTTGCAATTCGATATTTTGAGATCTTATAGTTCTAGAATTAAAAATATTTTGTTCTTTATTTTATTTGTTATTCTTCACTACTTCCTTCCAGGCTCAACTAAATGAACACACCTCAAAATATATTATAATTGTAATAGAATAATTGTTACAAGAATTTTCAATAAAAATACTTTTATAGAAATTCGTTCTTGAGTTACAAGATACAACACTTTTATTTTTATTTCAGCTAGATATGCATTTTGGTCACAAAGGGATCATTTATGACTACAGTGATTTTAAGTAATTTCTCTTCAAATATACTGTTTCTACCAGGAAATAACAGTAATATTTAATTATGTTTATTATTATCTTTAGAATATTTTCACTCCAATTTAAAATACCCTGTTATATAATATGTACTTTTTTTTAATGTCAAGAAATATGGAAATCAAATGTCATTAAAGTATGTATTATGTAAAATGGCTAAAATATTACCAAAATGGTGAAAATACTGTGCTGACCGAGAATTCCATTATTTGAAGCAGTAGAAGGGGTCTGACTGGAAGAACACATGATGAACTGCACCTGAAAATCCTGTGACCTACATGTTTATTATTATTATTAATGTATATTCTAAAATTTTTATACATCTGATATTATAAAGTAAAAAATTAATGAACAAAATGAACATTTTTTTTTTGGATTAAATGTACTATTTATAATATATTAAATTTAAAAATAATGTTTTTTTTTATATACAACGCATAGAAAAATGACTTGTAGAATATAAATAATCAATTATAACTAAAATTATTGCAATTTATGAATTGTTTAAATATACCACATTATTTATCTACAATGATGTGGTAGTTACCACTCAAATATTTTAGGCTTATTTAAGTTTTTGCCTTTAATTGAGTAGGAACAAAAAATAGAACTTAATATTATAAGGATATCACATCACTTAATAATAAAATGTATGTCTTTATTTTCAACAGTGGTAGAAATTAGATAAAAAAATATTTTTTACCTAAAGTAACAAAAAGAAAGTAACAATCAACAATTTTCCAAACACATTTTGCACATCATCCAAATCCGTGAATGCCCACAGGAAACTTGTCCTACATTAAAATACCCATCACAAAATGCAATGTTACTAATGTTTGAATTTGTGTAGAAAAATAAATCCCTGTTTTACTAAAAAAAAGTACCTAATGCTTAATAAAAATACAATTTGTAAAGCCTATATAAATGCTGAAAGTCAAGTTTCCGGAGCATCCACTGGACACACCTGCGATAGGGTTCGTATCACTTCTGCTTTTTGGTTATCATTCAATTTTTGAAGGATTTCGACGACCGCGTCTAAAGCTACATCTGGGCAATCCTAAAATTTGTAATAAATACATAACAAAATAATATAAATATTAATAATAATAGCTTACCTCTAAAGAATTTTTAATTTGAGTTATAAGAGCATCTTTCTTTACACAGTGGAGGTTGTAAGAAATTATTGACTTTCCTTGAGGTTTTTTTGTTTGTTCTTCTAGCCATTCGACCACTGTTTCATTACTATCCCATTTGTAACCCTAACAAAAAATATTGTTAGAAAATTATAAAATATAAATTATATTATGATCAATAACAAATTTCGGTGAAATTCAATATTATTCAATTGTAATAAATTATATAAAAAATTATTTTTGAACTTTGAATACTAAACCATAAACTTTTTGATATACATACAGGATTTTTTAGAATTAAGTCTTATGGTGTTATTATTATTTGATTTATGTTTTTGATATTCATTTAACAATAACCATCTACTTACTTCTGATGCTCCTTTATCTTCAACAAACCACCTTCTCAACATTGCTTCACCTTGCCCAACACCTAGATTTGGCTGTGCTTCCAACAAACCTGAAATGACTTCATCTTGAAGTAATAACCTTCTCATGCGCCAATATAAAATTGTTCGTGCTTTTCTCCAAGGTACAATATCTAAAATCGTTCCCTTTTCATGCATCCTTTCAGGTGTATCGTGCAGATCAGCAAAGTGTACTGCCACCTGATGGTACATCGGCAATAAGTATTTTTCCCTTTCGGCTATTTTTTGTTCCAAATCTATAATTTCTGGTGTCTTTTTCTTCTCAACTGCTGGCGTTATGCTTCCTCTGCGTTCTAACAAATCAGGAGCTGCTGCTTGCATATGTTGCTTTAAGGATTCATCCAAGGACATTAATGATGCATCGATTCTATGCATTGTTTTAAGGAGATCTTTTTTCCTATATTTGATTTCAACTATGCCTTCAGGTTCCAATACACCACCTCTGTAATAAATTACGTAATTATTTAATAAATGTATTAATAGATATTTTGCATTTTCACTATGTAGTTCTTAATATTAATTACAGTTTACCTACCTAGCTTCTGGGTCTGAATACATCTCCATATACCTAGAATTGATTGTAGGATCTACAACTGCCCATGCGCCTCCTCTCAGCTCACCATTTGGAGGAATGTAAATAATAATTGGTTTTGTGTATTTTCGTAAAGCATCAACTATATAAGCACCAAATTTCATAATTTGTTCATACATGTCTGAAATTTTTACAATACAATTACTTACTGTGAAGAACTACTAATTAGTATAGACTTTATAAATAAAAACAAACGTTCAAGTTTACTAAACTATATTTTTAAAAAGATAACTTACCTTTCATACCTCCACTGAAACCTCTCCAATTGGCAAATATTATTAATGGAAGACCCTCCAAACTAAAATCTTGAATAGCCTGTGCTGTTTTATATGCTGAATCTGGGAACCACACTTGTCCGGCTTGCGATACAGTCTAAAAATAATTGTATAAATAAATTTTTATTAATATGCATTACACCTTAATTTCATTATTTTTCTATAATTTAAAATCAATTACCTTAGCTTCGGAATCTAAATTTGCTGGATCAGCGGGTAAATTTAATTCAACTGTTCGTGTTTCAACTGCAATAACACCCACTGGAATTCCTCCAAGTCTTGCACGACCAGTTACAACTGTTTGCGCCCAAGGCTGCATAATTTCAGAAAATGAGCCTTTATCGAAAAATCCAGTTTCCCATTCATTTGGATTATCTATATAAATAATAATATTCTTTTATTAAAAATAAGATTTTATTAAAATAAAATTAACTTGTTATAAAATAGCAATCTTCTATCTTCTTATTCAATCATAACTGAGAATACTTAATATTTTAGTTTAAGCTTGAATGTAGAAATCACTTACTTGGGTTCACTCTTCCTTCCAGCATCCAACGAGGATCATAGGGAGCTTTAGTTGGCATATAGCCAATTTCTCGATTAATAGAATCAGTTGGTTGAAGAATAGGAACTGGAGACAGCTTATTCTTTGGCAAATAAGAGAGCCACTTTAAGATAGTATAAATACCATCAAGATCTCTCTGTTCTGTCTTATGTGTTATTCCATTATTATACATAATTTGAATACCACCTAATTGATTATTTGATGCATAAACTTCTCTACCTATAAATATACAAAAATAATTAAGCTAAATAAAGACTACATACATTAATAAGATGATTGATTTTAATAGCATTCAATATTTAGTACTTAAGTAAAATTACCTAACAGTTTATTTAGTGCACTATATCCTGTGAGAATAATATGTGAGTTTTCAATTTGTATCACTCTGTGGCCTAACCTCACCAAATATGCACCAATACCAATAGCACGACACGACACCATAGATATGGTAACTACTTCCTGATAAGCCCTTGATGTCTCTCCAGCTATCATCCCAGCATATTGTAAGTTTTCAACACCCAATCCATCATCTTTGCCTAAAAAAATTAAATATGAAATTAATTAACTTAAGAGATTAGCTTTTGTATTTATTTAATTTTTCAAAAATCAACTTTAGTAAGAGAGTTACTTCAATATAATATAATTACCTATAATGTCTGTTAATTTGTATCTAGATTCACCCTCATCTTCAATTAAGACAGCGCGTACTGAATTTAGAGAACTGACTTTGGCATAATCTTCAGGTGTAAGATATAAATATCTAAATCCCCTATCTGGTTCATTAGGATCCTCCCATGCAATATTATACAAGCTCTTAACTTCTTCAGCTAATCCAATTCGAGCACCACTATTCACAGATAAATAAATCTAAAATGATTCAAAACAAATCTTGTAAATAGATTGTAATATTTTTTTAAAACCAATTTACCCTTGGTATTTTAAGTTGTCTGGACATTTCACTAGCCAGATAAAACACTTTGTCCTCTCTGGGGCCAAATGATCCTATCATGAAGGTGATATCATTAGAAATTACAATGATATCCCTCCCCGTGGGGTATTCTGGAGTGTAGAGAGTTAACCTCCAAGCAATCATTCCAACATTGTTTTCACCAGGTACCCGTTTTTGCTCGATAAGCCTTGATTCTGTTTCTGGATCAAGTACGAGTTCAACAAAATCCATTAGTTTGTCAGGAATTGGAACCATTTCTATAGAAAAAAATGCAACATATTATATAATTATAACTATACACTAAATAATAGAACCTATTAAATAAATTTTAGAAATACATAGAATAAAAATCCAAATTTATTTAAATGACTGAAGTATCTCAGCAAATTGCAACCTTTGTAATTTAGCCTTAGAAACCATGTATTTTTACTTTTATTACTACAATTTCATACCAGAAAGTCTTTCTTGGCTGTACTGCTTCCATTGAAGGTCAACCATTTGCCTAAACATATCAGGATAATCATACACATATGTTGTCCCAGCAGATTGGGCCTGGAATCTTTTTTGCTGAAGATAATCTTTTGTTAGATACGGTGTAGAAATTGGTAAACCATGCATTGGTCCTTGTTTTAATCCATATGCTTTAAAACGTATCTATAAATATAAAAAAAATTAAATTGTGTACATACTACACTCATAAAAATAGAAAAGAGAAGTATTTTGCCTTAACTACTGAAGTAATAAAATTACACTTACAATTCCAGTTTCTTCATCGACCACTTCTGTATACATGTTTATGTCCAAATAGTATCCACTATCATTAGCTATGCACAAACGTACAGCTGTAGTTGGAGATGTTGGGGTAGATCGTATTGTCATCTTGAGTTCCGCTTGAAGGACTCTCAACTTCCACAGTCTAGGACCATACCTCATAACCATGCTAGTTACAGCTTCCTCTATCTGAAATTATGAACAAAATTATTATCTAATTTATAAATTATATACTAAAATAATACTTTAGCAGGATCCATAATAACAGTGGGGATGAAATTCAAGAATATATGATTACAGTCTGTCCTGCGTGAATGGGGATGTGAAAAAGCAACTTCCAACTCATCCATAGCCTCCAGAAGTACCCTCTCTCCTTCATTTTGCAGATATTCAAAAGAAGCTTCCTTAGTGATCAAATCTGAATGACGGATAATTGACCGAATGAAAAACCTATAATCAGTCACCTCTTGCCCAGGAGCAACCTGCAAAATCAATCAATCACTTATTAGCAAAAAGCACAGGTGAGAGCAAGACTACCTTTGCCTTTCCAAGATATAAATGCATTTTCTGGTTGGATGTAGGAAGAGCTTCCAAATTATAAGTACGCATTCTATTAAGTTCTAACTGGAAGGCACAAGCAGGTTCTAAATGACGGTAGATTCTATCTTCCTTAAAATCATCTCGGGATCTGTATGTGAAGAATTTGGGGAATTGTTTGTGTTTAAGTGCAGCGAAAGTGATACGGCGGATGCCGCGGTTTCCTAATTCTTCCTTGTGTCGTGCGCAGAACACTCCAAATATTTTGCTCATTGTTGTGTCATCAGCATCACCTCTATCCTTTAC
Source organism: Ontholestes murinus (assembly GCA_963969525.1). Taxonomy (NCBI): domain Eukaryota; kingdom Metazoa; phylum Arthropoda; class Insecta; order Coleoptera; family Staphylinidae; genus Ontholestes; species Ontholestes murinus. The sequence goes on along the minus strand of OZ018390.1, from coordinate 25,053,242 downwards.
ACCTATTGATTAGTACAAATAGAACATACTTTTTTCAAATTATTGGATTTCTTTTACCTATGTGCAAAATGTGAATTGGTTCTTGTAACCTCTCATCCTCTTGATTTTGGCGTTGTCCATCAATTGAGAAACTGACATTTATACTTGTGGAATTAGTTTGTGATTCACTTCCACTTTCCAAAACATTTAAGTCCTTTGAGGAGATTGTAGCTGGATTTGAAAAGTCTTCTATCAAATCAAATATTTCGTCTGCATATGTTTCAAACTGTTGGAAATTTTCAAAGGCTGCCATACATCCAGTTCGTTGGAATGAATCAAATATTTTTACAGTTTCACCATCTTCTTTTATGCAATCCAGTTTAATAAGACGATTGGGATGTGCAGGTGGTAGTAAAAACTATATACAAAAATACAGTGTTACTACACAATATTTTATAATTTACTTGTAATTATATTATAAAACATATTTACAAATACTAAAAAGTATTAATGAAATGGAACTTATGTTATTCCAAGATAATACAAAATGTAATTACAATGATAATAATGTAATTTTATTTACTTACTTGAAAATGTACCAAAGGAACTTCCCCACTCAATTCCACATGTTGTAAACAGGTAATATCGTAACTTGTATAAGCCCGTCTAACATACACTTCTAAAGCTGCATTGCATACAGCTCTGTTTGTGTGATAAAAGAAATCATGCAGTATATCAAATATAGATGTTTCAGAAACAATGAGTTTTTGCAGATTTTCTGGATGAAACTCATGGCCATACATATCAACTGCTGACAAAAAGATACTCTCCATTTGGTTATGTCTAAGTTCATATGCGGGTTGATGTGCAGCTATCAAAACCTATAAAAATGTGTTAAAATATATATTATATTAACAACTTACTGGAGTCATACCTGTCTGGCTCTTAAGGCCACTCTTGAATGTTCACTTCTATTCAAAGAGGTGAGCTCATTTAGGGTGGCTGCTAATTCATCAGTCAGTCCTGGTTCGTTTGCCCACAAATGATCAATTAGCATTGTTACAAGCATGTTCTTTTTGGCTACTTGTCCGTGTGAGAAAATTGTGGCTGTTACGGCTGACATATCATCCTTGTGCCTGTCACGAATGGCAGATACGCACTTATCATAATGACCTAATAACGCAATAAAATATCAAAAATTATAAATATGGGTTTGTAAAGAAAAGAGAAATAGGTTTGATTAATTAATTTTCTACATTGGTGTAATTAAATTTGTGTTATTACTATTTACATGCAATTTTATTTCTAAATATTATTTCCTTACATAAATTATGAAAAGAGGAATAGATAATGATTATGAGACTATATATCTTCAAGTTACCGTTATGATTGTGGTGCCATTAAAGGTAAAACAATACAATGGTGATGTTGCCTTAATGATGTCTATTACCAGAATTTTGATTAAAAATGAAAACTAACCCAACTGGAATTGGCTCTCTACATTATAATATTGCTTTAAGAGATCATGTACTGCAGTTTTCATTCTGCCTCTAATTCCATTTCTGTATCGTTGTACTAATTGCACAATGCCTTCAGTTGCCAAGAAAAATCCATCTCTTTCAGACCTTTTCTGCATACTTGCAGCATGACTGTCTAAAAACATACCACACATTTACTATTTATATTTAACAATAATGTACACATAGAGTGTTAAATATAATTCTTACCAATGACACTTGCTATTTGTTGACTAGGAAATTGGGCTAATACAGATGTTATGTTCCTCTCATAAAGTGACATTAGTTTTCGAATTTTCTTTTCTACGGCTGCTGGTATTCTTCCAGATATACTGGCAATCACTTCTTGTAGTTCTAACAATGGTAGGCTTGGATCTCTAAGTGAGGACATAAATTTCTCAATTACTTCTCTTAGTCTTGGGGCATTATATGGATCTGGCAAACAATATCCTGTAAGAAATAAAGAATTTAGCTCAAGTTTATTTTGTTTTTGCATCAAGTGAATAACATACCTCCTAATGTATTTTCTAAAATCATTTTATAAGAATTATGTATGTGATTCAATTTTTCTGAACTAATTGGATGAGAAACATCGATTTCTGGGAAGGGTCCTTTATACAATTGTGCCTTCGTTACCAAGCTAGGATCATCCAGTTCAAGAGTTGCTATTACAGAACCGGCATCTAAAACTGCACCTGGCCGCTTTGTGTAGAATAAAGAACCTGCTTCACCAGCAGTCAATGTCATAACCATTTTCATAACCTGAAACCATGATGTTGTGAATTATATAAAAATGATGTTCAAAGCCAAGTCACACAATTTTATATGTTATAAGTAAAAATTGTCTTAGTCATATGATTTATTACAGCAATTAATAAGACAAAACAAAAATTCTATACATATACCTCAATCTCTGCATATGCTTGTCCTCTGTATACGTGTCCACCATCCTCTACTAAGAATCCAATCAATTTTCCTGCTGAAGGGGATCGTAACAATGTGGGATCATTTTCTTTTTCAAAAACACATGTTTGGTTTCCTATCACAATTCTGTACCTGTCTACCTCTTCTTTCATATAGGTAGTAAATGAGGCACCATCAACAGATAATAGTATTCCTAAAAATCAAATTAAAAATATACAAACTTGTTTCATTTAACAATTTAATGTAAATATTAACCTCCATCACTTAACCTATGCACGTCAATTTCTTTAAAAGATCCATTCATCACTAAAAAGTACGAATTCAATCCACTCTTTGTTGCTTGGATTTTGTACTTATACCTAAAAAATTATTAGTTATATATATATATTATTTTAGACAACAAATTTTAGAAAACACTCACCCATCGTTAATCAATTCTAGATCCACTGTGTTATTAAGTGTATTAGAACCTTGAATCTGTCCTCGCTCCAAGGAATTCTGAAACTCTTGGAATGATCTCGAAATAGTTTTATCCGCAATATGCAAGGAGCCCGAAATAACACCCAGCATTATATCAGGTTTTTCAGATTGCATCCTCTCCGATATCAGTATGTCTAACCATGCAGTGTCAATTGTGTTTCCTTGGAAGCTCTTGGTCTCTAGTAATGTAATTAAGTATTCAACTGTTGTTCTGAAACATACATTTATGCAATGTTTTCCACAAAATATACGTATTTGTTACTTATTCAAGGATTTTGGAATATATAATATAAATTACTATAACAAATTGTGACTTATTTGTACATTACCTAATAATACCTTGGCAATTTTATCATTATTTTATTGATAATACACTACTATTGGGCAAAGATATAATAGTACACTGATACTTTCATTATGAAAAAATAGTTGTATCAGATACAATTAGCAAATATCGCAATATTAGATTGATCTTGTAACATTACTCTATAATGATTCAATTCCCTAGATGTCCTTTAAATATATAAAAATATATAATAATTTTAGTTATTAATATCAATTAACACTTACCTAAAATCACCCCGAATTGATAATTCCTTTAAAGCTATAACAAGGTTTTCCCTAGCCTGCTCTCTGTTCTCACCCCACGAAAAACAATGTCCGAATTGAGAATCTGCAAATTCATGTAATCCACCAGAGGCAGCAACTGAGAAATATCCCCATACATTCTTAGATGAACGAAAGTTTAATTCTTGTACTGTTCCAGAACTTGGCTTAAAACCTTTAAGAGAGAAAATTTTATTTTTTGTAGCACACTATTTTATATGGTTATTATTATGTAAATTGTTATAGAATATCCACTATAAGGTCCAATAAACAAACAGACCATATTTAAAATATACTTGCTGTGTGTCAGTAAGCATTTTATCTCACAAACCAATATACAGCTTTTGCTAATCTTTTTTTCCCAATTTTTTTGTAATGATAGAAAAAATATTTATATATTTAAAATTTTGTCATATGTTATGAGAAATTAATTTTTCTCAACAATACCATTAATTTCATCAATTCTGCACCGGTAAATAATATTTAATTTATTTACATATATATTTTTATATTTAATTAAAACTATGTAAATTCGTTTTATCAATACGTATGTTTTTATAAATATTCAAATATTCAATATTGTATTTTATCAATTTAATGGAAAATTTATGTAAAACACTAACCTTCATCAGGATTTTCAGATGTGATACGTGCTGCAATTACATGTCCCCAAGGCTGGGGTTTATGGCGTGGCTTGTCAAAATCAATTTCTGATGTACCCCAAGGAGATTCACCATATAATAATCGGATGTCTTTTATGTAGTGAAGCGGTAAACCCATTGCAATCTAATTGTAAAAATCAAAAACATTTATTTATAATCTATAATCTAGAAGTAAATAGTAAATTAGGTTATTTTAAAAACTGATTTTAAAGAAAGTATTGCTTGTTGTATATAAACATAATAATTACCTGTAATTGAGCTGCTGGCAAATTAACATCTGACACCATTTCTGTACAAGGGTGCTCGACTTGTAATCTTGGGTTAAGTTCAAGGAAGTAGTAATGGCCAGAAGTGTCGTAAAGATACTCAACAGTGCCAGCTGAGACATATCCCACCATTTTTGCTAATCGAACCGCAGCCTTAGAAAATTATCAACTGCTTTAAACTGGTTGAGTAATGTAAATGTGACATAAATACAATTAAAATAAAAAATAACTACCAAATATAACTATAACATTTTTTAATAATTGCATTGAAAGTTGCAATCATTTGAATTATAGTTTCCTTTATGTACTATGTAAAAATATTTTATTTTTTCAATTTAATATATTTATGATTATGTCTTGTAAATGATGTAAAATATATTTGTTTAAATATAATCTTTATAGAATATGGAAGTAGTTTTTAGTGCCTCTTGATTCTTACCTTTTCCATATCCTCAAACACCGACTGTTCTGCAATCACAGCTGGCGCTTCTTCAATAATTTTTTGATGTCGTCTCTGAATGGAACAATCACGCCCAAATAAAGATATTGCATTACCATATTGATCTGCCAATAGTTGCACCTCTAAATGCCTAGCACACTTTGCTAATTTCATAACGAATATTGGTGATCCAGGAACCTCAGCTTGCACCTAAGTAAAAGTAACAGTACATAAAATTTAATTATTATTTAATAAATAAATCTAATTTTTAGAAAAATCATATAAAATTATTAAATTAAATAATGAAATATAATAAACAAATTAAAAAAGAAAACCTACCTGTCTAAAAGCAGCAGGAAAATCATCAGCATTATCTACTTTCCTTATACCTTTACCACCACCACCTTCTGAAGCTTTTATCATCACTGGAAAACCGATTTTCTGCGCTGCTTGTAATCCTTGTTCAGGTGAATGAACACATCCCCTTGCAAATAAGTCTGATGATATCTTAATCTTTTTCCCACTATATTGAGCTTTTAAATCTAAAAAGCACACAATATACTTTTATTTTACTTGTAGTTTTATTTATTTCCATAAAAATAGTTTCATAATGTGTAAATTGGGTAATAAGGTTTTAATAAATTATTATTATAAACCAATTTAATCAGATATTTAGAAATATTTCAAATTCGAATTGCATTTATTAACATATATTTGCAAAAACTAGATAGCAGGTATATAAAGGTCAAGCAATTCAAGAATTGTTTTAATTGGCTGGTGTTACACTATACACTAAAGTAAAACATTTTGTTTTTACCACAATTACATAAACATTAACTTGATTTTTTAAGGCAGATTAATAAAATATACTTGACTGTTATTATTAATCTATCTTATTCAACATGTATCGCAAAGTAATGACCTTAAGCATCAATAATTTCTTTAAATGTATTATTTAAGAAAGAAGACCGAAGAATTTAAATAAATAAATAAAATAAATAAATAACATGATAATTTTTTAATGGTGAAAATATAGTGTTTTATTTTAATGTTTATCATGAATTACATCTTAGTAATAGTTGCAACCATTTTTATTTACAGAAACACTGTAATGTGAGTTAGTTAACAAAATTTATATTTATGCAATAGAATAATAATTTTTAAAAAATGTTAAGTGTTTTTTTATAAAGAAAAATGGATTTTTCTCTCTTTTGAAAATAATGTTAATTTATATACTCAAAAAACAAACCTGATCCTGACCAAGGAAGCGTGGGTATGTCTGCAGTTTGTGCTACAATGGAAGAGGCGATTTTATCTCCAAGAGCCCACATAGCCTTTTCTGGTGGTCCTATAAATGCTATGTTGTTTTTATGAAGAAGCTCTGGCAGTTTTGGATTTTCTGAAGCATGACCCCATCCAGCCCAAACAGCCTGAAGTGAGGTAACATAATAAATTTAGTGTTTTAAAGATCATCAGCATTTAAGAGTAAGAATAATTTTCTGTTTCATTCCTATAACTTTTAATATTTTATTGATTATTATATCACATATACAATCAATTAGGTACAAAAGGCATAGTAAATATTATTAAATATAAGTATATTTTAATTATAATATGTGTAATGATACATGTACTTGTTTGTCCCTTAAAAACATATTTTTTAAATATTTAAGACTTTAGTTTTGTTCATTATTATTTTGTTCAAGTTATATAACAAAATAAGTGTAATATAATATTCTTTAATTTTAATAATAAAAAGTAATTCCTAATTTAATGTTTGTCTTTGGGTTTCATGAAAAGTATAATCACTATGAATAACACGGTTGTATGCTTTCGTCACATTTTATTCTCAACTGAGTTGTTATTGATAATGAGCAATTAAGTTATTATTTCATTTATAGATGGGGCCATACTTATACTAATGTTTAGCAGTAAATGTCTATTTTTTATTGTATTTTGTTAAAACATTATATATATAAACAATATTAAATGTTATAGTAAATATATGATTGATGCACATAACTGTATATATAAATAGATATTTAATGCATGCAAAATAGATAAATTGTTTATCAAATTAAAGTACTTATGTAATTTATATAATTTAAGCATGTCTGTGTAATGATAGGGAAAACAATTTTATTAGCATTTGTTTCATATTTTTGTTACAATTATATGTATATACAGGGCGAGTTTTTTTTTAAGATGTTCTCTATGGGCATCTCGGAAACTATAAGAGATAGAGAAACGGTTAAATGGGGAAAGAAGTGTAGATTTACGAGACGAATAAAATTCCACTTTCAAAGTTTTCAAAAAAGTCAAGGGTAACTAGATATTTTGAAGAAAATAAAGTGTCAATTTTTTCAAATCAATATATCTCGGTTATTATAACAGATAACAAAAATTTTTATTGTCATTATTTTCCGAGATATGACGCAAACTTACATTTTTTTAAAATGGAAACCATAGTTGGCTATAGCCTCATTCAAAAGGTATTTTTTTCTCTTTAATTCAATATGACATAGTTATTACTAAAAATAAGTGAGTTATAGTCATTTTAAGTTTTATTATAAATTAAAAATGGGTAGCCATTGCAGTTGTTTAAAATAATAGCAATATTGTAATTATTAGTTTTACAAAGTTAAACAAATATGAACAATCAGCATAAAGAACAATAATTTTGTAATGATGAAACAAATGTAAGTTTGCGTCATATCTCTGAAAATAATGACGATAAAAATTTTCTGATTATTTTTTATTAATCTGCATAAAATTATCTAAAACTTTGTCTTTTACAGTTTTTTTCTATCTGTTATAATAACCGAGACATATTGATTTGACAAAATTGGCACTTTATTGTTTTCAAAATATCTAGTTACCCTTGACTTTTTTGAAAACTTTGAAAGTGAAATTTTATTCGTCTCGTAAATCTACACTTCTTTCCCCATTTAACCATTTTTCTATCTCTTATAGTTTCCGAGATCCCCATAGAGAACATCTAAAAACAATCAGCCTGTAGAATATAATTTATTTTATATATTAATACAATTACTAATATTTAAAAGTGAAAGCCTGCAATTATGAATGCAATGTCCTAATTATTATTATTATTATTTATTTACTGTTTTCAAATCGTTAGCCATATTAAAGAAATGTACGATTAGAATTTAAAAAAATAATGAATTATACATAAAACAATCAGAAATATTTTATATTATTACAATATCAGCCACTCGTTAAATAATTACTTAAAAATGTAACTTTAATAATATAAATAGTATGCCACTTGCATAAAACAACATTTTCTACATTGTTATGCCATGTAAGTATTAAAAGAATGCCAAGAACTTTACCTGAACCTGGCATCGTATTGCAATGTCGATGATAAGCTCCACGTTAGCATAATTATTATTGTTGGTTCCACCTGGAACTGGAACGTAATGATCAGCCATTTTAATGTATTCTGCATTCGCTTTTAAATCTTCTGGAGTGACCATGACCACAAATCGCACTGCCCTCTCATTCTTAAACATTTCGTATGACCATCTCCGCACCGACCGCATGCACTTGACAGCTGCAATACCATTGTTTGCAATTAGAACCTGAAAATAAATTAGTGAATTACTTTGACAATAACAAGACAATTAGTAATTTATTTATTTATTAAATTAGAAATACTGAATTTCCTAAAAAAACAATTATTAATTCTTTGATTAATGAATTTTTTTCAAATATTTTATTTTATTTAACATATAAGTGATATGTCATTTCTGTAAATTAAGTATGTTAATGTTGTTCATCTTTAGAATTTAGATTATTTTTATATTTTGATATTCTTCCCACCACTGACAAAAACTGCTATATGCAAGTACATAACAAATAGCCAATTTTAAGGAATAAAAAGGGTACTTTCAGACATATGTTATTTTTGATGTGAAAAATACAGATGCTGTAAAATATTTTAATTACATTAAATGTTACATACCTTGGGTTTTATTACACAAAAATTATATTTTTCACTTTTTTTTTTATTGAAACGGTGTTGTTTTTTTCAATAAATAGACTAATACTAAACTTTCTAATTAGATATATATTTTATAAATATTAAGCAGTTAATAAAATATGAATTTACTTAACTTCTATTTGAGATAAATTCGTTTTCCATAAATGTTACTAACCTTATTTATAACTTTGGTCCCATTAAAACGTTTGATGAATTCCTCAGGTGTGGCGACAGTAAAATCCTTCTCTTGAAATCGGTTGTGCATTACTGTCCCTTGGGACATGCTAGGCCTGTAAAACAAAAATTATCATTTGTTATTGTTTTTAAACTTAAATGTCACCTAATACTAATAATTATGTTTAAATTGGATTAGACTCAATGCTGTATTAAATTTCTTTAATAAAACCAGTTAAGAAAATAATTGCTTGTTTATATAGCAATAAAGAAGGCAATTTATATTCAAAAACATGGTTTAAATTGCTTTAAATTGTTTTTCTTCTATAATTCAAATCAGGAAGTTGTTTAATAGAAAAAACATTAATAATTGGTCTGGTTAGGTTAGTGTAGTGAAACAAGTGCTTTACCTGTCCAAATAGAATTTTACTTTACAACCGTCGTCATCCATCTCTGAAAATACTTTTTGAAATCAAATTCACACCATTTGAATTAACATTGGGGGGAGTTTTTTTTATCACATAACTTTTCGGGCAGCGCCAATTTAATTTTTTAATTTTCACATAGCTTTATTAAATACAAATTACGTGTCCACGTGTTACGTTCCGATTGAGTTAATTGAACTTTTATTTAGGCGTAAGTGAGGAGATCGCGCAAGCTGACGGGCTGAAAATTTCCAACTACCGAATGTCAACAAACGGAACTATTTAGCAGTCGTACGAGATGCGCGAGGTAGACTGCGCCGTTGCCGCGGTGGGCAATTAGTTGGTGTAGCGGGGGACAAATGCGTCTTTGCCGCTTCAAGGAGACGATCGCGCTCCTAATGCGTTATTCATTCCTAATTGATTTTGATTGGCCCCCATCTCTTTAATTTAATTCCAAGGGTCTTCGAAAACCAGTTGTTTGAATAAATTCCTTTATTCAATCTTGAAAAATATGTTAACTGTATGTTAACTGTATGTATTGTTTTTATTGTAATTTTAACAGGTAATTGACAAAATAAAATACGGAAATTTACAATGGTTTAAACAAAACATTTGCAACACATTCAAGTTAGGAACGACCCTTAATGTTAGAATCTTTGAGGCTTTGCTTTACTTAATGTATTTTTAGTGTCACCATCAAAAACAAAAAATGATACAGTACTTAGATAATAGATGTCACCTCAAATCCTACATCCATTATAACGTAGATCTGAAGTTTTATAACTAAGAAAAACCCTTTTGTTTCTAGTTTGAACCTTGAGCAGTCTAGAAATGTGAGTCTTAATTCTTTTTTCTCGCCTAGCTTTCAGTTACATTCTTTCTAAAAAACAAGACGTGAAATGAAACTCACTTTATTGTTATCACACATGGTTTTTATTATTAGTGACTGGTTTCAAGCATTACCATTGCCATTTCATTTATCGTCCTGTTTTTCAAAATGTATCACAAAGTAATAGCTTCAAGCATCAACTATACTCTCTTTGTACTCTTTTATTTATTTTTTTTTTCAAGTCCCCATAACATAACCTTCAAATCAACATCGCAAAATCCCCATAGATCAACCTATTTATAGTCTACACAATAATATTACGACGTTTAATCCATCTGGCCTCTCTCCTTACTCAATTTATATTGAAAAAGTGGCCTTCACCCACATCATTGCATGATTTTGTTGCGGCTGCAACCTATAACGAGGGGAGGGCAATGGCACTACACCCAGAAGAAACAGAAGTAGATTCCTTCTGACCAAAAATAATTTTAATACCTAAATTTTGAATCAATCCATTACACGTGAAGGAATTATAGAAGATATTGATACATCAATCAAATCATTCATTCCATTCCAAGCCCTTCAGGTTAAATCTCGACAAAGACAAATATTAAATGAAGATGAGTCTCTTATACGAATACACACTCTAGAGTATCCTTTAGGTTGTTCTTCCTAACCTAAAACTTAATTGACTCAGAAAATCCCGACATAATATGTCTTTCAGAGACCTGGTTTAGAAAGTCCAACAACACCAAGCTCAAAAAATACATTCTAAACTATAAACACCGTCCTGACAGCAAGGGTGGAATAGCTGTCCTTATTATTCATCCTTTACTTCTTTCGACATCTAATTTAATTTCACTTCCCTCTATTAAAATACAATCACTTCTAATAATTTCAGTTTATATTCCTCCTAGATTCATCCTCTCTGTAGAAGTATGGCACTCCCTTTTCTCTTTAAACCCTCAGCTGATTTTGGTAGACGACTTTAAATGTCACATGGTTCAACTCAATGGTGTCCTCTCAAACACTGGAGGAAAATCCTCCAAATAATTGAAATCCTCAACTTGATTACTTTAAATGACTATCAACCCACTTTTAACTCTCAAAATTCCCCCAAAAGTATTATAAACCTATAAAATTAATCTGTCTCCCAAGGTACCCTAACAGAATTTTTCATCCTTGGAGATTAGATTAATTTATCTCCAAGGATTACTTTCTAGTCATAACAATCTTGCACGCCTAATGTTCCTACGTTCAAAGAATTGGTTGAGTTCGTCCTTATTGAAAACTCCATCTAGCAAATTAGGCTAAATTTTCCAAAGAGGTGGACGCCTCTTAACTTAATGGTACAATATCCTCACACTTCAATCAATCGCATAAACATTCCCTTCTCTCAATGGCAAAAAATTTAAGAAAGAAGACAATAAAGAAATACTTCTCACTCTCACTCTAAAATGTATCTATACCAAAAAATGTCCAATAAAAATATTCAGAGCTTTTATAAATACGTTTTCATAACAACTTCAAGTTCTTCTGCGAGAAAAACAGCAGGACACTACAGCAAATCCTTCCTGCCTCATATTACTCTTTCTGAGTTAGTCTGTCTAAAAGATAATATTAATTAATATTAATATAATAATATTCAAAAACCTCCCACGCAATAGTAAACTAACTCAGACTTTATAATGAGAATCTGCACAAAAGTATTACCTCAAAATCCTAAATTGAACAAATTAGATGCCCCACCCCAAAACCAAATAAAATCCCAAAACCTCCATCCGGCTATAACCTAAACCTCATCAATTCGGCTTTAGAAGAGATAAAAGTGCACTAAACAGCAGAGCTCACCTAGGACATGCAATCAGAATTGTTAGCTCAAAACTCCAAAGTTGCGGTTCTCTTTTAATATCTGCTTTCGATTTAGCAGTTCCTTCAGGAACTTTTCTCCTTAAATTAAATAAATTCAAAATCATATTTCTTAAAAATGACTTTTCATATAAAAACCCTGGAACATCACATATTAGTTTACCTCAAGGATCCATCCTGAATCTTTTTTGTGAATTCGTTACATTGCTGTTTTATGCGATGTATACAGTTGTCTAAATAGTTGTATTCCGTTCTTCGTTGAATGTTTTATGTTGTGTCCTGTGTACCTTATTTAAAAAAAAATATTTAATGATTCCCACTGGATAAAGATACCACACTAACAACCTCCAGTCACTGTTTAATCGTTAAAATGGCCCCCTTTTAAACCTCCCAGACTGGCTCCTCCACCATAGATTTTCCCGCTTTCCTCAAAAGGCAAAAAACATAATTTTTACCAAGAAAAAGAATCTATCAATTATTGTTGAATTTATATCGTAAGTCAATTAAGTATCTAAGAATAATTCCTTCTCTGGGAAACTTTATATCCCGGACGTACGTAAAACATACTCAATGACATTAGAAGCGTTACACCAAGAAGGAATAATTTTTTGGCAACAGAGTCACTATATTTAAAACATACATTGATAACAATTTCAGCCTTGTGCTTTTTATATTTACTGTGGCAAAAAAATATTTCACTTTTTCTTTTAACTATTTATAAGAGCTGTTTATTGCAGATGTTTTTAGTTTTCGTGTTTCCGTTGACTGTGATAAGCTTAATCAAAATGCCTGGAGTCCGAAGACGTCCACAATATCACCATTTGAGCGATTTTGATCAGAGTCGAATTGTTGCTTATCGAGATGTCGGTATGCCGTATCGCGAATTTGCCCGTTATTAATTCCACTGCAACGACTGTAATACGTGGGTGCCAGGTATGAACAGTAGAAGGTAGAGGAGCAAGAAGAAGACCAATTGGTCATCCAAGGCGTACTACAACGTCATAATCGGCCCTTAAGATAAATAGCCCTGCGAGACCATTTCGCTATTACGCGCCAAATCGTGATCAATGGTTTGGAGAAAAGTATGCCAACTCTATATCACCGTATTCAATCCTTTGGGCTCCTTATTTCGTTAAAGATTAGTGCTTCCGTTGAAAGCGATGTATGATGATGTATTCAGCGATGAATCACGATCTTGTCTAGGCACGCATAATGGCCGTAGAAGGGTACGACCTGACCTTAGGTTTGTTGTTGAGAGGCATGTACACAGGACTGGTGAAGTAATGGTTTGGGGGGCTATTGCTTATGGTAGTCGATCACATCTTTTATTCATACGAGGCAGTACGGCAGATGTGCGTTATATTGAAGCCATAATACGACCGACTTTATTGCCTTATTTAGATGGCCGTCCAGACGTACTTTTTCAGCATGAGAACACATATCCATTCTTGATGTAAGGCCACCATGTTGGCAAAAAGTCAAGTTAACACGTGCACCGCCACATGTACCGCCGGCGGTCATATAGTCGCCACTCAGTAACAATACTGTTAGCAGATGAATAGATGGAATGAGTGAAGAAATGGTTGAATCAACTTTGAGAGACAGTGAGGCAATATTGATAACTTACGTAAGATATATTGATAAAGGGCATTTTGCTGAAGAACAGTTGTTCTGTACTTCGATGTCACTAATATACCAATGAATAATATAACATCTTGTCCTGCAGATGGTACTCCTAATATGACGGACAAGAAAAATTGATGAAAGATGAGAATACAGAACTTGTGCATTGTGTTATTCATAGGGAAAACTTGTAGTCAGTAATAAAGTATATCAATGCTATTAAAGCTAATGCCAAATGCGAGCGTCTCTTCAAGCTATTTTGCGAAGAACAAGACCATGTGAGACTTTAACTTCACCCTGATGTAAGACGGCTCTCTAAAGGAAACTGCTTGAAAATATTAATGGAACTATTTGATACTCTTAGTGATTTTTAAGCGACGAACCTGAATTGATGTATTTTTAACAGTCGATTGTAAAGCATTTGTGAGTTATTTAGCCGATACCCTTGAAAAACTAAATATATTAAATAAGCAACTTTAAGGAACAAATAAAACTCTTGTCGATGCAAAAGCGAAGATATTTGGTTTCATTACCCTTATTGAGTTATGTCAATGATACCGCTATACTTGTTATTGTCGATCATCTGAAAATTCTATAAGCTGATTTAAAAGAAAGATTTTTTAATTTAAAACAAATTGATTTTCCAACATGTATGATGCAGCCAATGTTAGTGGATTTGTCTGATATATCAAAAGTGAAGTATCAAGAAGAACGCACAGAAATGCAAAATGACTCAGTTATAAAAGGAGCGATTTTATAGCTTTGTGAGGAAACAGATATAAAATACCGAAATTCAACCAAATATGCAAGAAAACTATTGTTACCGTTTCCATCTTAATATTTAGGTAAATGTGGATTTAGTGATGTAAAGACATAAATCGTCTGGATATAACACAATGGGAAGACTTGAAACTGAAGCTAACCAAATTGGAACCTATATACCTCATACATTTTAGTTGCCTATTCAAATCATATACAATCTATGAACAGATAATCCTTCCTCGATCATCCTCAATTTCGTTAAAAACGCTATTTTCCGGTCACTTGTGATTGGGAAATGGCAAAGCTATCACCTCTGTTTCAGAGACGGATCAAAATCAAATTTCCTCCTTACTGATCCTGTGCTGTATATATTCAAAACAATTTTAAGAATTCTCAATGTCTCCTTAATTCTCACAGTAGAACTTCTTACTATTAGAAAGTGCTTGACCCTGGTTCACCATTTAAAGTTGCAAAAGTAGTGATTCAACGATTCCAGGGATGCTCTACAAACGCTGGAGCAACGTGCTATTATATCATCCATCCATACAGTGGAAACTTGATATTACTGCCGCTCAAAAGACCAAATATTATGGATATTTATAATATTTATGTTGTGTTCCAGGTCATTCCGAGATTGCCAATGTAAACCCAAAAAATGCTCCTATCTCCTCCGTCTCTTTACAATTATCCCTTTATAAGGATTATCTTACGGTCTTTAAAGATAGTCTAAATGGCTAGTGTTAGCGAGGATGCAGCATTGTTATTAATAAGCTTTTACTAAATGTATATATTAAAATTAAAATCAAGAGTGGGTCAATGTCAATCAAATGTCACAGGTTTAAAATAATTACAAGATATTTAAAATGGTAAGAATTACCTTGTAAAAAACGTGTTTTAATTATGAAACATATTGAAGGATTTCAAATGGGCAAATATTATTAATTAATACAATTATTACGGCAAATATGGATTCAAAATTTATCACATACCCATACCATTAAAACAATTTTTACTTTCCCTATATGAAATATAGGGGAAGTATTGTGATCGTGATTTTTTTTTAAAATTTTTTTTTTGCGGTCCCCTGAGTCCATTGCACTAATTTCTGGAAAAAAAATGTTTGTGTCTGTGTGTGTGTCTGTCTGTCCGTCTGTCTGTCTGTCGGTGGGTGCTGTATCTCAAAAACGAATAATCCGATTGAGATGAAACTTTAAACTTAAGGTTTTATCTTTAAAAACTGGAACTGAAAAGCTTAAAAAAGTTAAAGGGAATGAAAAACTGAACAAGTTTTGTTTGAACATGTTTTTCAAAAAATTCTTAACTTTTGCGCAAAAAAAATAAAAATTGAAAATTTTGATATTTTTTGCAAATTGCCAACAAACTATTGGAGTTACATGAATCTTGTATTACAAATAATTGTAGAGAACTCAAAAGTGAACAAATTATTAAGAATAACATTTTTGAGTACACCTCATAGTTTTCGTGAAAAATATAGGGAAAGTACTATGATGGCCACATCACCATTTTTAGCAGTTGTTTTACTATTTTTTAAATTATTTTTAAAATTTGAATTTTTTAATTACACACGTCGCGTTAAAGTGTGAATTTTTGGAAATATAGGTGAATAATATATAGATATTTTGATACAAATCTAAAGTAGAATCAATTGTAAACAAACTTTAACATATTTGAATTTTTTAGCAATTGTTTTACTATTTTTTAAAACAATTTTTTTTTTAAATTTTAATTTGAAGTGCGGGCTTTATAAACCTAGGTGAGGAATGTGGTCATATTTTTATGTGGACGTAAAGTATAATTAGTTTAAATTAATTGTAAAAATTGACCGTTTGTGGCATTTATTTTACAATTTTTTAAACAATTTTTAAATTACACAGGGTGCGTCCAGATGCGGATTAATGGAAATTTAGCTAGAAAATGTTTAGATATTTGTATGCAAACCTAAAGTAAAATTAATTGTAAGCAATTTTTAAAAAAATAAATTTTTAGCAATTGTTTTTACTATTTTTAAAAACAAATTTAAAATTTGAATTTAAAGTACGACATTTTTGGCAACCTAAGTGAGGAATGTGTACATATTTTTATATAGACATAAAGTAAATTTAAAAAATTTGACGTTTTTTACATTTTTTTTAAATAATTTTTAAAAAAATTTTAAATTTAAATTTGAAATTCGTTTTTTTGGAAACCTAGTCCATCATATTTTTATGTGGACGTAAAGTAAAATTAGTTTTATATAGAATAAATTGTAAATATTAACCACTAGTTTTACAAGCAATGGTTTTACTATTTTTAAAAACAAACTTTAAAATTTGAATTCAAAGTAAGCATTTTTTAGCAACCTTAGTGAGGAATGGGTGCATATTTTTATGTAGACATAAAATTTAACGTTTATAGCAATTGTTTTACTATTTTTTAAAATAATTTTTAAAATTTCAATTTTTAAATTAGACACGTTGCGTTAATATGTGAATTTTTGGAAATATACGTGAAGAATGTGTAGATGTTTTTATACAAACCTAAAGTAGAATCAATAGTAAGCAAATTTTAAAAATTCAAAATTTTTATCAATTGTTTTACTATTTTTAAAAACAATTTTTTTAATTTCATTTTGAAGTACGGAATTTTTGGAAACCTAAGAAATGTGTACATAAGTGGATGTAAAGTAAAATTAGTTTTAAGTAAATTTTGTAGCATTTTTTTACAATTCTTTTGGAAATCTAGTTAGGAAATGTGTTGATATTTTTATGTAAAAGTAGGGAAGAATTAATTAATTTTAAGTAAATTCTAATCTTAATCAATCAACAATTGTTTTGCAATTTTTTAAATAATTTTTAAAATTAAAATTTTTTAATGGGTTCAAGTGCGGATTATTTTGAAACCTAGGCAAGAAACTTGTGTTTTTAATATAATCGATACTTGTTTTGCTAATCTCTTGATGGAAATTAAAACTCTTGTTATGTTCTTTGTCTTTACTTTCAGATAACTGACACATGTTTCAGTTATTACGGACATTTAACTTTGATAATAATCTCTAAGAGCCGAAACACGTGTCAGTTATCTGAAAATAAAGAAATGGAACATAACAAGAGTTTTACTTCTCCTAATATCAACTAAGCAAGAAAGATGTAGATATTTTTATATAAATTTAAACTAGAATTAAGATTTCTTTATAAAATTTTGGCATCCTATACAAGATTGGGTTCATTTCTCTTAGATTGAATGTAAAAAGTTACCACGAAACTTAGGTATTCATTTAAAAAAATTTAAATTATTGTTAACTTATGTTAAACTGGCTTATGTAAGTAGTGGTAGTGTCTGGTAAACGTGAACCCACTTTTATCTCGCTGATTTCACAATATCCCTTTGTTAATCTCATCATAAACTCTTAAATATCCTTCCTCGCATTTTTTATAATCAAACAATTCCTCTGTAATAGATCCCTAAAAGTAAAAATCGAGAAATCTTTCTCTTCTTCTTATACACTCGAACAAGCACTTCCCCAAGGCTCTTCTCTTTTATCTTTGTCATAAAATATTTTTAGCGCCGACATCTGTAATCCTGATCCACTTTACTTCAATCCTTCCAAATATCTCCTGCAATTTGCAGATGATACTACCCTAATTACCCAACTTACCAAAAACCCTTAAATTCCTCCAAGAGCTTATTGACTCCCTTCATCATTGGTTTGCAAAATGGCGCATTAAAATTAATCCCCACAAATCACAGCTCCTAATTCCATGTTATAGTACCAACAATTCTCCTTAAAATATCTCATAAAATAATGGTATTACTACAAAACCAGCAGTAAAAAGTTATAAAATGATTTGTCGCCCATTACTGGACTATGGTTGTGCCCTCTTTGTTAATCCTAACAATTCTACTTCCCGCAATATTGATGTTAGCGTGCGAGCATCCCTTCGTACCCTAACAAAACACCGTCATCTTCTCAATCATTTACATAATCCTTCCAACCAACTGCTCTATGACACTACTTTAGTTATCCCAAGAACGCATTCGATTCCTATCAGAAAAACTCTCTAAACATTATTTCAACTTCCTAGAAATCCTAGTATAAACCCTAAATTTAAAAATCCCAATTCAACCATATTCGAATTTATATTATCATTTCATGCATTAACGACTGACGCCATATGACTGAACAAGGCAAGGCAGAAAGCTGGTCGATAGCCTTTTGATAGATTAACTCACTAACATTCATTATTCACATACAGGGTGACTGACGAAAAACCTTTGGTGCTGTATCTCGCTTATTTTTGATCCGATTTGAATAAATAAAACATCAAATTAAATGATTTTTAAAAGACTTTAATATGAACTGTACTGATATTTTTTCTTTCATCCAGTTTTTGACAAAAGACGATCAACTTTTTTTTTTCAAATTGCACTGTATACATATATATATTTTGTACTGATCCGCAAGGAGATTTTTTTCTGAATCTAAATTTGTAAACGATTTTATCCATTCATCAAACCAAAGTCGAGAAATTGAGGATTAAAAAAAAATTGGTACAATACTGCAATGATTTTTAATAATTTCATAATAAAAATGTTGCAAGATTTCAAAAACTGAAAAACGATTTCTGTAGAAGCACAAAATTCTAGTACAGTGTTTGAAATATTTTATACTTTTAAAGTTATTAACATGTTTGTAAAGATATGTCAATATTCTGTGCAATTAAAAAACGTTGGCTATGCATTTTATCAAGCGAACCTAGAAAATAAAGAACAAGTAGTTTTAAATCAAAATATTAACGTATTGTTATTACTTTATTCAATAGTGACGTACAGCTAAACGTTAAAAGTATTAAGAAATGATTAGGATTGGATAAAATAATATAGGCAGTATACGGAAAGACTATGCCTATTTTTAAAATACTTTAATCCATTTGCGTTTTTAAACAACAATTAAAGAGAAATAAAGGTGACATGCGGGCAAACCGTACGATTGGTGAAATCTATAGTTGCTTTTTTAAAAATCCTACTACTAAATAAGAACTTGCACGTTTCCTACATGCTTGCAGAGAACCTTATTTATATTCACAAACAAGAAGACATAAAGGATATTAACAACAATCGGCCAATATTTTTACTACAATAGTGCAGCATAGTATGTTATATTCACTTTCTTGTACTTATTAGTTAATATTTTGATGAGTTTGTATATTTTGGTACTTTACGCAAATCAGTCATTTTTAGCCGAACCAATTATTTATTTTGGATAATACCCTCCATTTCTAAAGGAATTAATTACTTTACAACAAATGAAATGCGAAATATGCAAATATAATACTTGTTATTAATATATGCAATTTATGAGTTTAAAAAAAGGTACTTTTTTTACGCAATGCATAATTATGACAAAAACATTACATGATCATACGATAAATTTACTATGACATTTTAATTAAGTATACATTAATTTTTGAACCGACGATCAGAATTCACTTACGTAAGGGTTGTTCCCGGCTTTAAGAGTCTTCCATGGTGCGTCCAGGAAGGTTCCGATATCACTTCCACACCTTCCTCGCACTCACTTTCAGTAATCTGAATGCGGATGCCAAACGTATCTTCTTCTTCGTCCCCAATCACAAAACGTTTACTATTCCTTCTGTTCAACTTTTTCGCCATATTTCCCGGCTTAGAGTATTTAAACGTGGTAAAATTCTCCTGATAATTGGGCGTGGAATCGCTCGCACCTCCTCGCTCGCCTATACCGAATTCCAGGGCTAGAGATGTTTCCTTCTTATCACCAATTGCCTTACTTTCTACGATGGAACCCGCCGTCACAAAAGAACCATTATCGACTTTCGGGTAACTGAGAAATTCTTCTTCACAAGCCTCGACGCATTGCCTCCAATTCTCCTCCGTTACATCCTCGTCCTCACTTTCACTATTTTCGGTACTATTACTGTTATTGTTATTAATGCCGTAACCGAATATTGTGCGAAAAAAGTCCATTAATAATTCGCACTAACACTAAAATCGGGAGAGACGAGCGGTTTAAGAAAAAATCGGGACACTTGTACGATCGGTTCAAAAAACTGACTTGACTATTGCCTGCTTGTGCTGCTAATGAACAGCAAATCATCGTCGCATACCAGTTTTATAATTATTGATTTTTTAATTGCGTTAGTTAGGAAAAAGGTGATATGAGTTATTGAAATAAAAACATGCTGACAGAAAAAATAATTTCATTAGTTATGGTTTATGGTTTGCTGCCCATCAAACCTACAATTATTTATTAATCAATAAAATGTTTGTTGTCAAAAATTATTCTATCGCTATAAAGTAGGTAAACGAATTCTAATGTAGACAATCGAAATTATAAGATTTTAGCAATTAGAATTTATTATTAAAAATTATTTATTCAATACTAAAATTAAAATTTTAAGTTCTATGATAATATTTTTTGGTAATTAAGGACACAACAATGAAAAATGCATCCGTAAAAAAGAAAGTGATTCGTAATTTGTGGCACGACAACACATAACAGACAGTCGACAGATAACAGATGACAAACGGCACATAACAGATTTCAGGAGAAATATAATAGAAGACAGGTGACAAATTTATGAATAGACACAAAGAAGATTTATTTCATTTATCAGTTAATAGGCAGTAAACTCAATAATTATTGTTTTAATTCGAGTAAAGATTACTCGAAATGCGATTTTCCATGAAACTTGTTTTTTGACAAATGACAAGATCAAATATGACAAAAAAGGTGAAAGATGACAAAGTACAGAAGATAAATTAACAATTGCCGATAACTTACGAAAGATAAAAGATAGAGACGACAGATGGCAGTTGACAGGTACGTGATGCGGAATAGATAACAGATGACGGACGAAAAAATTATTCACGGAAACAAAGAAAATTAGCTTAATATTCTAAAAATTACTTGAGCTTAATTACTCATAAACTTTATTCTTTATTCGAACGCAATGAATACCATATATACTTAATACATAATATGTACATACTACACCAGACGATGAATAAAATAACAAAACGAAATTGCATGATTAAAAATACGACACGATAAAAATGGTTCATTTAACAAAAGAATGTTTTATTTAAATTTAAAACCAGACGAAATAGTCTGCTAGTGTATAATAGCAAATTTAAATACGCATTAACATATATGTTAAGATAAACATAATTAGAGTCGAGCCCTGATAAAGTAAATCATTAAACTCCAATATTAAGCATGTGACATATGAACATATTTTTGTGAATATTTTAAAAGTTTTCTTTTTTAAATTTTATGCACGCACCAAATGTTTAATTATATACCTTGCATACATACGCATACATATAGAAAATTGGGATATGTGTTTTATACAGGGTGACTGACGAAAAACCTTTGGTGCTGTATCTCGCTTATTTTTTATCCGATTTTAATAAATAAAACATCAAATTAAATCGTTTTTAAAAAACTTTAAAATGAACTGAACTGATATTTTTTCTTGCATCCAGTTTTTGACAAAAGACGATCAACTTTTCTTTTCAAATTGCACTGTATATATATTTTGTACTGATCCGCAAGGAGATTTTTTTCTGAATCTAAATTTGTAAACGATTTTATCCATTCATCAAACCAAAGTCGAGAAATTGAGGATTAAAAAAAATTAAAAATCAAATACCCATAGTAAACAATATACAGAGCCTATTCCAAATGTCAAAAGTGACAGTGTCAGTCATTGGTACAATACTGCAATGATTTTTAATAATTTCATAATAAAAATGTTGCAAGATTTCAAAAACTGAAAAACGATTTCTGTAGAAGCACAAAATTCTAGTACAGGGTTTGAAATATTGCAACATTTTAATTATGAAATAATTAAAAATCGTTGCAGTATTGTATCAATGGCTGTCACTGTCACTTTTGACATTTAAAATAGGGTCTGTATATTGTTTACAATGGATACTTGACTTTTTATTTATTTTTTTAATCCTCAATTTCTCGACTTAAGTTTGATGTATGGATAAATTTGTCTACAATTTTATATTCAGAAAAAAAATCTCCTTGCGAATCAATAAAAATATATATACAGTGCAATTTAAAAAAAATGTTGATCGTCTTTTATCAAAAACTGGATGCAAGAAAAAATATCAGTTCAGTTCATATTAAAGTCTTTTAAAAATGATTTAATTTGATGTTTCATTTATTAAAATCGGATAAAAAATAAGCGAGATACAGCACCAAAGGTTTTTCGTCAGTCACCCTGCATCTTCAATATATGGACCGTTTATTTTGAAAGTGGTGTAAGTCTGCAGAAGAATTCGTGAACTAGTGACGAATACAGTGAAAGAACACATAAAAAGCTTTCCGGCATTTGAAAGTCAATATACTCGATCCCAAAATCCAGAACGGATGTTTTTAAATCCTGAATTAAACATAAGAAAAATCGTTAATTTATATAAAATGCATGGAAAATAACTTGGGTTCTGTTAATGAATGGACACACAGGAAAATCTTTAAACGAGATTTCAAGTTACACTTCCATTTGCCGCGTAGATACCTGTGCGAAATGCGATTTCTTAAACATGAACATTAACCACTGACGGCAAAGAAAAAACTATTCTTACACAAAGACATGATGTTCACTTGCAAGGTGCTGAATTAGCAAGAAAAGCATTACAAGAAAATACAATTCTGGCATCAAAAATGCTGATAAATACTTTGCCTTCACTTTTGACTCACAAACAGCCTTACCTTACCCTAAATTATCTATCCCAATCGCATATTATAAGCGAAATGTGTGTTTTAAACGAGAGTTTTCACAATTTCCACGACAATGAAGTTAATATGTATGTGTGGGACGAAACTGTTGTATCCAGGGGATAGTAAGTAGCTTCTTGCTGTTTGAGGCATTTAGAAAATGCAACGAGCCAATGCCATGTTATTGCATACAGTGACATATGTACTGGGCAAAGTCGAAATTTATAAATGGCGTTGATGTGGTTGAAGGTTGTGCAGTCGTTGGAAAATAACATTGAAATAATTGATCACAAATTTTTACTCTCGGGGCATTTACACCTTCCGAACGATGCAGACTTTGGCATCATAGAAATGGCATTGTAAAAAAAGGATTTTCTGTACAAACCACATGATTATTATGAAGTAATAACATGTAGAAAAAATTTATTTTACATGAAAAGAAACTAGAGAATTTCATTTCAATCCTCCCAATACCCCTTTGGAGGGGAACTAATCACGATAAAAGACGAGATAAAGTATTTCGACATAATCTTCGACAAGCACCTCACCTAGTAAAAGAAGATCGCTTATCAAATTCCAAAGGCCAGAGCTTTGTTAGTTAAGCTGTGGCCGTTATTAATACGAGAATAACAGAGTAAAGCTGTTTACTATTATGATAAAGTTTGACTATAGACAACGTGGTCCTTCGACTTTGTTTAATTGACAATTTTTGTGCGTGTAAATGAGTTTGTTACTTTTAAGGTTCTCTTTCGTCACTAAACTGGCAATAATTATATCCCGATGACATAAGATACCGGCCACTCATCCGATAGCAGAACCGCACTCTACTATCGTTCGACTACAACTGTATGGGCCTACAATGATTGTATTTTGTCATTAGAAACATTAAAAACAAATAAAATAAAAATCCCGCAATTATAGCTCATTACGTTTTAGATAATCAAGCTATACTATTAAATTAATTTCTATCTATGGAAAAGTAAATATAAAAGTAGATGGCACTTAACAATTGCGTCAGATGTGATGATTGTTAAGAATAAAAAGTGATTCAGCATAATATTTACATAACAACAAATAGTATAATTATCTTTGCAACAATTATTTTAATTAAAATCGTCTTAAATGTAAATATTTTAAACAAAATACTACATTATACGCAAACTAATTTCATAAATAATGTGAATAGATTGTAAAACTTTTATTTTGCAATTAGAAATAGTTAATATATTTTTATGTTACAATATTACACACACAATTTTATTCTGATGTAAATTTAACTGAGTGCATTTAACTTAAAAACAAAAACGCATTAAGCATTAAAACTCCGATATTCATTTAGAAACACCTGGTATACTACAATAGTATTAAAATTACCTTTCTTATTTTATATTATAAAATTAAAATAAAACATAATATTTTTATATTCCCCATGGAAAATATGGGAAGAAATTGTGGTTTTAAATATTTCTTAAAAAACTGTTTCAATGGAAAAAATATCTGTCAGTGTGAGTGCATGGGCGCTGTTTCGCGAAAAACCTTTAGATATTTGGAACTCAAACATTAAACTTAACAATAACATTATAATTATATTTCTTATTTCGAATGCAATTGTAATTTTTAAATAAAAGTTTCTACTTAGAGATGGCCAGAACAAACTGTAACATTGAATGCTGTGATACCTATACACATAACTTCATAATGGGCAACACAAACACTAACACCTTTCGCAACAGGTGCAATTAGAAATTAACGTGTTATTAAAGATTTCTTATATTAGAGAATCAATAAAAATTGATCGAAAAGGGGAAAATTTTAGAGTCTATAAACATAAAGTAGAAAACAACAACAAGGAAAGTTCTCGCTTAATTCGTCTAAGCTCAAGTTACAAAGACCTTCAACCGTTTAAATAGAAGTGGCAAATACAGATAAGCAATAACAACATAACAAATAACTAAATCTAAAAGAAAATCATTCTGGAATCTCTGGAAAGCAGGTAACAATAAGCTCGAAGCGTCACTGTTGAAGACATTCTTTCCAGGTTCAGTAGCTGCTGGTAATCACAATAGAAACTTAACCAGAGAAAGAAAACGAACAGGCGGTAAATGGAGAAAGTACTACATAAAAGTTAAGCACCTAATACTTTAAACTTCTTTGATACGCCCGCATATACATTACTCCAAAAATAAAGGGTCTACCAACAAAGACTTCCGAATTTTAACAGTTGATAGATATTAATTATATTGTTAAAAAAGACTACATTTATCGAATTGACTGTCATTTATTCAATTTGTTTTGCCAAATCATCATGGACGGATATACCGTTCAACAACACGTACAAATGATAAAATTCTTTTATCGAAATTGGTGTTCTGTTCGGGTAACGTTCGCACGCTTCGCCGATTTTATGGTCGCAATAAAATCGTCCTGCCGAGACTATTCGTAGTTTGGTGGACAAATTTAAGTTCACTGGTTCAGCAAACAATGAACCAATACCCGTATGATGCATCCCAAAAAAAAAAAATGAGGGCATGATCTTCTCACGTGGGGGTGATGTGAACTGGCCACCGAGATCGTGCGATTTGACTTTGTTAGACTTTTTTTATGGGGTTTTCTAAAGTCGCAGGTCTACGCAAATAAGCCAAAGAATCTACGATTCAGCCATTTTCGGACATTAACGAGACACCTTATATTTTAAGTTATTGATTTTTTATCAACCAATAGCTATTCCAATGCTATTTACCTAGCGACAGAAAAGTATGCCTCATCTAAATTTGAATTTATTGGAAAAATGAGAACTTATCTTCAGCTGCTCTGAACTTGAACGATCGAGTAGACCTAACCCAGCCCCCAGCTGTTAAATTACAGGGAAACAACAATTAAAGTTTGTGCATTAAACACAATGATAACACAAAGTTTTCGAAATTATTTGTAGTTAATGATATACCGAATCAATAAAAGCCATTAAATAGTAATAGACACATTTATCGATATTAGTAACAACTTAATATAAGTTGCCTTTGTAATTAGCGTAAAGAAAAATACGTAATTACAAATAAATTGTCGTTAACACAATGATAAATGCATTTTTTTTTTCTTGGAAAGGACCTACGACATCAAATTACATTACACTGCGCATGGCCTTCATTATTTCGTACTGAAAAGATAATTAATATTTATTATTTATTTATATGTATTTTTCTCCGACAAAAACAATATTAATGATCATATCTTGTAATTATAGGTATTATTAATATAAAAAATTAATATAATCAACAGGACAAATTTGTTGATCTTTTATCGACTCAAGGACATCAATTACGTCCGCAATTGTCCTCACTAAAATCAATGATAAAGAATTCATATACGTATGCAATGTAATTATTTGTGAAGCCTTATGCAAACAACATTGACGCGTGTAGTGTATTATTGTACTGTATTTGCAGTAAATAACAATACTGTCTCATGAGTGCATTAAGTGAATTTTACGGTAAATAATGAATATTCTATGAAAACGTAATTGCTATCGACTGTTTTATTTTTGCATGTTATTTTCTTTGCTTGTTGTATGTGGCTCTATTAAACTAGTTTATCGGGAAATTATTAAAATGTTTCAGAAGTATTTATTGCTCAATAAACTGGATCATATAAGCACGGTTAAACTCTCGATATATTTTAACACATGCACCCTTCGATTGAGAAAGTTTTAAACTTCTATTCTTCTACACATGTAATTTAAATTATTTAGGAGGTTGTTGGCATTCTGGGAATTTATATTCTATATATCTAGATAGTTATTCGCCTAAATAAAAAAAAAATATATTTACATGTTCTGACTTTTAGAAGTTCAAAGAGGAAATTTAGTGCAACGCTCAGACAATAGATGGCACTTTTATGGTAGTAACTGATAAAACAAAATTAATTATTACGTAATTCATACATCACCGTTCTAATGTGATGAAGCGAAACATTATATAGAAGCTTTTATTATAGAAGCACTTTACTTAGGTCGATATCTACTCCAAAATCAGAACAAAAAAAAAATGAACTGATAGAACATAAATTCTGAAACGAGGATAAAATACAAACCAAATTATGAATCAGTCCTATTTTATTTCGAAAAATCCTTCAATAACAAAAAGGGTGCAGAATATCTACAGAAAAGAGCAAAAAACAAAAGGAAACATTAAAGTTCGCGCAGAAAAAAATATAAGTTTATTGAATACAACGACAGTTCACTCGGATAACAATTTAACATATTAAATAAAGAAATAAAAACACGAATTTTGGAATTTAGAAAATATAAATGAACAGAAACCTGTAACTAAATCATCGAACAACAAGGAAAACTTACTGGATAGAAATTAAAAAGTTATCAAAGATAACTCTGATTATATAAACAATATTAAAGACCCAACTGACAGCTCTATATTAAAGGACGGTTTTTAATTGTAGAAGCTCTTTCTGGACATTTAGAGACCACGTTTAAACCAACACAAAATAATAGCAATGACGAAACGTTTCTAAATTTTACATAGCATAATTGATGATTCAATAGACGAGACAGACAATTATTTGATATTACTACTCTGGTAGAAATTCTTCACCTAGCTATGGTAAAATCCCCAAATCTATCCTGATGAAACTTCCCTACGATATACACCTCTTTATTTTAAAAATATTTAACTTCTGTTATTCCCAACAAGAGGAGGTAGACAGGTCACACGATGAGGAACAAAAAAGACAAATGGGCCAAGGACATTACTGAGTGGTGCCCGAGACAATACAAGAGAAGAAAAGGGAGACAGCGTCGTCAATGAGAGGACATCAAAAGAATAGCAGGAATTACGTAGAGAAGGAAGACACATGATCGCACTCTATGACAGGCTTTAGGGGAGGCCTATGCTGGGAAGCATGATAATCTTCGTGGAACTGGTGTCAATTATTGAAAATTAGTATTTAAGAAAATGTTTAGTATGTAAAGGCTATTACTATTATTCCCAACAATATTTCCCTCCAGGATGCTTCCACATTTTATTCTTACCTCCAATATATAAACCAAACATCTTGAAGCCCAGAAGTAGGCCATGCTATTTTTTGAACATGCAAAAAGGTTTCGACGCCGATTGGCATACTGGTCTTGTCATTTAATTATTTAATACACAACGTCTTCTCTAATAGATCCTGTCAAGTAAGAACCCGACAAACACTTTCTCATTCTTTCCCAAGGCATTACAAGGCATCCATCAGGGCTCTCCCTTATCTTCCCTCCTTTATAACATATATCGTCATAACATACATATTCCTGATCCCATGTACTTAAATCTATTACAATATTCTTTACTCTTTGCCGACGACACTGGTGGCGAATACAAATAAATCCCAATACATTCTCAAACCATTCTCACAAATCATAATAATATGGCGGGCGAGACTAGTGCGCCAGAAGAAAATGTAACTTTTCTAAAATGTTGCGTTACCAAAACAAATAAAGTGTTAGTGTGTGTCAAGTGTGGAAACTGTTATCACCGTAGCTGCAGTAAGAAACACGACCTACAATTCCTGGATAACACAAGAGTTATATGCTGTGAATCATCCAATGAGTTTGAGGTTAGATCAACAACACTGATTTTGGAAAACGCTGCATTAAAAACGCAAGTAGAGTTGCTAAATAAAATTATCATTGAGTTAGATGATAAAAATTCAGTCCTTAAGGAAAATATATTTCTCAAAGACAAACTAATTAAGCTCGAAAATGAGAAAATAACAAAACCAAAACAAAACAGTGACATCTCTGAACCAGGAGGAAATTCAGTACGTCCCAAAACAAGATCGCTATCCACAAGTGTTTTTGAAGCAAATAAAAGCAATGAACCGATCACAAATAATACGGCCGCGGAATCTATGCAAACGAAATCAAACGCGAAGTCGCCCGGGAAATACTCACACGCAAAACAAAATAAGACGACAGATGAGGCAACCCAACTCACAATGAACATTAATCCGCAAACAAATATAGTCCTGGAAAAAATGGAAAATATAGCAATGAAAAACAACAAGGGCCCTGTACCAAAGAAAGGGAGGAAACCGAAACCACCTGCTATAGTGGGATTATCAACTAAAAGACATTGTATAAAAGCCGTTTCTCGGAAGGCGTTTATATATGTTTCACGCCTTGATCCATCAACTAAAGAAGAGGATCTTACTAAACACATGAAAACACTATTTCCAGAGGCAACCTGTATTCAATTGGAGAGCAAATGTCCTCAATATTATAGTTCTTTTAAAGTAACCATAGACAGAACCAACTTCGATAAGGCAATGGATATAAACGTATGGCCGTACGGAGCTTATGTAACTCGTTTTTTCCACAGACGCAAAGTACCCCAAGAGGACATATAGCACCTATTTCAAATGTACATAAGAAGCAAACCCTTACAGTATTTCACCAAAATATACAATCAATCAAAAACAAAATAAATGAACTAGATGTCGTACTAAATGAATTTAATGTAAATTTTGTTTTAGTCACTGAACATTGGGTCACCCATAGTGAAGACTTTCCTAACATAGGTAACTACAAGCTAATATCTACTTATAAACGCACACAATTTAGTCATGGCGGTGCAGCAATTTTAACCTCGAACAACATCAATAGCAGAAGTAGGCACGATATTTGCACGCTCTCTAAAGAAAGGTCAATAGAAATAGCATGCGTTGAATTCTTAACTATTACTAACTATAAAATTATTATCTTATCTATTTATCGTCCTCCTAGCGGCGTATTCGATGATTTTCTACATGTTTTTGAAGATATTTTATTTAAAATAATCATACAAGAAAAATGTGGTATAATAATTGGTGGTGATTTCAACATTGACCTACTCAATACAAATGATCAAAAAACAACCATGTTTATTAACTTATTAGATAGCTTCAATTTAGAAATGAGTATTAATTCATATACACGTGTAACTACAACGAGTGCAACTTGCATTGACAACATCATAACGAATATCAACTTTGATTCTGCCACAACAATTGAATCAAATTTATCAGATCACAAAGGTCAAATGCTGCGATTTAGGTGCGTCTTAGAGCAGAATAAATATTTAATCAGAACCAGGGTTGTTACACTTAACTCTATACAAAACTTATGTAGAGAATTGGGTAATATTAACTGGGATGAATTACTTAATCATTGTGTGAATTCTGAAGTGTATTTCAATAATTTTTTTAATAAGTACCTAGAAGCATTTAACAAATGTGTTCCGGTAAAAACAAGATATTCAAATAATTTCAAATTCAAAAATCCCTGGTTTACCGACGAACTAAAACAACTGAAAAACTACATTGAGTTTTTGTATAGATTATATCTTAAAACTAATAGCCAGCTTATCAATAATAAATATAGATCTCTTAAAAAACAATACAAAAATTTGTTACAAACTGAAATTAAGAATTATAACTCAAACCGCATTCTAAATGCAAGCAATAAAACAAAAGAACTATGGAACATAATAAAAAGTAAAAAAACAGATACACGTAAACAAAAAAATGGACTTCCTCAATATATGCATGATAAAAGTAATATAAAAATAGATGATCCCCAACAGATAGTTGATGCAATGAATAATTACTTTACTACCGTTGGCAATATATCAGGGTTAAATAGGTCCATTAGTTATAATATTGGATCCAATATACAACAATCAATCTTTCTCCATCCTGCATCGGAACTCGAAGTCAGGCAAATTGTAAATGATATGAAAACAAGTAATAGCAGAGATGTTCATGATCTAACAACATCAATAATAAAGCAAACAATAGATTATATCATCAAACCCTTAACACGGGCTATTAACATGGCATTGGTTGAAGGTATTTTCCCCTTATCGCTCAAAATTGGTAGAATTATTCCTATTTATAAAAAAGGTGATCCACACATGATGGAGAACTACAGACCTATTTCAATTTTACCTGTATTCTCAAAAATTTTCGAAAGAATCATCTATAATAGACTTGTAGATTTCATAAAAGACAAACGTATACTAAATAATGCACAGTTCGGTTTTAGGAAAGGCTTCACTACTGCCCATGCTATATTCAATTTCATGAATTATGTATTAAATAACCTTGATAAAAATGTAAAAGTATTTTCAATTTTCTTGGACTTATCGAAAGCATTCGATTGCGTACCTCACGAATTGCTTCTTGATAAATTAATTAACTATGGAATTCGAGGTAATTGTCACAGATTTCTGTCATCTTATTTATGTGACAGAAAACATATCACAACGACATTTATAAAAGACAAGTACTACATGTCGAACTTCAAAAATACAATTGTTGGTGTACCTCAAGGCAGTATTTTGGGCCCTATGTTATTTCTACTATTTATAAATGACATGCCACTAGCCATAAATGGGCATATAACAATGTTTGCCGATGATACGACCATTAATATAAATGGGGAGGGTTTAAACGAACTAAACGCAGCAGCAAATAGTATGTTGAACGAACTAAGCACCTGGCTAAACATCAACAACTTATTAGCTAATAGTTCAAAAACACATGTCATAAACTTTAGGGCACCAATGGGTCTAACAAACATTAATATAAATGGTGAGACAGTATCAGAAACAGCACATATTAAATTTCTTGGATTAGAAATCCAAAATGATCTCAAATGGGATAATCATATAACAACTTTATGCTCAAAAATATCGAAATATTCGTTTCTTATCTACTCAACAAGACAAGATATACACGAAGAGGCTGCTCGAATGGCATATATGGCTCATTGCCAATCAATATTAGCATACGGTATAATATTTTGGGGTTGTACAACTGCAACAAATATCCATAAAATTTTCGTAGCTCAAAAAAGACTTATAAGAGCCATATGCAATAAACGACCCAATACTAGCTGCCGTGAACTATTTAAAAAACTCAAAATTTTGCCAGTAATGAGCTTATATATATACGAGACATTAAAATTTGTGCAAACGAATACTCACTTATTTATTAACTATGAAACACAGCATAATTACAATGTTCGACATAGTTCACTAAAAATACCAAAGCACTACCACAGTTTTTATAAAAATGCATGTATTGTCCAATGTATAAACCTGTACAACAAACTTCCCGAAATAATAAAAGCATTGCCGCAAAAAATGTTCTTACAAAACATAAAACGGCTGTTCCAAGAAAATTGTTTCTACTCTATCCAAGAATACAATACATACTGTAATTTGTTTCAAGCTAATAGGAATTAATTAATAATTAGAATTATACCTAAATGTGAATGTATATACATATAAACAAATTATATTTTATTTTATTTTATTTATACACCAATTTTAACGTGTTGTGCATAGTTAGTTTTTAATATTTATGTACCTCTTTTTATATATATATATACACCAAATTTTAAAATTTTATTATGTCTTATTAGTAATTAAGTTTTATATATTAACTTTCATTTTAATTGTTTTAACAAAGAACCCCTACCGTAAGTCTAGTTATAAGATATTTATTGTTTACTGTGGATTCCGCTTTATTTATTTATATGTATCAATATTGTTATTATCATTATCGTAAAGTATGACTCACCCATGAATGTAAATATTCTTCTTGGAAATAAACAAATACAAATACAAATACAAATACAAATACAAATACAAAATCACACCTTAGTCCCTACAACTAAAATCGACAACATTGCCATTTACCCCACGTATACCTGCAAATACCTAACCACCTATTCGACACGAAACTCTCCTTCAAACCCCAATCAATCCATTAAAACTAAAATCAAAAACAGTGCCCGACATTTCAGATAACTAACATATAAGAAAGAAGTATTTTCAATAAAAACAGATAAACATAAATATATATCGATATGTCGGCCCTTGTTAGATTATGGTTCAATCCTTTTTACCCAACTCCGTTCATCCATGTTACAGAAAGATCAGCTCCAAGAACCCTAACCAAACTCCGACACCTCAATAATCCATTCCATAATCCCTCCAAGGACCTCTTGTATGAGATTACCGAAATCACAATAATATCACATCGTGTATTAAGCCTTATTATTAAATTTGCAAAGAACCCACCAAATTTATCTTTTCTAACGAAATTTTGTATTCCTCGAAATATAAATATCCACCTAAGTACCAGCACACTCCCCTCACCTTTCATCAACTCATTGTTATTATTATTATTTGAAAATTTCTGCAAAAGAAAACATTTTTTTTAAATTAAATTCCGAAAACATTATCATTTTCATTATCGTTAGGATTTTAAATTCAATTTTGATAATAATAAATTTAGATATAAAAAAGCAACTAATTTTATTATCCTGAAAAAACATTGAAAGTGGAGAAAAATTTGAAAATTGTTTCGACCTACCACAATAATTTAAAAATGAATACTTTAAAATCCTATCTTGTTTTTCACTTATTCCGATAAATAACTTAACCTAAGGTAATGCATTATTATTCCTTACAGTAGCGTATGCTTGACCTATCACAATTATTCACTAAATATTATATTATTGTACTATTGACCTTCATTAATAAATTATTAATTGCCCTTGGGTTGTCTTGACATAGCTATTAATTATTATTCCATCGTACTCACAACCTACCTCAATAAATTACTCATTGTCCTAGCGTACTCTTGACCTACACCAAATGAATTGTCAAATATAATGGCACTTAGTGTCAAATAATAAACCCTTCTTAAGGCGAAAATGCCACAATTGGCACAATTCATCATTTGATGAATCAACAGAGTCTCCACGGAGGTAAACACTTGCCAGAAAAATAGAAGGTGAGAATGGAAGAAAACATATTTTGTGAATTTAAGCCTTTCCAAATGCGATCAAAATTTTTGTAATTTTTTAAAATATTTCTAATAAAATAAAATAAATATAGGGCAAAAATACAGCGACTGGACACGACCTAGTACATAGACATATACTAAAATCCTTACCATCCCACATACACGTCCATATCCTCAACATCCTCAATTTCATTTACAAAAATAAATATTACCCCTCCGAATCTAAATTAGGAATAATCATTTGTATCCCCAAACGCGACCATCCTCCATCTCTAATTTCCAGCTATCGTCCAATTACTCTACTTCCCGTCCTAGGAAAACTGTACGAATCACTCCTTAAAAACAAAATACTATCCCACATCCAAGACCGTATCCCAAACTACAAATTTGGCTTCCTTCCAAAACGTTCCACTACCCTTCCTCTTACTATCATGACCTCAAACATCCCAACAACACACCTTGAAGGAAAGTCATCAGCCGTCCTGCTACTAGATATTCAAAAAGCCTTAACTCTGTCTCGCATCAAGGTGTGTTGTATAAATGCTACCTCCTTAAAATTCCCACCCATATTATTTTCATTATCAATCAATTCCTTTCAAACAGATCCCTTAAAGTCAAAATTAACAACTCTTACTCCCCTCCTTTTTCTCCTGTACAAGGCCTACCCCAAGGTTCCCCTCTATCTCCGCTACTATATAACATCTTCTGTTTCGACATCTACAATCCTGATCCTCTTTACTTCAATCCTTCTAAATAGCTCCTGCAATTTGCAGATGATACAGCCGTAATTTCCCACGCACCCAAAGTTCCTAAAGCTCTTCAATCCCTCCAGCAGCAAATTGATTCCCTGCAACACTGGTTTGCTAAATGGCGAATTAAAATCAATCCCCACAAATCCCAGCTCCTAATTCCCTATCACAGTAACAATACTCCTGCACACGATATTTATATCTCCAACATAACTGTTTCCCCTTCTACATCCATAAAATACCTAGGCATTAGAACAGATCGAAAAGTCAATTTCAAACACCATACAGTTTCAAACAAAACAAAAATCACAGCTAGAGCCAAAATGTTCAGAAACTTAACTTACAAAAAGAACGGTATATCTATAAAAACAGCGGTTAAAATATATAAAATGATATGCCGTCCTCTACTCGACTATGGTAATGTCCTTTTCTCCAACTCCTGCAATCCTACTATCCACAATATCCAAGTTAGCGAGCGATCCTCCCTAAGAACTTTAACCAAAATCCGACACCCCAGTAATCCTCTACACAATCCCTCTAACCAATTCCTATATGACTCTACCTCTGTTATCCCCATCAAGGAACGCCTTCTATACTTAAGTGAAAAATTTTCCAAAAACCCCTTCAACCATCAAATCCTTACTCTCCACTGCTTTACTACTTTCGAATTCATCGCATCACATCATCCATCATCATCATCAGAGACAGACTAACGTGACACATCGACAAGGACAAATCAGGGCTGAAAGACCTCCGGCCATTTAACAGACTAACCTCCTAACACTCATATCATCATAAATGTATTATATTTGTCTTATCTGTATTTTATTTTTGTCTGTTAATAAAGATGTTGTATATATATAAAATAAATAATACCTAATAAATTATTCATTGTAATGGCGTAGCCCTGACCTATTCCAATAAATTAATGCCATAGGGCACTATTAATGTATGCCAATAAATTGTTGTACCCATAACCTAGGTCAATATTTTTTTCATTGCTCTTTCCTAAAATGTATATGGAAGTTCATGAAAACAATTTATAATTGTTAAAAACGTAGATTTTTAAAGAAAAAATCAAAGTTTACAAATCAAGTAAATCAGTCTTTTGTTCCTAATGGTTTCTCTTGTCTTTTTTTAAATTTAAACAAAAATATGTTTGTTTTACGTTACATTTAGTAATAATTAATTTTAAAAATTATTATTTTAAATACGTGTTTGTTACAAAAATTTAGAAAAAATAATTAAAAAATAGTTTTTGCTGAAAACAATTGGTATTATATACAAAAAGAAATATTTGCAAACTAAAAAATTGTCAACCATACTTTTATAAAAGTAACATTTACAACTGACAATTTTAAAGAACATTAGTTATTATTGAAAAAAAGAACAATTTAAAAAAATCTAAAAAGAGCAATCGACAATGTTCAAAAATAATAGAGATTTCAAAGAATATCCACCCACCTTACATATACATATTTATTTTAGCTAGATAACTGATTGTGATTTTTTAAATTTAATTGATTCAATGATTATAATTAATATTCTTTCTTGTTATAATTTATTTTCAATGGAAACGGTGCTTATATTTTGCAGGATTTTTTTTTTTAAATTACAAACAGGTGTTTGTAATTAATGTTAAAAAAATATATGTAGGGTGGATGGGTGGCTACTATTATACCCTCCAATAAATAAAACATACACACAGTTTGTTCTGAAATTTAATTGATTACAAATAATATTCCATTGACGTTTAAAGTTTACCATCAGCATAGTAAAATTAATTTTTCATTAGACCTTTGTGTATATTTTATGGATCGGAGTGTTGGATAGAAATCACCCACCCACCCTACATATACATATTTACTTCAACTACATAACTGTTTATAATTTTTTAAATTTTAATTAATTGAAAGATTGTAATTCATGTTTTTTCATTGAATTCTCAACTTGTTATAATTTATTTCGAATAAAACCCTTGATTATATTTTACAGGTTAAATAGTAGAATAGTGGCCACCCACCCACCATACATATACATAATAACTTTAACTTCAACACTGTTTATTGTTTTGAGATTATACTCAAATTTTTGATGTATGTTTTTTTTTAATTACAAACAGGTGTTTGTGATAAATATATGTACGGTGGGCGGGTGTCCACTACTCTACCCTTCATAAAACATACACAAAGTTTGTTCTAAAATTTTAATGATTAAAATTAATATTGCATTGACGCTTAAACTATAAAATCAACGTGGTAAAATTAATTTTGATTACAACCTTGTGTGCATTTTTCGGATTGGAGGCTAGGATAGTGACTACCCAACCACCCTAAATATACATACTTAATTTAACTAAATAAGTGTTTATGTTTAAATATTTCAAATTGAAAAGTGGAAAGTACAGAGACTCTGCAAAAGGAAGGTTATAGTATTTATAATCCTGAATATTTTCAGAAATCTAGAGGAAAAGAAAATAAGAAAATTTTGATAAACCACGAATTGACAATAAATAGTTTCGTCCATTATAATAAAGCAAAAATTGCTGAAGAATTCAAAAACGCTTGAAGAAAAATGTCGCAATTCAAAATTATTGAAAATTCTATTAAAAACAAGAACTGTCGAAAATTTATAAAATTATTGGGAAATTCTGTTGAAAAATTGTCCAAACATTCTAAAATTCTGGAGCAGACATACCTAGAAAATTCTAAAACTTTCAAAAATTGCAAAATAAATTACATACTAAAAAAATACAATAAAATAAAAATGACTACTTCCTATAAAATACTATTTATTATGACAAGTTCGATAAAATAAAACAAGATATTATGGCAAATTCTAAACATTTGGAAAGTATATATAAATTCTAGAAAGTGACAGGAAAAGTGATTAGAAAAGAGAATTTAGTAGGGACTGCAGAACTACAAGTAACAAAACAATAGAATACATTGCGAAAGTCTGTTTATATAATCTAGAATCTGACTATTCTATAATCAAGCACGGTGTGCCGCAGGGTTCAATTTTGCGTCCTGTCTTATTCCTGATGTTCATCAATTACTTTCCGCAAACACTACTACCTAATAAAAAGTATCTTAATTGCTGATGACACAACTTTTTTAAGCACAGAGTATAGTATTCATGAGGCTAAGTCACAAAATTTGTCAAATCAAACTAAGGCATCAGAATGGTTTAAAGCAAATAAATTAGTCATGAATGAAACGAAAACTGTTCAAATTTTATTTACTCTCAAAAACATTGACGTTGAACACAGGGAATCTGCTTGTTTATTGGGTATTCAACTTAACTCAAAATTAAGTTGGAATAGTCATGGTGACTATGTGTCTGGAAAATTGACGACAGCTACATACTGCTTAAGAGTATGATGATTTCACAGGAGGTGCTAAAAAACACATATTTTGCTACATTCCATTGCCACATACGAGGGTAGATTGAAAAGTTTCCGGAATGGGCAACAAAACGCAGTAATTAAACAGGTTTTTTTTAATTCTTCAACATAGTACCCTTGCAGGGCGATACACTTTTCCCAGCGGTGCTCCAACTTTTTAAAGCCTTCAGAAAAATATGATTTCGGGAACTTTGCAAAATAAGCTTTAGTGGCGTCGATGACCTCCTCATTTGACGTAAAGCGCTTGCCTCCGAGCCAAGTCTTCATGTTTGTGAACAAAAAAAAGTCGCACGGGGCCAGGTCTGGTCGTAGCCCAATTCAACCAATTTAGCATTGGCGATTTAAGATGAATGGGCCGGCGCATTGTCGTGGTGGAATAGCACTTTTTTCCGCTGCAAATGAGGCCGTTTCTCCTTCAATATGCCGTTGAATTGATTTAATAAATCGCTGTAGTATTGTCCCGTGAGAGTCCTTCCCTTCTGCAAAAAGTCGATGTGTGTCACACCTTGCGAATCCCAAAAAACGGTGGCCATGACCTTTCCAGCCGATGGGACAGTCTTTGCCTTCTTCGGAGCAGATTCGCCTGGAGAAATTCACTGTTTCGACTGCTCCTTGGTTTCTGGTGTGTAGTGGTGGATCCATGTTTCGTCCACGGTCACGAATCGGCGAAAAAAAAAACCGTTGGATTACGCTTTAACAAGGCCAAACACACTTTCGAAGTGGTCACACGATTTCGCTTGTTGTCCATAGTCAGCAAACGCGGCACCCATCGCGCTGACAGCTTCCTCATGCCCAAATGTTCATGCACGATATTTTGCACACGTTAATATGAGATGCCCGTGGTCTCTACTATTTGGCGCAACTTCACTCGTCGATCGGCTGACACGAGATCATGGACTTTGTCGACCATTTCTTCATTTGTGGCCGTCCACTGCGTGGTTCATCCTTGGTGCTCGTACGGCCATGTTTGAACTCGCTCACCTAGAAACTAATAGTCGAAAATGAAGGTGTGGATGTGCTATGAACTTTCTGCAAAATATCTCGTATCTCCGTCGCCTTTTTCCCATCCATCCAGAAATGTTTGATGACTGCACCAAATTCGTTTTTATCCATTTTTGCAAAAGTGCCTGACTTGCTTCACAAGATATCCTAGTAAACAAAAACGGAACGACGCACCTGTCTGAAAATGACAGCTTACCTAAATTAGGTTAGCCTTGACAACCATCATAACAATTTCACAATACGCGCGCCATCTCTTGCCCATTCCGGAAACTTTTCAATCTACCCTCATACATTACGGAATACTTATTTGGGGCCATGCAAATTGTAGGCATCGACTTTTTAGATTGCAAAGAAGAGCAATTAGGATTAGGATAACAGCTTCACTCAAATACCAAGATGACTGTAAAAATGCCTTTAAACATCTTGGCATACTAACCTTGCCTTTTTTGTATATCTTCGTATATCTTGTGTATGTTAAATAAAATTTTAAAACCTTTCCAACTCGTAGTCACCAATATAAGCCAGGTGGAAAGACAGCTTAAACTTACTGAAACTACGACTACAAAAAGCACGAACAGTTTTAGGTTACTATGGTTTAAAATATTTTAATGCCTTGAGTAATATAATCAAAAAATGTGACATTTGCTAATTTCAAAAGAGTAGTTAAAAACTTTCTCATAAAGGGTGCATTTTATAGTGATGAAGAGTTCTTTCAAAAAGTGTGTATTTAGATCAACCGCGAATAATGAATTATAATTTTATATATTTTAATTTTATATGTCGTGCTTAATTTATGTTTTAACTCGTATCGTTATGTTTTTATTTTTTAATCTGTAAATTTTAATTATTTTTGTATTTAAAGTTTTTATTATTTTACATTTTATGTTTTAAATTCCAATTCTAGTCTAGATTTTAATAATGTGACATTTATATTTTTTTAATCTTAATTTTAAGTATTAATTTTTAAATTTTAACCTGACATTATTAATTTTTGCCCTCCAGTTTTAAATTTTTCGTTATGGATTTTAAATTTTGAGTTTTATAACATTTTTGTACAAATAATATTGTTGTAGCTCCCAATTGAGAAACCATTCTATTCCCGATATTGTTTAAATATATTATTTTATTTTTCCTTAACTTTGTATCATATTTTACTGAATACGCTGTTTATAATTAGGTATTTTTAGGAAATTATAATATACTCCTTTCTCTTGACTTGTGTAAAGATGTAATCTTTTAACACCAATAAATTATTTGATTGATTGATTGATATTCTAAACCTATCCCAAGAAATTAATCATTGATCTAGCATACTCTTAACCTAGGCTAATGAATTATTCATTGTCATGGTGTACCCATGACCTATCTCAATAAATTTATCATGATGTCTTACCGTACTCTTAACCTACGCTAATAAATTAATCATTACCATGTCGTATCATTGACCTAGACCAATACTTTATTCATAGTCCTAGCCTGACATGAATATAAACTTCATGAAAAAACTATTGATAATTGCCAAAAACGTAGATTTATGATTTTTTTTAAATTTTCCCAAAAAAAATATAACTGACACAATTTTTTATTCACAATAGTTTTTCTCGTTGTTTTGTTGGGAAAGTTAATCAAGAATATATTTTTATGTTATATAACAATAATAACTTTAATAAGTAATAATTCTAAATATAGATAATCCTCTTTGTTACTAAACATTTGGTATTGAAAAGCAAACAAGTGAAAAAGAATAGAGCAGGAAACACTGGGAAAGGAAGATCATGATCACGCACGTTTTCGTTTTATATGGACACTATCAATAACCCAGAGAAAACTAAATATTCTAATAGAATTACTATATTTTCAAAATTCATAAAATTTAGATACTTTTTTTGAAAATTTTAGAAATCTGTAATGAAATGACTCAAACATTTTAAAAATCTAAAACAAGTATTATTAGAAAATTCTAAAACCTAAAAATTGTAGGAAAACTACAATAAAATTTAAAAAAATAATTCTAGATAAATCGCTAGAAAATACTAGTTATGAAGAGAAGTCCAAAAATTAAATGAAACGATTAGTAATACTTTTCCTTCACTGGTTTATTTAACACGTTCGCCGCCAAGCGAATATTTCACATAAGTGCTGTTTTGAATTCCGCGTGAACGCCGGCGCTCATAGCTAATATAAGGAATAACTACAAATTATTTCCCCGGCGTGGAAGAAACGACGACTATATGACCGCCGGCGGTACATGTGGCGGTGAACGTGTTAAAAAAGCTAAACGTACATTTTGTCTACTAAGTGGACATTTTCAATAGAAGGAAAGGGATTACTAATCATTTTATGGGCATTGTCCCCAGCTGCAAAGTACAATAGTTCGAGTGGAAGAACATCAGAAGTCGTGAACTCCGCCTTCAAGATCTATTTTCCAAATTTTAAGTGATTAAAACAAATAAACTAAACTAAATTAATCTTCACGTAACTCAAAACAAAATATCTTAGAAGTCTGATAAAATGAGGCAAAAGATGCTGGAAATTCTAAAGATATGTAAGACCTATATCTGGAAAATTCTAGAAAAGTCAGGATAAGTGCGCAAGAATTTTAGAAAAATATTCGAACCTCGAATAAAAAGTAACAGAAATTCAAAAGAAGGTTAGAAGAATTAAATTAAAAAAATAGGTAGTTATGTGGTTTGGATAATTCATCAAATGATGGAATTAGCCACACCAATTGGATAGGTGACCGGTACCATTCGCCGTTGGAATACCTATGATATTTTTGCCAATAAATACAATTTATTATTATTATTATAATACTTTTAAAGCGGCGGAAGGACCACGTGATTGATAGCCAAACACTATTACTACTGCTATTAGGGCGACTGCCAACTTGTAAATACCAAACCATTAAGAATAAGTGCGAAAAATGCATACTTTTTACATACTTGTTTTGACCGTTGACTTAACTTCTGCGAATGTAACAAATTAAAGAAGTTGATCATAAAATGTCAGAATCTATTTGATAGCGTACAAAATTAGATAGACTAATTTAATCATAACCCATCTAAACGTATTATATGTCACACGATTATTTTGAAAAAAGATTCTCTCTCCATAAATTTATTTAGCATCTTAAAGAATTGAAATGACAATTATGCAAAGTATTTCATTAAATAACGATAAATTTATGATGGAAAATTCCACAACTTTAAGAAAGGCATACATCAATTAATTGATGAATATCTAATAGGCCAAAAAACAATATAAATGAATTAACTATAAAAAACTGGTCTCAAATTAAAAATGATTAAATATTCAAAAAGAAAACATTAATAATAACATATTTCTGAGAGTACAATATAGATAATTGAAGAAAGTTAATTAAAAACAACTGACTACTGTCAACAGGAATTTAAAAAAAAGAATATATGAACGTAAATGAACAATAATTAATAATTGATAAAACGTTAATAACAGTGCAAATAACAGTTGATAACTTATAGTACAGAAAAGGTTTGTAAATATTATTATTTTTAAACATTTGCAATGCCCTTGGATTTTGTAACCATCTTTAAAAAGTCATGAATGTAATTATAAACAATTTAGAATTACAATACTGCAGCCTTCTAAATATCTAATTTACCTTATCAGTACGTTTTGCAATATTTACAACTAAACAATGTTATCATTATTCTTCTAAAAGCATATTTTAAAAGTCTTTAATAATTTAATATTGTTATTATAATTATTAAAATTTTGGTATATTTGTGTTTGTGGAAAAAAGGCATCGTTTATTATGTATAAACATTTCCGGATGGAAATGTGAAAATGTTTTTGATTGTAAATATAGACTGCAATAAAATCAATTAACCAATCGTAAACATCAAGACATAACCATCAAACGTGTAAAAGTTAACAAATTGTTAGTTAAACAGGCGATAGTCAGTGTTTAACCGATGAGTAACAAATCGTACCCTACAAGGAGCACCCGATTCGATCGAGCCCACTGAGGGGCTTCGTAACGATGCCGGAAAATCGAACAAACACTGCTCACTCAAACGTAACGCCGCCACATAACCTAGACGTTGCCTGCCGATAATCACGAAACCAGTTCGCGCACGAAGACCACTTTCTCGTGTTACGTACACACGTTTCACAGGAAATATTCTTTAAAACGCGAATGTCTGCCGGTTAACGGTGATGGAAATCAACTGCAGGAC
Organism: Ontholestes murinus; assembly: GCA_963969525.1. Classification (NCBI taxonomy): domain Eukaryota; kingdom Metazoa; phylum Arthropoda; class Insecta; order Coleoptera; family Staphylinidae; genus Ontholestes; species Ontholestes murinus. The sequence continues at coordinate 25,009,695 of OZ018390.1, read as the reverse complement.
AGCGAGCGCACGAAAAACGACGGTCTGCAGCAGAAAAGTGGGGGTCGTCTACTGTTGGAAGATCGGTACACCAACGGTGTCAACAGGTGTGTGTATGTGCATGACAAAGTCGGAGAACTGCGCAGCTGGTCGCTCTTTCCGAATATATCAATAAAATCTCTCAATGTTTTGATGTCGGTTCAAATATGCGCGCCGCCACAATTCGTTTCCACGTGCCAAAAATGCATGTGCAACTACACAATTGATCGTTAAGTTATGCCGAATTGAGCCATGAGTCATCCACAAGCAGATTATTACGCAACATGATTTAAATTAAGCGAAATTTATAACTTTTTTACTTTTTATAACAATAACTTAAGGTAATCGTGAAACCTGTAATTTTTATGCATTAATATTCTACTGAAGGAAATCTGAGATTATTGAATTGCATTTATACAATAGCTTTTATTTTATGATAAACAATTGATGTGTGGCGCTTATTGTCTATAAAAACAAATGGGCACCGGTAGCCTTAAATATACCTTATAAACATTTATTTACACAATTTTGTAAATTGAAACATACATATCAAATAAATGGTTGTAAATTCCTTTTTTATATATCACACACAATTACCTATACATATTAAAATCACCAGTGGATAAGAAGAAGACGTTTGGTCATCGCATTGTTCTCCCATTAGCTTAAAAATAAATTCTATTTATACTAACAAAATGTTATAGACCTTGTTAAACACAATATAACTTTTTAAGATGGAATATAATCAACATATCAAAATATAACAAAATCCTCAGACGTCGATTTTTTATTTTCCACTTTCTCACTTAAAAAATGACATAAATAATTTTTTTATGACTTTTTTAAATGGAATTCTATATTATTTTTATTATACAACTTTTGTAGAGCTATTTATTTTCTCCAGTCAAATTTAAATTACACATAAAAATCTGAATTTATAAAAGACGATATTCATTTGGTACATTTCAATTTTAATATATAGATAAATGTTAAATTACATATTCAAATGGGCATCCCACAAATTTTTGTCAATGATTAATACGCTTTTAAAAGATCTAATGGAATTTTGCATCTGTCGTAGTTCTCTTGAATGGCGGCTGCTTCAACGCGAATACGAAGTTTTAAATCTTCTTAAATCTTTTGAAGACCTAATTGACCGACATTTTATTAACCCGCTCTAGTTGTATCAAATACGTTCAACTTTGTTCTGTTACATGCAACATTACGTTAAAAGATTGTTCTTCATTTGTAATAGCTATTACTCTACCTGAATTCCTGCTGTTTTGAACGGATCAAGTTTCAATATATCTATTTAATGTCTTTGATACTCTAGACTTGCAAATGTGATTACGATTAGAATGTGCATGATTAAATAAATGATGTTTTGGAGAATATAGTGAGTTGTTGAGAAATATCCTCCCTCTTTAATTAACCACCCTTTGAATATAAACGGCCTGGTTTTGCTGTAGTTTGGCGTTTGGGTTGGTTTTACGTCCCTCACGAACCTCTTTATTCGGGTTACGTACGTGTCGTATTCTATCGCTGGTTTGTCCGGATTGCTCATTAGCAAGTCACCAGGAAGTCGTAGTGACTCTCCGTACATCATTTTTGATGCTGTTGCCCCTATACCTTCTTTCCAGGCAGTGCTGATTCCTAGCAGGACGACCGGTAGAGTTTCAGTCCATGATCGTTTTTGTGGCATGTTAGTGCTGAATTTAGGTGTCTGTGGAACCTCTCTACAAAACCATTCGCGTGTGGATAGATGTGCTGTCATTCGATGCCTTGAGAATTCCGCATCTCCGCAATCTCCTCTAGTTTTTTAAACAATTGCGACTCAAACTGACCTCCCTGATCCGTTGTTACCCTCAATAGAGTTCCGAATCTTGATATCCAGTGTGTAAAAAATAACCTTGCTACAGAACCGGCCTCGATGTCCACCATAGGGATGGCCCCAGGCCACCTGGTGAAACGGTCGATACATGTCAGGATGTACTCGGGCAGGGGGGCGAAGATGTCGATATGCACATGTCCGAATTTCAAAAATGGTAGCTTTAATTTGTCCACTGATGGCGAGTTATACCGTGAAATGTTTGCTTGTTGACACGCCATACATTGGAGCTCTTGCATCCTGGGCCACACGAATTTTTCCGCTATGAGTTTCGCTGATGACCTGTTGCCGGAATGTGATAGCTGGTGTAGACTGTCGAATACTAATTTCTTAAACTCTGTCGTCACAAATAGCCGGACTGTATTTGTCAATACGTCGCAGTAAATCGTCGTGTCGTATTCTGGGAAATGTATCTTACTTATCAGCAGGTGTGTGTCTTTCCTGTCCATGACGTGTTTGAGTTCTGGGTCTGACTCCTGATCGGACCCTAGGGCTGCGAAATCTATGTCTGCGGTCATTTGCTCCAGTCTGCTGAGCGCGAAAAATCTAGTCAAAGTATCGGAATTGCCTTGGGGAATATTTTTCTGGCTTTTATGCTAATGCGAATGCCAGTGGTTTATGGTCTGTAAAGATCGTGAAAGTTCGTCCCTCTAGAAGGTGTTGGTATTATCTGATCGTCGCATGAAATGCCATCTCCCTATCGTAGGCGGCATATTTCCGCTCGGCCGGAGATGGCTTCCTGGATACGGGATATGAACGCCAAGGGCTTCTACCTGTTGCTATATATCATATATCCCCTAGCGCGATGTCTAATGCGTCGGTTGTTATTGCTAGCGCTTCGTTTAGCTCTGGATGTGCAAGAAGTTTTGCCTCTGTGATCTGCTGCTTGGGCTGGGCAAATGCTTCCCCGACTTCGTCAGTCCAGGTGATTGGTTGATTGCCTTATTTTTTTTTCTTTTAATAATTTGTTCAAGGGTGGTTGCTCCAGCAGAGTTCGGGATAAAACGTCATCCCGAGAATTTGCCATAGTTTTCTTGCTGTCACTGGAAGTTCTAGCTGCTGTATTACACCATGTAGCCCAGGAAATAGATTTTTTCTACTCCAAATGTACATTTGGGGTTAATTACGATGCCGCTTAATCGGTAAAACAGTTGCCGGAGGTGTTTGGCGTGTTCTTCTTCTGGTTTGGATGCAACCAGCATATCTATGTAGACGTAGCAGAATTCGAGATCTCGCAGTATTCAGTTCATGAATCGCTGGAAGCTCTGTACTCCATTGCGCAACCCGAATGTAATATAAGGAAACTCAAATCAATGAATTAATGGGTTTTGGCGGTCTTTGGGATATCTTCCTCGGCTATCGGGATTTGGTGGTACGCTATGACCAGGTCTTTCTTTGAGAAGTGTTTTCGTTCGTAGCTGTTGTGCAAATCCTCGATGTGGGGAACAGTGTGTTTTTCGGGAATTGTTCTGGCATTGAGCGCCCGGTAATCTCCGCATGGTTGTCATTTCTGGTTCATTTTAGGTACCAAATGTAACGGCGAAGACCACGCACTCTTTGATGGTCATACTACTCCCATCTGGCACATAATTTAGAACTCCAATTGTAACTGCATTTGACAAGTTTTCCGGGCGCAAGTCGTCTCGGTCTATTAGATGTGGGTGGTCGTTTGGATGTGGTGAGTGTCGCGAGGCGATTGACAGAGCTGCTGGCTTGTTTATGCCGGGAAACTCCCGCAGAATTCGGTAATATTTTCCACTATCGTTGATGGTGCTCACTCCTGTTTTGTCGATTGTCGTTCCATGCCGAATGTCAGGCTACAGTTCGTAGTGGGTTAATTATGATGCCGTTTTCGCTTAATCGCTGAAACTGTTGCCGGAGGTGTTTGGGGTGTTCTTCTTCTGGTTTGGATGCCACCAGCTTGTCTATGTAGACGTAGCAGAATTCGAGATCTCGCAGTATTCAGTCCATGAATAGCTGCAAGGTCTGTACTGCATTGCGCAACCCGAATGTCATATAAGGGAACTCAAATAACCCGAATGGTGGTACGCTTTGACCAGGTCTATTGTTGAGAAATATTTTCGTCCTTAGCTGTTGTGCAAATCCTAGATGTGGGGAACAGGGTGTTTGTCGGGAATTGTTCTTGCGTTCAGCGCCCTGTAATCTTCGCATGGTCGCCATTCCTGATTCATTTTAGGCACCAACTGAAACGGCGAAGACCTCTTGATGGTCGTGCTAATCCCATCTGGTACATAATTTGGAACTCCAATTGCAACTGCAATTAGCTAGTTTTCCGGGCGAAAGTCGTCTAGGTCTAATAGATGTGGGTGGACCGGTGGTCTGTATGTGGTGGGTCGTCCCATGTTGCGGAGCGTTTGACAGACATGCTGGCTTGTTTATGCCGGGAAACTCCCCCAGAATTCGGTATTATTTTTCACTCTCGTTGATCGTGCTCACTCCTGGTTGTCGTCAGCTGAACCGCTGTTGTGGTTTTCGTTCTCGTGTCGCCGAATGCCACGCAATAGCTCGTAGTGGGATACGAAAACTTCCTGCGTAAACCAAAGTCCAGGTCTAGGTTCATCGTACCATATGTGTTGATCACCGTTTGTCGATTTGTCGCATAGAACTTGTACGTCCTAACTCGGTTGGCTTGTCTTACCAGGCGTCTGGGGTATACGCAGACGTGGGCTCCGGTGTTGATCAGGAACTGTACTTTGGTGGGACGATTGGTGGTGTACAGGCGGCGTGATGTGCTTGACGAGTCGTCAGCTGCAGCCACTGACCGGCTTGGTAGTTTCCCTGCTTCCACTCTTTGCACGGCAGACAGCAGTACTTTTCTGCCGAATTTATAGTGGAATCAGCATGTTTCGAACTCGCGGTCTCGTCTCTCGTCTCGTGTTTAACTGGGCTCTCTAGGTCGTTGGTTCGCTGGAGCTGTGCTTTTAGCTGCCTGTTTTTGGCTACCAGGGCTTTGAGGCGTCCGCAACCTCGGCGACTTCTTCCAGGCTTGCTTTGGTTTGAGTTGCAAGGATGGCTTGAATATTGTTTGGTAGGCTTGTCCACAGTGATCGTAACAGGCCCTCGAGGACCGTGGTGCCGGCCAGGTTCTGCAGGTGCCGAAACATGACGGTTTCCTGTCTCCGAGTTTTTCGTGTTCTAGGAACTGTCTGGTGTAATGTCCCTGGCTGACACTGAAGCGCCGGATTAGCGTGCTTTGCGAATTTCGTGAGTTAGTGAGGACGTCACGAAGTTCTTTAGCGTATCGTGCTTCGAGGTACCGAATGCGGGTACGTATATTTTGTTTCGTCCGCTGTAATTCCGGTGATCTGGAACTGGCTCTCCATTTGCGCAAACCATAGGTCTTCGGGGTAAAACGATGGAATCCTGACCTGTACCCTGTTTATTTCTCCGTCGTGTGCCATAAAGTCGATAGTTAATTAACCTCCCTCGAGGTTCCAAGGAACCAAGTATTTGATGGTAGAGGCATTTACTTATGGTATATATTGAATGACTTTGTTTTACCACTATATTTAAAAAAATTACAATGACTATGTAATGTAATACACTAATAAACAATTACTCGCCGTTACCAGGTTGTTCGACCGTGATATGCTTTCGATGATTCCAGCTATGGCGAGCTCGGTTGATTTTTCGCGGGGCTTAGGGGCCCTCACAGATGTATTTTTAGTTGTGTGCGTTTTCTGTTGCCATATCCAATAATCCTGAGAATTTTTATTTTTTCTCTTTTGGTCAAATTCGTGTTAAATGACTGCAAAATGAAATTGAGTGAACTAGCAAGCATAATAGACATCTCAAAGGAATATCATTTGTGAATATTTACATATGAAAAAAATTTGCACGCGTTGGGTGCGAAACCTAAGCCTTGTTTAACCCTAATAGGAAGGAGTTTTTGCGTAGATTTTTGACAATGGATGAAACATGGTTCACTACACACCCGACTTTAATAGGCAATCAGCAGAGTGGTGAAAGCCATCAGAAGACACAACAATCGGGTAAGGTTTTGGCCAGTATTTTTTGGGATACGCATGAAATAATATTAATTGGTTATTTTGAACATGGTAAAACTATTAATAAAAAATATTAGACTACATTTGGCAAAGAAAAAAAATTGTTTCATCAATACCAACATCCCCCGTATTCTCCAGATCTGTCCCCCAAAGAATATTTCGTTTTTCCACTAATATAGTTAGAAACAAATACTTATTGATGGATTTGACACCGAACATTTTAAGACTGGCTTCGAAATGTTAGCGGACCGTTACGCTAAGTGCATTACTCGAAAGGTTATGTCGAGGAATAAAACACTTGTTTCATTAGAATTACCGTTTTTTCGTTGTCAAGCCAAAAACTTTTCAGTCCATAAAGTATTAATAAAAATAAAAATTAACTTACGGAGCTTTTAGGGATGTATTAATCAATATATTGTAACTAAAAGTATTTAGTTGTTATTGCATATTTATTGTGCATCGAGTATTATTTACAGCTGTTATCATACACTTATCTATCAAGTTAAATTATAAAATATTCATAGCCACTCGTTATCTTCATTGTCTATTTTAAGAGCCTACGATATGATTTTTTTGATCAACCATTTTATAAAATATATATATCAGTTTATAACAATTTATAAAACATCATGTAGTACCGATTCAATGAACATGGTTTTCAAATGAAGAAAATATTTCTGTTCTCTAATTATTTCATTGAATAGTAAAAATAAACAATGCATTGTTTATGTGTTCGATTTATAAAGAACATAAAAGCCATACCATGGGAACAGGACTGTGGGATCATTGCGTTACAAAGGGACATCTATTAGCCAACATTAAATTGATTCACTTTGCCGAAAAAAGGTATGGATATAAAAGAGCAATTCCGATTATATAGCTAATAACTAGAACGAGTTATTAACAAGTTCAACTCTTTAATTTCAGTACTTTCCCACAATTACCTCCAATATATAATATTGTTACATGCATATAAACATACAAAATAAACATTTATATTATATTTAATCTTGTAAGATTGCAACAATATCTTTTTTCTGAAAATACTAAGATCTAAGAATTATTTTTTGGCCATAGATACCAAGATAAAGATAAACTTTTAATTAATTAATACCGAAAACATTTGTTGAATTGTATGACAAAGTAAACTCAAGAATTTGTAATGCATTACAAACAAACCTTCACATTATTAACACTAAACATGTTTATAATGAACCCGAAATATTGCTTCACTAGCTATAATGGATTGGTAAAAATAATTACCAGCCGCCAACTATAATGGGTCGAGTGGAAGAACACCAGAACTCGTAAACTCCGCCTTTAAGTTTTATGCTTTAAATTTTTAATTTACTGAATTTATGTACATTTTTTTAATAGAGCTTGTAAAGTACGTAAAATGAAATAAAAACTAAAATAAAATTACAACTCTAATCATATTAATATACTTTGACGTATTAAATAAAGGCAATAAAATTTCAATTTTCAATTCAGTGTAAGTATGGACTACCACGTAGTAACCATTCTCTTTGTGCAATAAAATATACTAAACTATAATAATTAATGCACGGTGTTTAAATTTCAATACCGTACAGTAGAGTGAAAAATATTACCATATAACACATTATTATAATGCCGATAACATATTACGAATGCAATACAATGCATATTGTACCATAGTTCAATCACAACTACAACAAACCACTATTGCATTATATCTAGCATAAAATTTTAGTATCTTACCATTTAACCATGCGACCTTCCATATTTATGACAGACACATCAAGTCCAAAACTGACAACCCGTCACACACAAAACCCGACACGTTAGTGAAACTTTATCTTACCGTAAAAAAACGTTAATCTCGAATGACTTGCGCAATTAAAAAAAATATATACTTCGCAAAACAATCAACAATCTAACGCGCTTCTGATAATTTTCGAAATGGAGGGCAGATGTCCTTGAAATTCCATTTATGCTTAATGGAAATTAAATTTTCAAACATTAACTAATCAGATTATAAAATTACACATTTCTAATAAATTACTTAATGCATTTTATTTAAAAAAAAGAATTAAAAATTATCTATACTTGTTGCGAGCGGCATTGATGGTTTTAGAAAGGACAGGATTCGGTAATTATATAAGTTGCAACAATTAAAGACAGTTTAAAATATACGAGAAGTTGTTATTGATATAGTCTACATTTTAAAAATTATTAAAATCAATTATATAATATTTATATAATCATCATCATCATTATAATATATCTTAATTTAAACTTGTATATTGATAAGTGATACATTGCGTAATTAAGTGTTTTCTTGATTTAAATTTTAATTAATTTAAGAAAATATTTATTGTTTAAGTATTTATATTTTTTATACAGGGTGACTGACGAAAAACCTTTGGTGCTGTATCTCGCTTATTTTTTATCCGATTTTAATAAATAAAACATCAAATTAAACCATTTTTAAAAGACTTTAATAGGATCTGAACTGTTATTTTTTCTCGCACCAAGTTTTTGCCAAAATACGATCAACATTTTTTTTTTAAATTGCACTGTATATATATTTTATTGATTCGCAAGGAGATTTTTTTGCTGAATATAAAATTGTAGACAAATTTATCCATACATCAAACTTAAGTCGAGAAATTGAGGATTAAAAAAATAAATAAAAAGGCAAGTATCCATTGTAAACAATATACAGACCCTATTTTAAATGTCAAAAGTGACAGTGACAGCCATTGATACAATACTGCAACGATTTTTAATTATTTCATAATTAAAATGTTGCAATATTTCAAACACTGTACTAGAATTTTGTGCTTCTACAGAAATCGTTTTTCAGGTTTTGAAATCTTTCAACATTTTTATTATGAAATTATTAAAAATCATTGCAGTATTGTACCAATGACTGACACTGTCACTTTTGACATTTGGAATAGGCTCTGTATATTGTTTACTATGGGTATTTGATTTTTAATTTTTTTTTAATCCTCAATTTCTCGACTTTGGTTTGATGAATGGATAAAATCGTTTACAAATTTAGATTCAGAAAAAAATCTCCTTGTGGATCAGTACAAAATATATATACAATGCAATTTGAAAAAAAAAGTTGATCGTCTTTTGTTAAAAACTGGATGCAAGAAAAAATATCAGTACAGTTCATATTAAAGGCTTTTAAAAAATCATTTAATTTGATGTTTTATTTATTCAAATCGGATCAAAAATAAGCGAGATACACCACCAAAGGTTTTTCGTCAGTCACCCTGTATAACAAAAAGGAAACAAAATTAATATTAAATACAAAAAAACGACTTACTTCAATCGCTTCCTCTTCTCCATCAGCGCTACCCGCGCCTCTTCGCTCAGACCAGCGGTACCATTAGAAGAAGCAACCGGCGGTGGATTGTCATCATCCCCATGAGGAAAAACATCTTCCGCCTCCTCCCTGCCCTCGTCACCCACGGTCCACTGCAATCCGCCACCTTCTTCGTTCTTTGGGATCGGCATTTCTATTCCGATATCGTTCAAATCGACGTAATTAGATTCGACCAAGACGAACCCTTCAGTCTCGTCACTGGAACTGCTGACTCTGTCCGTTTTATTATTTGTAACTGCCACCGGTTCTATAGCACCCACTGCCAATTGGTGACTTTGGGTAATAACCTCTTGCGGCGGTGTTTTGCCTAAAAAAATACAATAGACTGTTAGACAGGTTATTATGATGGGTGGAAGACTAATTGGTGTGTCGATGGGATGTACCTGGTAGGGTATTCTTGAACAAGCCGCTGGTCGACGCAAACATGTTTCCTGAGCAGCATAAAAATTTATTTAATTAGTTATCGCACATAAAAATAAATATTTTTTTATTTATCCCCCACGTTTAATGACTAGTTTCAACTATATGCCATTATCAGGGAGATGTATAAAATATTTACAAATTTGCCGCTATTTATACAGATTGTAATCAAGTAGTAACGGTAGTCGAGATGGGCGAGCTTAAAAATTTCGAAGAAACATATATTTAAAAAAAAATACTTAACATGGGACAACTTTTGACGACCATCGAGTAGAAAGAAGAATTAATATTCGAGCCGTTATTTTGTCCTACTAGGAAGTTAGTATCCTGTTCTAGACAGACGATGTATAGTCTCAATGTATTAATATAAAAACTCAATCAACACATCAAAATATCTAAGCATAAAAAAAAACAATACAGTAAAATTTGGGAGCTCTAAAACCCCACTGTTGCCAACCTTTTTCATATCTCTGAATTTTTATTTGACCTATGCAGTTTTTTCTAAAATTCCATAATAGCAAAAGCATAATATTAATGAACGCTTTTCAAAAATTATCATTATCATCATCATTATATTTGGATGCCAATTGCTAATAGCTGGTAATTTCTTGATCAATTCAATTTCTAATTATGTATTGCTAATCAAATCATTGGATCACTCCAAAAAGATGACACATTACAAGAAAATTCTACTTAACGACGTTCTTATGTTCTTCAACAAAACGGCTCGTTTTATGTAAATACTGATATTTGTTTATGTTTTAATAATTATTTTATGATCTATTATAGAAATATATTTATAAGATTATAATAGTAAAATTGTATTGAAGTACTAACACTTTCTTCACAAATTGAGTTTTATTTAATTAATTTAAGAAGAAAGTGTTAGTGTTTCAATACAATTTTCTTATAATCTATTATTATTTTAAGCCTATACATTTTACCTACTTTTTCCCTTATGTCTATTGCCTATTACTTTCATTTCTAATGCGCCTTTTTGCTCGTCTATTTAAACATTTTCGGTAGTTATATATATATATACAATTCAATTCCAAACATTAATTTAGCCGTCCCATTATGATCGATCTTCATAAAATATGCTCTGTTCCATATTTTTTTAAGACTAATGATAATGTATGCACTCATTACGGCTAAGTATCTTTAAATATATATATATAAATTATTTATCAATTGAAAAAAAGATATAAATATAAAGCTGAAGTAACATATTTTTATAATTTTCTATTATAAAATATAAGTATTACACTCTCCGCATAAAATATGGACCTTCCGCACATAATAATTTCATTACTTGTTATGATGAGTCTTCAAATCTTGACAACTGCATCCGTAGCTTTTTAAACCAGGAAGACACTATTTTATATGTAAGAGATACCGACATCGATTTACTCAATTTAAATTTTCTAGAATTCAATAACAGTTTCATTGTACGTTACTCAAAAATTATAACAGTAATATCAGATTTTGATTGGATTGCCAATTTTTATTTATTTTATATGCGAAATTTCACGCAAATAAATGAAGTTTTAAAGCGTTTACAAAATTGCAGGAAGAAACCGAAAATTATACTACATTTTCATAACAATAGCGATGTTAGTAAAGATCTTTTTAAAATATTTTGGAATAACGGTTATATTGATGTTATTGTTATTTTAGACAATTTATATATGTACAGTTATAATCCTTTTTTCGGGAAATGTGAAGATCCAAATTTGGTCCACCTTCAAAAGTGTGGAAGTATAAAATATTCAAAACCGCAATATTTCGATTCTTGTAATTTTACAGTTTATTCGAAAGTGAGCATTCCATACTCAGATTATGAAAGTGGACCGACAAGCGGATTTGAATTAAAATTGTATGATGAAGTACGGAAAGCACTTAAGATTTCATTAGGATATGGTAAATTTCAAGGAAGTCAGTTATGGTTTAGCTTTACCTGATGGAAATTCTACAGGTCTTTTTAAGAAGTTATACAATGGTGATGCTGATATATTGCTTGGATATCTAGGCCCAATAGTTGCTGAAGACTTCTGTCTAAGTTATCCAATGTTCTTTACTCAAGTTGTTTGGTTTGTGCCATATGCTAAGCGCATTCCTGCTTGGAAGAATGTCTTCATGGTTTTTGATATGTTGACATGGTTGGTTTACTTATTTATCTATATATTTCCAAGTATTTCATGGTGGTTATTGGCGAAATCATCATGTTCGCATGCTTTCTTCTACATATTAAGTATATTTGTATCGACATCAGATAAAATACCTACCTTAAATTATTTGCGCGTTATATTTCTGTCCTTAGCGATAACTTCTTTAATTGTGTTGACAGCTTATAACAGTAAAATTACAGCGTTATTATTTAAAGGCAACTATCTTCCTCAAATTAAGACCTATAAGGATATAGTGGAATCGGGTATACCGTGCGGAGGTACCAGTTTCGTAAAACGATTTTTGGAATATAGCGGGGATAGGTATATTCAGAAGGTTTATGATCAATACATTGACATTCTTGTAAGAATTGACGAGTTTTCACCGCATATTGAGTTTGCGTATTTTTCAGACAAGTTTAAAACACATTTATATTAAAAAGTTTAAATATGGGCTTATATGAAACGGACATCAGTACTTTTACGTATACTACTAGTTATTTTCGAAGGGGTTGGTTCGCTAAGGGTAGGATTGATGATGTTTTGAATTTGTTGACTCAGTCTGGTATTACACAAAAAATGAAAGATGATGCGACGCAGTTTTTTGATATTGGGAAAGATTATGATAGTAGTTATAGTGATTTAAATTTGTCTCAAATGCAAGGAGTTTTTATTATATACGCTGTTGGAATTATTGTGGCTTTTGCTGTTTTTCTTCTTGAATTTACTAGAAAAACATTTACTAGATTTCCTGAATAAATACGATAGGCCTAATATGCTCACTTATGTTAAACCTACAACAGTTTTATTATAAATCAATGAATAAACAATAAAGCTAGGGTTACGAAAATAAAATTCTTAATGTATTAAATAAGATATACTGCACTGCCAAATAACAATTTATCATACACATTTTGATGAAAAATTAGAAAATACATATTTGATTTTAACAAATTTTAACCAATGCAATTGTTATTCGTAATTATACTTAGTGATATGGAAATCGCAACACCGTGAAGAGGTAGGAATGTTTTGATCAAACTTGGGACAAACGTTTAACTTTAAAAGATGGCAATTGATTACAATTTTATTTATATAGATCAAGTGATACTGATCTCTTTGACAGTTTTCGATTAGAGAAATTGAAGAGGAGGAATGGGCAACAAGAGACCGATTCTCCAGTACCAGATCAGTTGCCGATTTATGGTTAGCTATCAAAGGTCGTCCTGAACACTTCGAACAGTTTACCGCAGAATCAGAACAGTCGGTCACTTCTTGTGTTACCAGTAATGGCTGAACATCGACAGTAACATTTGGAGTGGTGTAGGTTGCAACTTCCCTATTATAGAGTGGTGTGTAAATACCGATTATGTTTATGGATGCATGATAGCCGTATGAAGTTCAGAAGAAGAAGTTGTGAACGAGGCAATATGAAATTTTCTGTTGAAAGGGCTGTCTATCAAACTGTAGGGATTATAGTATGTGGTGTTATAACTTATGGAAATAGTCTCATTTGGTATTCATCCGAGGCAATATGAACGCATAGTGATATTTTGACGAGGTGATAAAACACCATATTATTTTGTTTCTTCCGCAGTTGGAAGACTCACTTTTCCAGCAAGTCCGTCCCAATATTGCAAGAGTTTAATTGGGCGCATTTGGAGGGCATAATGTCAATATGTTGCCATGGCCCTCTCGGATTTCCTAATCTTTCGCCCATTGAGCACGTATGGGACATTATGTGGAGAAGGATAAAGAACTTACAGCATCTTCTGCAGACAATACAGGCTCTTCGGCACGAATTACAGGATACTTGGGATATAATAATAACTCAAAACATTAGCGACCAGCTTCTAGAAATGATACCATGAAGGGTATGGAAGTGTGTAACCAATAGGAACGGACCAACTTATATTATTTAATGTCGATTTAAATTGTGTAAATTCTCAAAACCAAAGTGTTTTATTTATCACCTATATAACAGAATTTCACCAAGTAAAAGCCTCATCAATCCAATATTCAACCTAATAAAATATATATTTAGTTTTTAATAATTACGTAGGTTTCTAAAACTAGGTCTACAGAAGAAAAGATATTTGATAATTATAACAGTTTGGACATGTGTCAAATTGTAACTAATATAATTTTTCTTTATACTTTATTCCAAAAAATTAATATACCCAGTGGTTCAATATCGTTTCAAAAAATTGATGTAATTTTAAATACTGTTGGTACATGTTAACATTTAATATGAATAGTTTAAGTAAAATAAAATGTAAGCTATATCTTAAATATAATAAAAACATATCTTAGCAGTGATTTATTTACGCAGCTTCCAAAATTTTGAGAACGGGCACGAAATATTTTTTTAATTAATATATTTCATTTACCTTAAATATTTTCAGTAGTGATGTTGTTAGTATTTTTTGCGAATAATTGAAATACGTTAATCACAACGTAAAATGGAAGGATTATGATAAAAAAATGAAAATAGCAATATTTTTGACATATACAGAAAAAATTTGAAGAGTCAACAAAAGTTTTTGAAGAATATTTACTCATAGCAGAAAATTTCTAACAATATGACAAACATTTTATTTAGTACCATAATATCTAAGGATTTATTAGACATAAGTATATGATTGACAAAACATATTTTAAAAAAATAACGTAATTTGAGATTGTTATATAATTTGTGGTAATTACTATGTTTTTATCACAAAATGTATTTGTTTTGTGCCAAAAAAAACATAGTAAAATAATTTGTATAAAGTTAGTTCTTTTTATAATATACACTCAGTGACATAGAAATTGTAACACCAAAGAGGGTTAAGAATTTTTTTACACATCTTGACATAAATGTCTAACTATTATGTAAAAGAAAAAGGACAAAAATAAAAATATTTTTTATTAATAATATAATAATTCGTCGCTATTGGTTACACATTTTCCTACTATTCGTAGCATCATTTCAATAAGGTGGTCGATAATCGCTTGAGGTATTATTATATACTAAGCAAACCTCTAATTCTTGCTGAAGAGCTTGCAGCGTCTGCAGAGGATGCTGTAGGTTCTTTAGTCTACTCCCCATAATGTTCCATATATGAGCGAAAGATCAGGAGAGGTGGCCATGGCAAGATGTTGATATTACCCTCTGCAAATGTACCCAAAGAAAGAAATGACGGGCATTATATTGCTGGAATAATGCTGAAGAAACAAAACAATATGGTGTTTTATCACCTCATCAACATATCGATAGACACAATTAACGCTTGGTTTGTTTCACTGTTTACATTACAAAATGTTTCACCACGAGCTACATGAGAAACTAATTCAAGAAATATATCGTTAGGCGTTCATATTGCCTCGGATGAATACCAAATGACACCTGCTTCCATAAGTAATAGCACTCCATACTATAATCACTATAGTTTGATGGACAGGACTCTCAAAGAAAATTTCATATTGCGACGTTCACCACGACTTCGTCTGAACCTCATACAGTCATCATGCATCCTCAAATAGAATCGGGATTTAATCACCACGATATGCTACACTAAGTTTTAAGACAGTCGCGAACTACACCACTCCAAATGTTGCTATTAATGTTAAGCCGTTAGTGGTAACACAAGATATTGCCGATAGTTCTGTTACTGCGATAAATCGTTCGACGACTTTTGTTAGCTAACCATACATCGGGAACTGATCTGGTACCAGAGAATCGAAGATGGCGGTCTTAAACCTCATTTGTTCTTCTTTTCTTTGTCTTCCTCTTCTTAGCTTTCTCTAGTCTATGCCTGATAGAAGTACATGCTGGTGAATTGGTTTCGGTTAAGACGATTAGCAATTTTTCTAATCGATCAAATTTACTTAATCGACTGAAGTTTTTCGACGACTTTTGTTAGCTGACCATAGATCGGCAACTGATCTGGTACTGGAGAATCGAAGATGACGGTCTTGAACCTCATTTGTTCTTCTTTGTCTAAAGGGTTATCTTTTTTTAGCTCTCTCTAGTCTATGCCTGATAGCAGTACATGGTGGTGGATTGGTTTTGGTTAAGGCGATTAGCAATTTTTCTAATCGTATAAATTCACATAATTGGCTGAAGTTCTGAAGTTTTCACGTTGGCTTACTTTAGGGATAATCGCACTTTCAAACCAAACGTTGAAACGTGAAAACAGTAAAGATCCAAACACAATTTTGCAAAATATAAAAACTGATAAAACTGAAAGAAGGAAAAAAATTGTTAAAGAGGTCATTTCACTTGATTTATATGATGGACAAGATGGTGGCGACCGTAACTATGTGGTAATTGATATTTATTTACGAAACCTAGTAAACGTTTTTACAGTAAGTTCAAGAAGAAAAACAACAAAAGCGACAATAATTCCAATAGCGTATATAATAAAAACACCTTGTAGATGAGACAATTTTAAAACACTATAACTATTAACATAATCTTTGCCAACATCCAAAAACCTCGTTGCATCATCTTTCATTTTCTGTGTGATACCAGAGTGAGTCAAAACACTCAAAACATCATCAATCCTATCCTTAGCGAACCAACCCCTTCGAAAATAACTAGTAGTATACGTAAAAGTACTTATGTCCGTTTCATATAAGCCCATATTTAAACTTCTTAATATATAATATGTTTTTAACTTATCTGCAAAATACGCAAACTCAATTTGAGATGAAAACCCATCAATTCTTATATGAATATCAATGTATTGATCATAAACTTTCTTAATATATGTATCCCCGCTATATTCCAAAAATCGTTTTCCGAAACTGGTACCTCCGCACGGTATACCCGATTCCACTATATCCTTATAGGTCTTAATTTGAGGAAAATAGTTGCCTTGAAATAATAACGCTGTAATTTTACTGTTATAAGCCGTTAACACAATTAAAGAAGTTATCGCTAAGGACAGAAATATAGCGCGTAAATAATTGAGGGTAGGTATTTTATTTGCTGTCGATACAAATATACTTAATATGTAAAAGAAAGCATGCGTACGTGATGATTTCGCAAATAACCACCATAAAATACTTGAAATATATAGATAAATAAGTAAACCAACCATGTCAACATATCAAAAACCATGAAGACATTCTTCCAAGCAGGAATGCGCTTAGCATATGGCACAAACCAAACATATTTAGTAAAGAACATTGGATAACTTAGACAGAAGTCTTCAGCATCTATTGGACCCAAATATCCGAGCAAAATATCAGCATCACCATGGTATAACATCTTAAAAAGCCCTGTAGAATTTCCATCAGGTAACGCTAAACCATAACCGACTTCCGTGTGATTACCATATCGCAATGAAATCTTAAGTGCTTTCCGTACTTCATCATACAACTCTAATTCGAATCCGCTTGTTGGTCCACTTTCATGATCACTTTCGAATAAACTGTGAAATTACAAGAATTGAAATATTGCGGCTTTGAATATTTTTTACTTCCACACTTTTGAAGGTGGACCAAATTTGGATCTCCACATTTTCCTAAAAAAGGATTATAACGGTATATATACAAATCGTCTAAAATAACAATAACATCAATATAACCGTTATTCCAAAATATTTTAAAAAGGTCTTTACTAACATCAACATCAACATGAAAATGTAGTATAATTTGCGGTTTCTTCTTGAAATTTTGTAAACGCTTTAAAACTTCATTTATTTGCGTTAAATTTCGCATAGAAAATAAATAAAAATTTGCATTTCAATCAAAATCTGATATTTCTGTAATAATTTTTGCGTAACGCACAATGAAACTATTATTGAATTCTAGGAAATTTAAATTGAGTAAATCGGTGTCGGTATCTCTTACATATAAAATAGTGTCTTCCTGGTTTAAAAAGCTACGGATGCAGTTGTCAAGATTTGTAGAACTCATCACAACAAGAGATGAAATTATTATGTGCGCAAGGCCCATATTCTATGCGGAGAGTGTAATACTCATATTTTATACAATAGAAAATTATAAAAATATGTTACTTCAGCTTTATATTTGTATCTTTTTTTCAATTGATGAATAATTTACATATATATTTAAAGATAAAGTAATGAGTGCATACATTATCATTAGTCTTAAAAAAATATGGAACAGAGCATATTTTATGAAGATCGATCATAATGGGAAGGCTAAATTGATGTTTGTACTTGAATTGGAGAACTATAACTACCGAAAATGTTTAAATAGATAACAAATGAAAACAGGTAATAGAGCTACAAAAAATATGTTAAAACAAGACAAGTGTTACTATTATAGAATAATAGATCATAACATAATTATTAAAATATATCATTCAATGTCTGTTGAGGTATTAGCTAGAGAAGTAGCTGTTTCAAAATTAATTTGTTTTGTAGTCTTAAGACTAATTTGTGTAGATTCACGAAATGTTTTCGTATTTTTAAATTAATAAAAGATAAAGAAATTGCTGGTTTTTACATAAAACGAGCATTTTTGTTGAAGAATGTAGGCACGTTGTCAAGTAGATTTTTACCGGAGTCAGTATCTACCATAGTGTGTGATCTTGTTCAAGTGATGAATTGTCATCTTAGAGCAGTTTTTAGCCATTGACATTCAAACCTTCTTTCCTTTTATGTATATTTGCGCTGGTTCTATTTTTTGGATAATTTTTATCTTGCTAATTCAAGTAGAAATTTTTATTGATTATTTTGCCATTGTGGAACTTTAAAAAAAAACTATATAGGTCAAATGAAAATTCAGACATGTGAAAAAGGTTGGCAACAGTGGTTATTGTACAGCTCCCACATGTAAAATTTAAATTTATTGTTTTCTATGGTTAGATGCTTTTGCCATTGTGTAATTTTAGAAAAAACTGCATAGGTCAAATGAAAAAAGTTGGCAATAGGTTTTTTTATGGTTAGATGCTTTGATTTGTTAGAAAATGAAAAAAAAAACAATTATTCATACATTTTACATTCACTTTCAGAATCTTTCACAAATTTGTTTCTTGAGTATATATAGTGGTAAATTCTAATTCAAATAAAGTTATCCAAAGGAAAAATGTTAATGTTCATTATCCCTTATTTAGAACAATGTGAACTAATTAAAACCTATTTGAATGAAAGTGGTTGTTGATTAAATTATATACATTGAGTTCATGTATCGTACTAATACATCGTGACTAAACTAAAGTAATCATGGATAAAAGCTGTTTGATCTCTTCATTTGATAACCAACTATTTATGTGTTATTTTAGGATTGCTAGCTCTATAAATATTAACTTTATTATGCCAGTTTTCAAAGATATCAGCATTTAAGAAAAGACTATTCTCATAATAGCTGATTTTGTGAATACAAGATGCAAATTCTTCGATTCTTATTCATTTAACAGAATTACGAATATGTTTGATATATTCTGGTTTTGTTTTCTAGACTAGTTGGTTGATGAAATAAAAATAATAAATACTACTAATAATAATAATAGTTAACTAACCTGAGGATATGTAAGTTTATAAAAATGTGTTTTCATTGTATTAGAATGACATTCGAAATATTAAGTCACAGAAGATAATGTGTTTGTTAACTTACATAATTTGATACATTTGTTATCAAACGCAATCAAAGTGCAATTAACACATGTTATTATTATTATTGACTATGCAATTTATAACGTGATGATTGCCTTTATCGTAACTATTACATATTCGGATCACATTAACCGATAAACCCAACCTTGACCGGTCATAATTGATAAAGTATTTCGCCATTCACGTAAAAACAATTTACGTAATGTCAATGCATATATTATTCCCTGATCGTCTTATTTAGATTTAACATGTCATACCAGTTTATTTTTATTATTTATGCACATACATATTCATAGAGATATTCTTCAATCCTTAGGTAAAAGTAGAGGTCTAAAAATTAATGTTTAAAATCGACATACGCATATTAATTATGGAGTGTGCGATAATTTAAATAGATATGAGATTTTATGAGGTAATTATACGTCACTGTGAGTGTAGTAAATATGCACGCAGGGAGAAATAGTTGTTTAAAAAATATAAAATAAATAAAGTTAGTGAAATTTATTTCTACATCAATACATTATGCATTAATCAATTATTGTATAATCAAGCTGCAGTCTGCACTTTTTTAATATTCAGAAAGGGTACTTACTTATAGTCCCTCCTCCACGGATCCACTTAATAACCTGATGAACAAAAATGGCGAAGGCGCAAACCAAGAGTAGGTCTAACATATACTGAAAAAAAATAGAAATATTTGTTTAAATTATTCTTTGATTAAAACTTAAACTAAATAAATAAAATAAATTAAAATCATTTGCGTGGTTATTAAAAATTAACTAAATAATTTAAAAACACGAAACATGCACAACTTAAATTATTCCATAAATAATTGTCTATTATGACAGCAATTATTAATGCACCTTATATATACTGGAAAATAATAAGAATGATTTTTTAATTGAAAATTAGCCTTTTCTTATAATTTCATAACATCAGTTAATAGTGCATTTTATTGATAAAATTTAATACACTTGATAAACAACAATAAATCCTGGATAAAAAAACATATCTCACTAGTAAACACAAAATTCATTAGATACAATTTTTGTGCTAGACAAAATTGTGTAATTACCTAGAAATTTGTGCATTCATTTCAAAAGTGCTTTAAAACAATAAGCACCTACGTCCAACATGTTGATTGTTTCCATTCTTCATGACATGTAATGTTGAACTGGCTAGAAAACAATTCTTGCGATCGATATTTATATTAGTACACACTACATTTTTGTGTTCAGTGCACGACGACGCACATAATATTTATTAATCAATTCCATGTCAATGGTGACAGTTTTCTTATTATATTTACAAGATGATTCTATTAATTTATAAATAAATAAAAACTTGAAATAATACACTTGATGACGACATTAAATTTAGTTACATTATTATTTAAAGTATAATATACCTAAAACTGGAAAATAAATAGATTGTACGTGTAATAATCAAAAACAATTTACATTAGGGAGAAAATTTTGTAAAGATCTGTAAGAACAAATGCATTTGATAAAAATGAGGTAAACACAATTAAAGTTAAAATAATGATTATGGAGGCTTATACTTTAAATGTTGGTTTAGATTTTATATTAATTGCCTTAGATTATTAAGCTCTACTTTGTTGCCTTTTGGCTTATTAAAAAACTGCAAATATTTTCTTCCTAAAGCAATATGTGATCTATTTAATAAGTCACTGCATTTAAAAATGTCCTTCCTCTCCTCCCAGCGGAGGATTACCAAAGAGAATATACTTTAAGTTAATGTCGTAAAGAACAAGATATAGATTTTTGCGATCATTTCGTTTGAGTTTCAGACTAGAAGAGACCGATGTCCTGGACTAGTCACAGCACGGTCTCGGAAAAGTGGTTTGTTTTAGTCGATAGGAGTTTGATACTACCCTATTTCAAGAGTTTCCATGATAGATATTTTTTATTTGTATGTTGCTTTCGCGGAAAATTTATGAGCCTTTTAGTTGGAGAAGCAACTATAACTGATACTTCCTGTCTAGATGTTTTAAAACACCGATATTCATTTAGAAACACCTGGTAGATGTAATTACAATCATTTAAAGCAATGCCTCTTATACTTTTTTAACTTCTAATATTATACAGGTTGATCTACTAGCTCGGTGACAAACTTTGACAGATGAAATCTGACGTTATTTTAAGCAAAAAATATTATAAAATATGGTGTCCGATTTCGCTTCGTTTAAGAGATATAAGGAATCAGAGCTTGCTATGAAATAATTTAAATAAAACAGTAATGTCACCAATAAAATAGAGATGGTCATGATAAAACAACAAATAGTTGCTTGTCATAATAAGAAAATTGTTGTTTGTTGTATTGTTTGTCATGATCTTTTGGATGTTATTTCAAAAATTTATACATTTTCCACCGAAGAGTATGCAGATATAATTTTTGTATATGGATTTTGTAATGGAAACGCGAGAGAAACTGCAAGAGAATACCAGCGCAGATATCCAAACAGACACCAACCTGTTCATACAGTATTTAGTTCGTCATTTCGCATTCGTACCTATGAAGTAACATACAAAAAGAACACGATGTTATTGATGCCGTCTTGGAAGATCCATGAATTAGTACTCGCTGTATAGCAATACATTTACAAGTGTCTCAAAATTTTGTCTGGCGAGTGTTGAATCGAGAATTGTTACATCCATATCATCGTCAAAATGTTCAAGCGCTACAGTCTGGAGATGCACAACAACGTTTAACATTGTGCTACTGGGTTCTTCAACAACATGGGCAAAATTGTGATTTTCTTTCACTGGTATTATGGTCCGATGAAGCAAATTTCACGAGAGATGGGATAAATAATCATCATAATGACCATTTGTGGGCTCTTCAAAATCCACATGCAATTAGAGCACGCCAATTTCAGCAACATTTTAGTATAAATGTTTGAGGTAGTATCTTTAACGACAATTTATTACCATTACAAATTGTAAATGACCGTTTGATTGCGGACAGATACAGACATTTATTAAAAAGTACTCTGTTCGATTTAATTGATGACGTACCACTTAATATCATGCGAGGAATGTGGTTTCAGCAAGATGGTGTACCACCGCATTATGGAGAGCAAGTTAGAAATTGGCTGATTACACATTTCCCAAATAGATGGATCGTCCGTGGAGGTCCAGTACATTGGCCACCACGGTCCCCGTATTTTAATACATTAGACTTTTTAAGGGGAACAATGAAGCAGATTGTTTATCAAGTTGAAATTACTACTCATCAGCAATTACTTGACAGAATTCAAGATGCCGCCAATCACATTAGAAATACTCCAGATATTATACGTCCTGTTACGATGTGATGCTTGCATACAAGCTGCAGATGGACATTTTGAACACATATTGTAACTTTTTAAGTTTTCATTTTTTATGTAATATTTACTTGTTTTATTAATTTTTTATAATAAACTTCAAGTTTAAGCTTTCCTTATTTTTGCAGGCAACTGATTCATCATGACCATCGCAATTTTATAGGTGACTTTATTGTCTCATTTAAATTATTTCATAGCAAACTCTGATCCCATATATCTCTTCAACGAAGCGAAATCGGGCATCATGTTATATAACATTTATTGCTTAAAATAACGTCAGAATTCACCAGTCAAAGTTTTTATAAAAATGTAAAAATTCATTAAATTAAAACATAAAATTGTTTCACTATGGGTTAAGTGAGAATTTAATTTAATTCATCGTACCCATTTTTAAATCAGAAAATAAATTTGTTTGTTTGTAAATTATAGACCAATATCAATTCTTAGCAATTTTTCCATATTTTAGTAAATGTACGAATAGATTACACTTCAGCAGTAGCTAGATAGCAAATTGCTAGCACGCAATCAATCTCCAATAATTTAGACATCTATGTGACGGATGTTTTATATAAAGATTTGCTTAAAGCACTTGACTTTATAATTTCGTTGCCACTTTATCTGTACATCAGGGCTCTAATATTGGGCCTCCGTTGTTATTACTTTTCGTTGGTGGTGTGTGCAACAAATTACTGCAAATCAAAAACCTTTTAAATTACTTCTGCACGTGATCAAATTCAGATGTTTGCCATCTAAAAGTTTTATATATAGCGAAAATTGCAAAATGAAAACCCATGAGAATATGCAGTTTTAGCAATTCTGATTTACTAGCATCAAAATTAAAAAAATATTCAGAACGATTAAATGAATAAATTCAACCACTTGCGAAGACGATGTTAGTCATTTATCACGTTATGAAAATAATAAATAAGACTGGGAAAGCTAAAGAAAATAAAAAAGCTGGTAATATAATTTCTGTTTAACAAAATGTATTTACTCATAGTACTCCAGCAAAAAGAAGACGAAGTAGAAATTTTATAGGTTTATCCAGAGCTTATAGTTATACCGTAAGCAAGATTGAAAGACAGTTTCGGGAAAATGGGCATTTAAGAAGAACAAATAATCATCGTCAGAATGCGCTCAGAGAATATGTACTTCGCTCTGTTCAGGAAAATCATCATGTTTCTTCTAGGCAGATGGCTAGGGAACTCAAAATTAGCCAGTGTCAAGAATCCTTAGAGCGCGAAAATTTCATCCTTATAAAATAACAATCATCCAGGGACTCATTGAAGATTATCCGAATAGAAGACTCCAGTTTTGCGAAAAAAAATATGGATCTACTAAATAGAAATGTTCTAAACATAGAACACATCTTGTTTTCTGATGAATCAACGTTAATGTTAAATGATGAGGAAAATCGTTATTGGGTAGACAAGAACTCACACTGAAAATCCAGAAAAAGGTAATGTTTGGACAGGGATTGTTGGTGATCAAGTTATAAGACCAATTTTCTTTCCAAACAATCACAATGGAATATTTACAATTCTTGGAGGAAGAGCTAATTCCGAGTTTGGCTATTTCGTTCCCTTGACCTGCAGAAGCTGACGTCCCGAAGGGAAACATCTGATTTCAACAGCACGATGCGCCTCCCCATATTACAACACATGTCCGTAAGTACCTGGATAATATATTTCCACGAAATTGGATTGGCAGAAGAGGACCACCCAGGCCTCGGTATTTAACACCTATAGACTTTTCCTATGGGGGTACTGGAAAAGCAAAGTTTTAAAGACCAAACGGGCAAATATTGAAGAGATGAAAGTTCTGTTTAGGGCATTGTCAGTTAGAAAATGGACAACATTTTGAGCATTTATTGAAAAAAGACTATTAAGTTGAATTAATTTTTCAAATTTGATAATGTTTGTTAAATATCTTGTAAATAAATAAATAGAAATTTGAAATTTGGCACACATGTGTAACTTGATATACTCTTTAAGAATAGTGATAAAAAATAGGGTTGCCATTAAAAAAATTGTCGATGACGTCATATCTCATATTTGGGACACGCTGTATAAAATTTTATTACATCAAAAAAGCTCAATTTAAAATACTAATCAACCTATACGAACATATTTTCAAAAAATAAACTTTCTATGATTTACTGAATTTATTCCAAGTTAGGGACTCGCCCTTAAAGAAATTATATACAGGGTGCTATCAACTATTCCGCATTGTTGTTTCTATTTATTACATTTTAATTTTATTTGATTATAGAAAACATGATGGAACTTGTTTCCTTCTAAACACCAACATCGACAAAACTGGATCATTGATTATTTTACCAAATTACGACTACTACAAAAATAAAGCATACAGTGTAGACTGCAGCCAAGGATACTTGTGTAGAAACAAGAAGTGTATCAGCAGATCCCAGATTTGCGATGGCAATAACGACTGCACTGATTGGGGTGATGAGAAAGGATGCTCGGTTGAGAAATTCGATTGTAGCAGACTGGCCGGAAACGACCAAAAGAATTCTGGAAGGAATGTGATTGATGGTATGATAAATTAGTTATTTTTACTTGTAATTCTAACATAAAAAAATTGTAACTTTCGGAAAAACTGGATACATTTGTGATGATATGTTTGGACTCCGAAACGCTGATTTTGCATGTAGGGATTTGGTTTTCCTCTAGGGGCATTAGTTAAAGTTAAAGGGAATTCAGTTTTTGCCGCAGATATTGTGGAGAATGATACTTTTTTACATGATGGACGATGTTAGCTGTTTAGGTAATGAAACCACTTTAAGGGATTATGATTTCGGAGGATGGGGAGTACATAATTGTAGACCTCAAGAGGTGAGAATTATTTAACTTAAGATTCTAAAAACTACTAAAATTTCTAAAATAATTCTATTCCTTTCCACAGATTGTAGGAGTTGAGTGTAAAACACCTCTAGAAACATGCCCTTTGGACAATTGGCAATGTAAATTTGGTAAGGAAAGGCTACAAACTGCATTCGTATGCGATGGTCTCTACGATTGTACGGATGGTTCAGATGAAGAAACAGATTTATGCGAGGTAAAAATTATCTCCAATATTTTTTAAAGGTAATCTATGTAAGAATATATATATTTAGTCTCCAATTGAGATCAGATTGGTGAATGGAACATCTCCAATGAAAGGTCAGGTTGAAATCAAACATCAAGGCATTTGGGGAACTGTATGTGACGATGATTTTAATGACGAAGGCGCTAAAGTGGTTTGTCAACAGTTGGGTTTCAAAGGCTCTGGAGTTGTCAAGAAAAGTGGATATTATGGACCTGGTATTAACAATTAAATTATAATCAAATTAAATATTCGTTTATTTTAAATTTATTGCAGGTAGTGACCCAATTTGGCTTGATCAAGTCTTCTGTCATGGTAATGAAACTAAATTGGCAAGTTGTGTTCACTGGGATTGGGGCGAAAATAACTGCGATCATAATGAAGACGTTGGTGTTGTCTGCAGTCAAAGTGAAATAATTGGTAAAACTTATGGTTAACTATAATTTAATAATAAATAAGTAAATTAATTAAAACAACATAATAAGTAAATATTATTTGGGTTCGTTAAAATATATCTCAAAGTCTAAACCTTCTTTTATTGGAAAGATATTTCAATGAATATTTAGAACACTTAGAAAATCTTAATTATTAATCTAAAGATACAAGGTTTGTTAAATTAGGACTACGAGCGTACAAAGTGGCAATGGTAAAGTGTTCATTGTTTTGAAGTATATCTTTAAATAGTCTCGTAAAAAAATAAAAACGATTTTTGTAAATTTCGATTTTTTTCGGATACCTTCGGATGTAGCCGAAATATTTTATGTTTCAAAACATTATGTTATACTTCAGATTGGGCAACTTTGCCCAAAGGATCTCGCAGAAACAGCGATAATGAGTTAGTTATTGCTTTAATATATTACATTAAAGAAAATGCACAACACTCGAACATTTCTCAACAAACAAATGTAGAGAATTTTTTTAAAGTTTTCAATTAAAGCTTTCATCACACACATAAAAACATATATATCAGAATGCGACTTATTAAATATGAAGAGTAAAGTTACTTTAGACTCTGATAAAAAGAAAAGTCTAATAGAAAAATATAGCATACATTTAAGCATTTAACAGAACTGGCTAGAAAAAGTGTCAACTGTTTGTATTTTAATAAAAAGTAAAATTAACATTACTCAATTTTTGTATCATTATTCACAAAAATATGTAAATGTTTGTTGCTATATATTTAATGTATGAGTCTAATAGCAACAGTTGTACATTGTATGGATTATCAAAATATATGTATAAATAAACCCATGATATTTAAAGCTCATAATATCAATGCCTAAATGCTCATATAATATTCTTTTGATTTAATTAGGTTCTACAAACGTTTTATTCACATAATAATGTAAAAATATAGCCAAGAGTTATTGGTCAGCTATTCCAAAACATTTACTACGTTAATTAGATAATTTTGAAATTGTAATTTTTGTTTAAAAAGTATTAATCGATATAATTAAATATTCTATAAATATATAATCTAAATCGACATTATTTTGATAATAATTTTAAAATATCCATCATATAAATCTGGTTAATGGCATTTCATAATCAAAACCAGATAAAATAAGTCTGAAATAATTACATTTCAATTATACACTACGTCCCAAAAAAAAAATATTGAAGTTATATTCTATAGAAAGATGACCTACCTATTAAAATTTAATATTGTATTTATTTAAAATTCGATAAGTTATTTCATGGTAGTAATCAAGGACATTCTACTTTCAATTTTATCGCCAGAAATTACTTACAATTCAAATCCTGCGATAATTAATCCGAAATGAAGAACCACATTCTGGGCACCGGCGGGATCACAAGTCACGACCGAAACCGCAGCACGTCCGCGATTAAAGTGCGAATTAATCGGAGACGCTTAAAAACATCATCAGATCTTATTTAGAAACAATTCCAAAAAAATTAATGATGCAGAGGCGGTCCAATCATCACGGTCTATTTTGCAAGTGCATGAGGCGTTTCGTTCGTTCGGCGATAACAGATTCACGTCGTCGGTGTGAGGTTTATGCTCGATAACACTGAATTTTGTGTGTGATATTGTGTTCAACATTAAATCTGCAAATAAATATGCCGATGTCAAAGGATCACGTTATGGGAAACGGCGTTATGTTAATTAACACGCGTTGCTAGACTGACTAGAAAATACGCCACAATAGTACATTTAATAATTGTTATATTCCTATTAAAAATGAAATGAGTTACTTAATTAGTTACTCTTAAGGTATTGAATCTCAAGAAAACTGTAATTCGTGCTGAAGAGCTTGCGTCTGCGGAGGATTCTGTAAGTACTCTGGTCTTCTTCACATAATGCCCCATATACGATTTTTGTCTTGATGGAAAAGTAAACTGCTAAACAAACGGAAATATGGAGTTCTAGCATCTACTTCCATAAGTTATATCATCACATACGATAATCCTTACTACCCTATGCCACTCTAGGTTTAAATGCAGTTGCAACCTATACCACTCTTTTAATGTAGATGTTTAATTTTTCAGACATTCAGCAATAAAACAAACATTTCAAATAATGTTTCAGATTGAATTTATTCTAATGTTACATGTCAAGTACAAAGAGAGTCACATGCATTACTTGTAGAAGTTTCACATCATCATCCACTTACATTTCCTTTATCATATACACATAAATTACCTCCAATAAATAGTAATGCTATTAGATTTAACTTCAAGAGAGGTAACGATCCAGGATTTGGAGCATTTGTGTGATATTGATTGAATCTGATGTTGACCAATTTTGTATAGTGGAATCACTCAGTAAATTCGAGCAATTAAAGAATAAATATCCACCACGGTCCAAAACAGATAGAAACTTAAAAATAATAAAATGTATTAAAGTCCTTTAATTGGTTGTAGAAAATTTTTCATTTTTTGTATTCTTAGTAAGACTCATTGTTGTAGATTTACGAAATATTCGTATTTTTAATTAAGACTTAAAATGATTATTATTATGCTATAATAACTAAATTTAAAAGCTTAAGAACAATAATTAATAAGAAAATAAAATGGGCATGTTGTAATATACTGACTCTTTTAAAAATAGCAATACCTAAAATTTGTTGAACAATTTTATTAAAATTTTCATAAAATTTCTATTTTTTTGAAACAAAATAATAATGAAAATGTAAATAAAATCTAGCCTTTTTCCCTTTGCACTTAGTAATAATAAATTTGAAGAAATAAACCAGTTAGTGTGTGATTAACTGTCAATTTTGCAGATTGTATGTGTAGGCTTCTGAACTTGAAAATAATGCCAAGAGGACGTCAACATCAACATGTTTACCAATTAGCTGATTTTGAACGTGGCCTAATAATATGGTTGACATGAGAAGAAGAGAAATTTCTCATGGTGTAAATCGAAATGTTACGACGGTATTTGATCGCAAAAAACGTCGCTAAAGTCTTTTGGCCACAAGAGACAGAATTTCAACAACTCGAACAATTGCAAATAATTAAATGAGAAGTGTAGGAACCAGAAGGTCTATGTTATTATTATTCATTTTTATGTCTCGATTTTGCTTGTGGTTAGACGGATGCGTGGAGAAAGTAAAAATCCAACATTTTTTGTGGAACGCAACACAGCCCTCACACAAGGAGTGGTGATATAAGGTGCAATATGTTATGGTAGAAGATCACCATTTGTGTTCATTCTAAACGCAGCTAGTTAAATTGCCAATGAGCTAAAAAATCCCATTTTCCAACAGGAAAATGCGCGCCCTCTTACGGCCAGGGCTACAATACTTTTTTTTGAAGAAGCTTAAAGTGCGGTGTAACCTATCATAAAAGTTGCTCTGGAAGATTAAAGAAGTGCTGCAATCAAGTCCTCTTAGATGATCAGCAAGAGCTAACCTCAAAAGATTGCAGTGATGAATCAACTCTGCTTAAGATACTGATTTGCGAAATGCGTAATAATAACACGCATTTGGTAAGTGAAGTAGATAGATTATTAGCTATTTTAAAATCAAAGGAAAAAGAAATACAATCTTTAAAAATGATAATTAAAAATAATAAAAATAAAGCAGCAGAAGAGAAGATACTGCCAACCGGAACCGAGCAGTATAGAAATAGTAACAACAAAAAGGAACGGATATTAATTAATGATAGTGGGTCTACTACATCTTGCGATTCACAACTTTCAATCCAGCCAGTCGGCTCCGCTGATAAGCCAGTTGATCACCCAAAAAGTGTTAACGTGAATGAAAACGCCGCGGACTCGCTGCCTGGGCCCGCAGGTAAACTCGCCACGTATGCCGAGGCAATTGCGACAAATATAGATGAAACTCCGACTCGCGCTCCGATTCAAATTAACGAAGAGTGGAAAATTAAAACTAACAAAAAGAAAAAACAATTAATTGTTACAGGTAAAAAAGTAACTGATAATCACTTCCGCGCCCCAAATAAAACCGCTTGGATTTACATTGGTAATTGCGACCCAAGCGTCAATGTAGAAACAATCAAAACGTACATGAAAAACAATCATCCCGATATTGACTCAATGGAAATCGAGGAACTATCTCTTAAAGGGACAAATAAAGCTTTTAAGATGGGAACGGATTTCAAGCACAAGAACACATTAATGAATGAAGAATCTTGGCCAGCTGGTATAAGAGTAAGAAGATTTTTATTTAAATCCAAAAACAGTGTAAATTTTCCACCACGCGAGATGAAAAAAGGCACAACATAGGGAGGAAGGAAATTAAATATCCATTCCAGGACATCAACGCAACTAAAAAATCTAAACATGCTGGCTCAAACAAGGAAGTACATTTATGCTTCATTAATATTCAGTGCTTAAGAAACAAAATTAATGAAATTGAAGCGTTTCTCATTGAACAGCAGAAC
Organism: Ontholestes murinus; assembly: GCA_963969525.1. NCBI lineage: Eukaryota > Metazoa > Arthropoda > Insecta > Coleoptera > Staphylinidae > Ontholestes > Ontholestes murinus. The sequence goes on along the minus strand of OZ018390.1, from coordinate 24,978,900 downwards.
ATGTTTCATTCCCTTTGTTTGAGCGAGCACTGGTTGGACAACCAAGAAGTACAATTAGTTCATATTTCTGATTTTCAGGTAGCATCTTATTTCGCACGTACTAATCATATACATGGAGGTGTGATGCAGCTAATAAAGAACAATACATTATATAAACCATTGGACCACCTTAATGGCCTCTCCAATGAACTTCATTGTGAGGTAGCTGCATCACTACTTACTGAGTATAACACTATTTTAATAACTATATATCGATCACCTTCTGGGAGTTTTAATGAATTTTTAATAATCTTAGGGAATATCTTAAATGTAGTTGACATTAGCAAAAATATAATTCTAGGTGGAGATTTTAATGTGAAATTCAATACAGATGATTCTAGGGCCACGGCTGTTTGCGACTTACTTAAGTCTTACAATCTTACAAGTAGAGTTTATTTTAAAACAAGATATGAAAATACACTAGACAATATATTTTCTAATTTAAATGCAACTGATCTAGTAGTACAGCCTATTGATGCTGGAATCTCTGATCACATTGGTGTACAAGTTAAGGTAAAGTTAAGTGTAGTTGAAAACAAGCCCAGTAAACGCACAATAAGGGCAATAACCCAGCATGGTCTATTTAATTTTTATACTCTGCTAAGTACTGTAAATTGGAAATTTATAGATGAAATCAACAGCCACGTTGAAACTAAATTTAATACATTCATGCATATTATTCAACATTCATTGGAAGATTCTTTTTATGAGAGAAATATAAAAACAACTAGTAAAACTGCAAACATTAAATGGTACAACAAAGACCTACGACTAATGCGGGAAACTATGTTTCTACTAAGAGATGCTAGTGCTAGGGACCCAGAATTAATAAATCAATACAAAGCATATAAACGTAATTACAATCTTAATCTTAAAAATGCTAGGATACAAGCAAATGAGAAATATATAAAAGATGCTGGAAATCGGCCTGGTGTTCTATGGTCATTGCTAAAGGAAATTGGAAAAAAAACTAACTGTGATACTAAATGTGATATTGACTGTGATTCATTTAATATATTTTTTACAGAAATAGTTGATAATCTCCTCAAAAGTCTTCCAGCCACCGAAGAGTCACCAATTATGATGATGGGAAATCTAAAAACAAAATCAAACAGTTACTTTAAGTTTAATCAAGTTAGTCCAAATACTGTAAGAGATACAATTATGACCTTAAAAAACTCAAAGAGTCGAGATATATATGGAATGAGTGTAGGAATGTTAAAACATATAGTAGATGTTATATTATTGCCCCTTACAAAACTGCTAAATAGATGTATAGAAACTGGTGTCTTCCCGAGGAGTCTACAACGTGCGTCTGTCATTCCGATTTTTAAAAAAGGTGATAGATCTGATTGTAATAATTATAGGCCCATCTCTCTATTACCTATAATTTCAAAAGTGTTTGAAAAAATTCTTTTCCAACAAATTGTAGAATTCCTTGATTTTCATGAATTAATCAACTGCAATCAGTACGGTTTCCGTAGAGGACGGTCTACAAGAGATGCAGTCATTGCGCTTACTGAAGAAATATATAAAGGATTTGAAACTGGATCATGCTCAGTGGCAACCTTTTTGGACCTCAGTAAAGCCTTTGACTGTGTCTCCCATGAGGTGCTCTTGCGGAAGCTGTACTACTATAACTTTCACCCGGAAAGCTGCCGGATAATAAATTCATACCTTAGCTCTAGATTACAACACGTCTATATTAATAATACTAGATCAAGTGAATTAAAAGTAACATGTGGTGTACCACAGGGGTCAATCCTGGGCCCTCTATTATTTTTAATTTACATAAATGATTTGCCGTGTCAGTTAAGTCAGTCATCTATCATATTATTTGCAGATGATACCACAATAAAATCTTGTGCACATACTGAAAATGATGCTAATGACATCAATAAAATGTCAGTGGATCAGGCTTCCAAATGGTTTGCTTCCAATAAGCTTTGTGTAAATCCCGAGAAATCGACACATGTTGTATTTTCTCTAAAACGAAATAATGTAGAAAATACTGTTAAATTTCTCGGTATTCACATCGACAGCAAATTAACTTGGCACAAACATGAGCATGAAATGGCAAAAAAGCTATGTAAATCTATATATATCTTACGACAATTAAAAAACTGGCTTCCCAAAAAAGCTATACTCCAAGTATATTATTCGCAATGTCAGAGCTATCTCTCCTATGGTATATTGGTCTGGGGTCACTCTAGCATCACAACACGAATATTTAAACTACAACGTCGTGCAATAAGGGTTATTGCCGACTTAGGTTATCGTCAGGATTGTAAATGTGCGTTCACTGAACTTAAGATATTAACTTTACCCTGCCTATTTATATTGGAATGCCTACTGTATGTACATTCACATTTGAATTCATACCAGAAACATAATCAAACACATGAACATAATACTAGGTCTGGAACCCTTTTAGTAATTCCAAATTTGCGACTGAGTAAGTCACGAAACGGCATAAATTACTACGGGCCGAAATTATATAACCACCTACCTGAAAAAATAAAATCTTTTCCAGGGCCTTCTTTTAGGAAGACTATAAAAAACTTTTTACTACTTAAAGGATTTTATAGTGTAGATGAGTATCTAATAAGTAACTTTTCTGAATTGGCAAAAGAGTAGATCAGTCTTGCATATTTTAACATGTTTGTTTTAGTTACTCAAAATGTATATTATAATTTTATTTGTATTTACTTATATTTTACTAGTTTATCTTTTTAAATCTAGGTTTTTTGTGCAGTTATTTTAATTATATAACCAATTTTAGCATATGTGTTTAGATATATTAATTAATCTTAAATAAGATGCAATACCGTGTAAGCTATGTATATGTATATGACTTGTGTAAAACCACCATGTTATTAGCACCAATAAAACATATTATTATTATTATTATTATTAATATTGCCGTCCTCCCATGGTCTGCCCTGTCGCCTGACATGTATATGATGCTATATGTTGGCTCCCTCTAGATAATTTATACGATCTCCAACTATGGATTCAAGAAACTTGGGACGATATACTACAGGCACCTACAGACCACTTGATTGGTATCATGCCACGCCGTCTTAACTAATGCATTACAAATCGTGGCGAAGCAACTCAAGTTTCAATAAAATCGTTCAACAAATTCTAGGTGTTGCAATTATTTATTGAAGTCAGTATATATCCCTACAGTTGAAAATAAAATTATCTCTAAGTTAGAGCAGTTTTGAAAATACGTAAAAAATTAACAGATCCAAGATTCCAAACTGATACATTATAATAAACATCGTGATAGTTATCATGATATAGATAATGGGTTTTGCAACTTCTTTAAATCTGTACTTAGCCCCACATCGGCTAACATTAAACTTGATGCATGACAGCTAACATATATACCTATTCACATATTTCAACTAATTCGGTCGTTATATTCATATAATTGCTAATAATAGTAATAAGATGCATGCGTTTCACAAGGGATTGTGCTGTTTTGTTATGTGTACCACATATGCCATATGTTGCAATTGATCAATTAGAACCTGTCAGTTTTCAACAAAATTAAAAATTATATTCATTTATACTAGTAATTTCGCCATATACAGGGTGTCCCGTTAATGCGGGGAAATGGCTGGACCATAGATTCCTGGGGTCAAAATATGATGATTTAACACAACTTATCTATATCCAAAAATTTACGGTTCAGCCGGAATTTGTCTTCAAAGTTTCAATTTTTTTTAATTCTTTTGTTTATAACAATTGAACGCTTTATTCGATTTGAATGAAATTAATTATTAATAACTACCTTAGTATAATACATCATTAGGGTTATTATGGACATTAGTGATTAACAGGAAATATAGAGAACAGTAGTACCACCACTTAAAAACTAAAATATTTTTTTATTAGTGCATCCAATAAAAACTAAAAAAAAGAGAATTTGATTTTAAAACTTTTTTGTCTCTTAATAAAATTTAATATCTTGTACGGTTTTCGCACAAAAAAATAAAATATATTTTTTTATCTAGTAAAAACAAAATCTAGTTTTCCATCAAATCGAAAATATATGTTTTTCGTGGCCGTCTTTGTTTAAATAATGTAAATTATGTAAAATAATAATTACTGAGTATCTTTAAATCATTTATTGTTAACTTTATTATAGTTCATAAATATTCACATTTGCAGCAAACAGATTTCTTGCTTGTATTAGGATTTTGCGAAGAAAATTGTTTAAAAAGTGTTAGATGTTGTTTTGCTTTATTGTATCAATTAATATTATTTAATTTTTATTCAATTGAATAAGTTGATTTACTTATTAATGAGTGCAAATCTGATACTATATTCATATTTTATTTTTTTGTGCAAAAACCATAAACGATATCAAATATTATTACGAAACAAAAAAGTTTTAGAATGAATTGGTCTTTCAAGAAATATTTTTTTAGCTTTTATTGGATGCACCAATAAAAAAATATTTTAGTTTTTAAGTGGTGGTACTACTGTTTTTTATACTTCCTGTCAATCACTAATGCCATAATAACTGAAATGATGTATTATATTATGGTAGTTATTAATAATAAATTTTATTCAAATCGAATAAAGCGTTCAATTGTTATAAACAAAAGAAATAAATTTTTTTTAAACTTTTTAAGACAAATTCCGGCTTAACCATAAATTTTTGGATATAGATAAGTTGTGTTAAATCATCATATTTTGACCCCAGGAATATATGGTCCAGCCATTTCCCCACATTAACGGGACACCCTGTATTACAAACATATTTGAGAGAGCTTTGAAAAATTAAATATAAAATCATAAAAACTATATATCAGTTAAAGAGCATAGCTTTGTGCCCTGTCGCTCAACACTAAGCAATCTAAAATTCAATTACACATAAAATTGCTAAAATATGAGTTTGCAGGGTAACTTGGTGATGATTTGTCGAAAGCTTTCGACAATGTCGTGCGCAACATTCTAATCCGTAAGTTGAGTAACTTGAGTTTTCTTAAAATCAGTTAAATTATTATCTAAATGAGCGTGAGCCATATGTTACCATTCACTACTTTAAATTGGGCTCCTACTTTTTGACATCAGTTGTGTCAAAAGGCTGAACTATTTTATTCAATTTGTTTGAATGATCCGTCAGAAAAAATAAACTGTGAACATTTTCTTTATGTAAACGATCTCAAAATTGTTAACAATATGGGTAATTGTCAATATATACAAGAAAACCTAGTTGATGTTTCTGATTTGTGTCGAGAAAATGGACCTGATTAATTACTTACTGGAAGTTCTAATCCTTTTATATTCAATTACAGTATAAATAATTTTTAAATACATTTTTAAAGATTTTGAAGTGTATTTTAATTGTAAATTATCCTTCAACCATAATGTTGAGGCTGTTGCCAAATATGCCTCTAAAGATTAGAATTATTCGACTTTTCAAAATCAGGATATTAAAAGCAATGTATAATGCATATGTGCGTTCTAAAAGTATGCTGTATTTGTTTGGTACCCTCAAAACAAGCATCAGTCTCTATTTTGAAATACCCTTTACGCATTACTTAACGCTGATCCAATATGCATCAATCTAGTCTACTCTACTACTTATACCCCAATAAAATAAATGACATCTGCCTACTTTTTACTTATTTATTTGAAATTTTCTTTAGTTAAATTTGGAAATGACCAACTTTCAAAGATTTCTTAGATTACACTCTTAAATTAATAATGATTAAATTTAATTAAAATACTTTAAACTTTGTATAACACTATATTCATTTTTGTGACTTAAGTTTCGGTAACTACACGTACGAGTATCAAACAAGAAGTAATTTATATCCCATTAAGACAGGTATATATAGGAGAAAATTATACAAGTGCTTTGAAAAAGGGGTGTACACCAGGTCCAGTTGCTCGTTTAAAATTGTGTTTTCCGGAGTAGCGCGTGCTCGGTGAATTTCGAGGGATTCCAGTAGGTCCACATTTGGGCCCTTCTTCGAAATATGGATTATTGAAAGTACATCCTTTCCAAAAGAATGCCTTTCTTGTAGAAGATGTGAGGCGGAAGAATCATTGGTGTTCCTTAAATCTTGTAATGAATTTTTGGCCAGTTTGGCATACGTACACTTTTTGGCAATCTATATACGTTAGCTTATATATTTCAGCTTTTTCCAGTTTTGGCGTTTGTGATTTATGGTCGCTGGTTTGTATGCAATGTTAACATTATGTTTTTTTTAAGTTGCCGATTTGTGAACTATCCGCACCAAAAAAATGTAAGTAATTTAAACATATAGACCGTTGTTTCTTGTTTACCATAGTATAAATATTTTAAATATTTTGTCATTTTTTGGTTTGAGATAAGTTTGTCAATGGAGTTTTTAGTACAGCCATTTGTTACTGCAATTTGTTTAATTAATTGTTAAAATCCTCCAATCATCGGGATTGTATGTGTTCCCAAGTTTGTTTATCAGACTGATATCTCGGTGCAATAAACTAGACAACCACTTTCTTCAAAACAGCCTGAATACTCTGCCAGTCAATTTTTATTTTGAAGTCTGGATGTCAAAATTTCGGAAAGACCTTTGGAAGAGCTAAGTCTCCAACTAAGTCGCTAAGTTCGGCCTTGGAAAATAGCTGCAGTTGCTTAGAAACGCTCCTAAAGTTGTTTTCATCAACTTCAGGTTCAAAACTGCTTGCAACATCTAAATTTGTTGGTTTCTTAGGTATTGGCACATTTGGACCATGTGGCGCTGACCTAATTGCAGACCTGAGTTTTGCACATACATAAATAACCAAGTCATTGCTATTCTTTGTTCAATTACTCCAATACCTTAAACGCTCTTCACATATCTTACATACAACATGTGGTTCCCAATGTTTGTCTTGATCACCAATCCATACTTTAAAATACGCGTACTATTGGTGATTCAACAGTGATGTAATTTTACGTCTAAATTTCTTGACCACAAAACAACTACACACATAGCAAAACGTATCTAGTTTATTTTGACAGAGTCTTGGCATTTTAAATACGAATTTAACTGCAAAAAGCTAACTAAACAACGTCTGCCGAGACCAAACGCAAGCAGACTAATGAATGTGGTTGTTACACAAAGACGCCTATTTATAACTCGTTCGCCGACTGCAAATCAGGGAATCCCAGCAATTAAATTTTACTTTCGGGAATCTCAGTGACGTAGCGATTTTTAGAATGTCACTTATTTTTACTTAAAAAAACATAAATAAGACACTTAGTAAATTTATTAAAAAATTGTGCTTAATGGAATCAAAAAAATATTGATTCTCAATTAGTTTAACAACCAAAACTTCAAAAAAAATGAACAAACCCAAATCACAAATTTTTTGTTGGCCTGTGTTATTATCGTAGGGGGTTGTGGTAAGAGATGAATAGTTGGAATTTGGAAGGATTAATGTTGATTCGTCACTTGGAGCACCAGACTTGGATGAAGTCGAGTGGGGAATTAAGGGATTGTTGAGCGATTTGAAGGACAGGATCTATTGGAAAGAAAATTGTATATAAGGATTATTAAATGATGAAATTATTAATCATTCTCAAGGAGATATCAATATTTTAAAGTTTTAAACAATTCTTTCTTCTTTGTAAGTTAAATCCATTCATTTTAAAATTTCAATTATATTAAAACAAAAAAATGGTTAACTTATTTTAACTGTAAAACTTTTGTCAAGTTTTTAAAATGTTTTTCTTAAGATATTTTGGCAGTTTTAACTGTTTTTATGCTAGTTTTTTAAAAGAAATTTTCGACTATTTTTGATATTTGCTTTTTGGACAAATGTCTCTCAAGTATTTTATTTTGTTAAACCTTTTTCGTTGTGTTTTTGCTTGATAATTTCAACTATTATCTAATACATTTATTTTGTAAAGTTTTCAACTTTTTTTCTAATTTTATTAAAAAAATTGGAAAATGTTCTTAACAAAATTCATAAATATTTTAAGAAAATTTTTAAATGATTTTTTATATGGTGAAATTTTAATTCTTTTATGGCAGTTTATATAATTTTTAGCTTTAAACTGTTTTTTTTTTTAACTATCAATTGATTTTTGGACCAATTTCTTTGTAAAGTTGTTCTCTCAATTATTTTTTGTCAATTATTTATTATTAAATATAATTTCATAAATTTAATTTAAAAGGCCACTGCTAGCCTTCTTAGATCTCAGACTGCCATTTCACCCTTAAATTGATAAGATTTAAATTTCCCTGAAAATAAATAAGGCCATGTTTCTTGTTTCAAAATTCCAACAGTTTTAAAGCAAGTTTTAAATAGTGTCAATTGTTTTGTAAAATTTAAACTGACCTGAATTGTTTTTAACCGAAATATTTTTATTTTATTTTTGAAAAATCTTTAAAAGGGCCAACAATCCCTTTAATGTAACCCTTCTTAATAAATTTTGCATTTCCCGAAATCCCCTTATCCCACCTAAATTTAAACACCATTCAGTCACTCTACATCAGAGATGCACAGACTTATTAAGACTAGGGGCCACTCGGGCAAATCATGAACTGATGGCGGGCCGCCAGAAGTGTAGGTAATTAAAGACAATAAATAATTGATAATAATGTATTAAAATTAAAAAGGAATTTATTAATTTGAAGCGTGGCACTGCATAGTGCTTACAATCTTTTTTATATTTGGCTCAAATTTACTTGTAGCAACACGTAAAACTGCTTCCAAACTTTCATTTGCAAGGCGGTTTCTATTTTTGGTTTTATTATTATTAAGTATTGAAAAAGTTTGTTCACATATATAGGTAGAACCAAATAAGCTGGCACATTTCAGAGCGTTTATGAGCAACTCTTTGTACATATTTTTATCAATGCAGCGGTAAAAGTTCTGCAAGTCTCCTTCGTTGAATTTGTTGCGTAAATCTTCGTCGTTTTGAATGTCGATAATTTCTAACTGCATTGACTCTGGCGCATTTTCAACTGAAATCGTGAAAGGATTGCTGAATATGTCCAACAGAGGTTTCATTTTTTTAAACTCCGAAAATCTGTCTTGAAAAGATTGAATCAAAATATCTAGCTTTTCTACATAACTGAAATTAATCGCAGTTTTGTTGAATTTTTCAGCCATTTTCTTATAATTCGGAAAATGATTGTAATTTCCAGAATTCAATTGCGATCTGAAAAGTGTCAGCTTGCATTGAAAGGATGATACATGAGCGTAGAGCTGGGATATCAGTTGATTTTTGCCTTGAAGCCGTGTGTTCAAGGCATTCAAATGATTTGTAATGTCAACTAAAAAAGCCAAATCACACAACCAATCAGGATTTTTAAGTTCCGGGACATCCCTTTGCTTTTCCGCCAGAAATATTCCAATTTCTTCTATTAAATTTAGAAATCGTTCCAGTGTCAATCCACGACTTAGCCACCTTACTTCTGTATAATACAGTAAATCTCCATATTCGCTTTCGATGTCATCAAGGAATTGTTTGAATTGCCTGTGATTGAGTCCTCGTGATTTTTTGAAATTTACAGTCGAAACTACCACTTTCATGACATTTTGAAATTCAATTTGTTTAGCACAGAGGGCTTCTTGGTGTATAATGCAGTGAAACTGCATGAGATCTTCAGCCTTTATGTTTTTTTCTTGCAGATGCTTTTTCAGCAAAGTAACTAGCCCGGAATTGACACCAATCATCGAAGGAGCACCGTCAGTCGCAACTCCCGATAATTTTGATAAGTCCAAATCAGTTTTTGAACGCTCATCCAAAAGTACATTGAGTATATCAACTCCTTTGGTTTGACCTTTCAATGAACACATTCCTAATAACTCTTCTACGACTTCAAAATCTTGAGTAACACCTCGTATGAATATTAGAAGTTGAGCTGTGGAACTAATATCAGTGGATTCGTCGAGTGCTAATGAAAAAAATTCAATGATCTTAGTTTTTTCAGTTAATTGTTCCGCAATATTACCTGACAAAGACATAATTCGTCTTTGGATGGTCATACGATTCAGTTGAATTTTCTCAAACTTTTTCTGCTTCTGGACACATTTTCTTAGCGGCAATTTCTATGCATTCTTTTACAAAATCCCCATCATTGAAGGGGCGACTTCGCTTTGCTATCATTCGAGAAATTTCATAACTAACTTCTGTAGCTGTTTCTGAATCTTCAATGGGTTTTCTAAACATAGCTTGCTGACCCGTAAGCTCCCGTTTTAAAGACAACATTTTTTGCTTTCTTAATTCGCCTGTAAACCTGGTAAAAGAAGGATGCTGCGTTTCATAGTGCCTTTTTACATTATATTCCTTTGCAATTGCAACAGAATTCTTGCAAATTAAACAAACGACTTTGTTATGCGACCATACAAAAAAGTATTTCTCAGTCCAAATTTCTTGAAATTGCCGATTTTCATCTTTAACCTTACGTTTTTTACTAGGTCCTGGCTTGTCCATGTTGCGTTCTAATCCTGGCTAGGATTAACACAGCACCTAAAAACAATTACAGTACCTACTTAAATTACCCATCCTTTTTAAATTATCAAAAATAATTGATTAAATAGGTAGGGAAACACTTATTAATAATAGAGTTTTACTTACGATTTCACAACACAATTATACACGGCACTTGACGGTTAACACTGCAACAGGAAATCTACGTTGAATGTGGATCAAAATATATGCCACCGGCTAGTGGAGTACAACTATTGCCTTCCAAAACCTCTATTAAACTCACAGAACACTAATACACCTAGCGGCGATTAAACGTGGCTTTTATACCGCGCGTATAGAGTCGAAAACTGTCTGGAGAAATCTCGAAACCGACTCTGGAAGCTTCGAGTCGTGTACTATCTACGCGAGCGATCGTCATCGCGCCGCCGGCCGCCGCGCTTCTTCAAGCAAACGAATTTAACCGAGATCAGCACGAACATTACCGACCGCTGTTACCGACGACGCACGTACGGCGCACCGTAATAGCGCGCGCGCGAGATTCAAATTACTTTTCGAACATATTTTTTTTGGTTTTATTCTGGAATAGAATTCAATATTTTTAGAATGTACGAGAGTATTATTTTTGCTGTCGGCGGGCCACCGGTATTCGACCGGCGGGCCGCATGCGGCCCGCGGGCCGCGGTCTGTGCATCCATGCTCTACATCAATTCATTAGTTTGAATCACCCAGACAGTTAAGCTAGCTAGCAAAGATATTTATTATTCACACATAACTTGTCAAGACAGGGCATTTGTAAAAGTTTTTAAATTGAATATAGTTATATGTTTGAATAAAGATGTTATTCTCTCTCTCTTTAAAAGAAAATGTTAAGAAAATCCGTTATTCTTTTTCTTGGGTTTAAAATTCTTCATAACCAAGACTGTGTTCATCTTTATTTATTAAAAAATGTATTAGTAGTAATAGTAGTGTTTAGCTATCGACCACGCGGTCCTTCCACCGTGTGATTTGTGTGTGTGATAAAAATGTATTATTATATGGTAAAAGGCCAAATAAAATGCAATAATGTAAAATCTTCCTTTAATAAAATATCCAAATATTTCAAAACAGTACTATAGCACAGAAACAGGCAAAAAAATAAGAGTAGAAATTTAAAACAAAAAGGAAAAATTGAATAAACAGTCAATTGTAAGCATAAACTTATAAAATTAATGACGCTTTAGAGTGACGGGGGCGATTCTTTAAAGTAACAAGTCTATTTATACACACACAAATAACATGGCAGAAAAGCTACGTAGTTCTTTAGCCAAACACAACTATTACTACTACTATATGTATTTAATAAAAAACACAAAGCCGCAAAACATGAATTATTTATTAACAGTACTGTATGTTAATGTGTCTTTTCAGTTAAGTGAACGTAAATGACTACGTAAACAAACTTCAGTTATATTTGTTTTTTTTTTTTTAATTAAATCCCAAACGTCTATTTCTTTCTAGACAACTTTATTATTTATACATAAGTATGTGTTTATGTTTGCATTGTGTAACCATATTCCTGTAAACAAAAATTGTTATAGTGTTTTTTTTTCTTTTTAAATCCCACTTTTACGATAAAATTGGGTATTTAATGTTTCTGTAAACACGTTCGCAATTTATTTCGTTTCCCTTCGAGCACGCGATAATCAATGAATGAACGTGTGGCCTGTTTGAAAGGGGCCAATGAAATTCTCTCGCCAGAATCAGATGACCGCTGAGGGCCAATCAAAAACGGCGCTCCGCGCATTGTCAAGTTCAAAATCAGGCATGTGGATATCGGTAAATTGCTCTAGCCTTCTTCACAGCCGGCTCGAGTTGACCCTTATTGTTTTGCATTGACCTATAACTATTTAAATACAATACAATTACGCACGATTTGTTAAACTGTTTTGCTGTCTTTAAGAAAAGGATTCTTAAAATAATTTTAGTATTAATTTATTTCCAAATAGATTTACAATAACTAGTAATTAGATTTGCATTTGAACTAATTTGTGGAGTGATAAGATAAAGAATACTCTTTAAAAGACTGAACAAATTAATTTGTGTGTATAATTATAATAATATTAATTAATAATCAACACACAATAGATTCAATTATAATTGTAAATATAATATTCTTATTAATAATCTGTAAAATAAAAATATTAAACTTTTTGTAAAATAAAGAAAATAAATGAACTACGTTTGTGTAACTTAGGTTGCATACAAAATATTCAATCTACACTTATATATAATATAAACATAATTATTATACACAAAAACGAACTATATATATATATATCGTTTTTTTTTGTAGATTGTATAAACAATAACATACAAATAAACATACCTTCATTTGTTAATTTTATTGATTTATTTGGAACCATTAAATAAATTTATAATTTAAACTATAAAGTACTACTATTACTACTTACATTTATATAGGAATTTGAATACTGCCTACCCAGCGAAAATTAAATAAACGTGAAAAGATTTATATTCCCACTCATTTCGAACTAAAAATACACCATTAGTTCCCAAAACGCTGCCAAATAAACAAAACGCAAACGCGTTTTTTTTACATAACGCTTTATCATCATCTGTCATTTACGTTATCACCAATTATTATTACAATATATTCAATGTGGACTTACCTTTATTTATTGAAGGAATGTGCTTGTACGAAATTGTTGGACATAACCTAGTTTCTTCCCAGCACTGTTTTTAACGTCCGGAACGGTGTTTAGATTGGACGCATCGCCACGACGCCTGCTCCAAATGTAGTCCGACGTTTATTAACACTATTCTATGTCAATTCAACGGAATCATCGTCGGGTTTAATAAATAAATTTAAATTTATAATGGCAATTTGACATTTCACGGCATTGTTTGTGTGTGTGATGTCAGATTCGGGAATGCGCCGTACGGTGGTGGGAGGTCGTGTATTTGCAGGAAGTCGGACACTGGTAAATTCGACTAGAGCCGAACAAATTTTTGCCCGTTTCATATTTCGAATGACAATCACAATATTTGATTAATATCAAGTATAGAGTACGTTTTATAAGGAATATTAAATTGGTATTGACCTTTGCAGACAGTTTTTAAGAAGTGAGAAATTGCAAACCTCATAAGCCATACGCTGCTTTGTTCATAGGTTTTGTCACCATAGTTGTTCATTTAGAACTAATTAGTAACCTATCGAGGTGATTATAGCTGCTCTTTGTCGATTTGTTGCTCACTGCGGACCCTTCCTCACATAAATTCGGACAATGCTACTAATTTTGTCGGCGGCAATAGTGAGCTGAGGTGATAAGGTTGGTAATCATGAACACAAACATACATTGGTAGAGACATTTTTCCTGTGGGCATAATCTTTATTTCTCCGCGTGCCCTTTTATTTTGAGGGATTTCGGGATGTAGGATTTAAAAAAAAGTTTGATTGAATGTAAATTAAGAAATTATAAACTCTCGCCCCTCTCACCTATATCAGAAGATCCAAAAGAAGACCCCACTTCCCTTACACCTGGTCATTTCTTTGTCGGAGATTCTATGACAACTGTGGCACCCCAGATTAATCCTACCTGCAAATAAACAAATCACCTAGATGGCAGCACATTTAGTTTATCAGTCAGAAGTTTTGGAATAATTGTGAGAAATTAATTTCAGATTTTGCACAGAAAAGTAATAGGGAGGTTTGTGGAATACTTATTCTGAGTTCTGAAACAAATGATGGTTGCTAAATAAAAATAGTTTTAACATGTTTAAAAATTAAATTAGAAAAATTTAAACTTTATTGATTTATACATTTGTACAGAACTTTTTTGAAATATATACTTTCGTTAAAAAAATTCAAAATTCAAAAATTTTCATGAAAATGATTCTTCCCCTATATATACATACTATATATAAGGAAAGTAAAAATGTTTGTGGCTGTCTGCCTTTATATTTATACTCATTATCTGGGAGTGGTGATCGGAGAGGTTTAGATTAATATTTCTACATTTCCAAGTGTTAACTGGGTAATTTGTAAGAATGTTGTCTATTTGTGATGACGAATGTCCATTTTCTGCCAATTGAACTCTTGTTGGTTAATCTAAACTATTAATTAGGTAGAATGATGTGAAGAAATCAGTTGATTGCTTTTTAGGCGTATTGTTTGCCATGTAGTCAATGTTTAAATCCACAAAGAATTATACGCAAATGAGTATTGTTTATATTAATCATTAAATTTGTTAAATTATCAAAAAAATATATTTATATTTCCTGAGGGTGGGCGATATACGCAAATTATTGCAATTTTTGAACTAGAGTCTTTTACTGAAATGCCGCACATGCAATGTTTCTTTCTACACAATACTCTTTTATAATTATTCGTTCATACTAAAAATTCGTATCTACAAAAATCATACACCCTCCGTGCTCTTGATGAACATGTTTTATATTATATTTATTACACCATGTTTCTGTAAGACAAATAATATTTGGTTGTATGTCATTTAGTGCAAACGTAGGTTCTTGTAAATACTTCTTATATTTTGGTGTTAAGTTTTAAGTTGAGTGATATTGTTTTTGTTTATGTTTTTTGTGTAAGATTTAATGTTTGATCGGTAGGTTGATTTTCGAAAAAAATTGAATTCTCCTAGATTAATACCTTTAGGCCATAAATTAGGATCTGTTAGTACATAGGCAGATTCTTCAAGGACACCAATCTTAAAACATTTATACTTTTCGCACGAGTTCCTGTCTTCATACATTATTGGTTCAACTGAGAATTGTATATCTAGAAATTTTAGTGTAAGATTTGATGTCAGGTTTTCTTCCTTGTAATCCGGCTTGTATTTCCCAATATGATACCACTTTTTCTTGCAAGGCTTGTATACTGCATAGCTTTCTTCGTGTACTTATTCGATAATATTTACATTTTCGTCTTTTGATTCTGAACGCAATTTTGTTATTCCACTGACAATTGTTCGTGCATTCGAATTTATTTGTTCAATTAATCCGCTGATATTAGCTACGTTAGTTTTTTGTGCCATTTTTGAGAATTCCTTTAAGTGGGCTTCTTGTTGATCTGTCTGCTAGAGCCTAGTCTGTCTAGACGTCTTTTTGGAGATAATGTGGTTGGAGTGACCTTTTGTGTATTAATTAGTGACTGCATAGTATTACTTTGAAATAACAACAACTGTTTTACTTTCTTGTTTGCTCTTGCAGGAAAGTAACATTATACCTAAGGTCTTGTATGATGGCATCTTTAGATTTTAATAATTGTTTTAAATGCTTCAGCTCCATTTCCGCATTTCAATAACAGTCTAGTCACTAGATGTCGACGAGTCGAGATCGTCTTCACTCTCAGTGCTACGTTGTTCTGACTGTGTATCCGAGTAGCAGATTATTGAGTCTTTAATTATCTAAATTACATTTTTCATATATTTGATACAATCGGGATGCATTGTCAGTCCACACTTCACTCATTTTGGTCCACTCCGTAGTATATTTCGGCATCATTTGCACTTTTCGTCCGGAAGGTTCTCTCGTACGACCGCCATCTTTTTGGTAGTATCCGTAAGATTAGGTTTAATTGTTCCTATGTTACAATTCCTGGATTGATTTTGTTTAAATTTACACCAGGCACAGCTAGCACTAGGATATATATATATATATATATATATAATTTGTGAAATTCACTAATAACTGTTTACTTTACAAAAAAAAATCGCACATTAGAAACGAGTTTACGGTTGTATGGCCACGTTGCCATTTTTAACTGAAATATTAAAAGCTTTTGGTAAACATTCATAAACCGGAAGTAGATGATTACTCGAGTGGTATTTTTTGTTTTTTCCCGTTATTTTTCTAAATTTGAAAAATATTACATAACTTTTCACATAAAAGTTGAAGGGACTGAGGAACTAAACCAGTTTTTTTTTAATAGAATCCATCAACAATTAGTAATTAAGGTTGTCATGTATATGTAGGGTTTGTGGGTGGCCTATAACTCACCCTCCAATCAGTAAAACAAGCGGGGGTATTAATCAAAAGTTGCAAAACTTAAATAAACATAACATTATTGCAAATTTTAATAGATTTATTCAAACAAATTTTTTAAATAATTTTTGATGATGTTTTACTGATTGGAGGGTGGGATAGAGGCTACCTACCCACCCTAAATATTCATATAAACTTTAATTCCTTATCGTCTCGCGGCTTCCAATAAAATTAATTATCAAAAAGTTTAAAAAAAATTTTTTTAGTGATTAACTTCAGGATGAGATAGAGGACACAATTACTGGTAGTCTCGCGGTTTGAAATAGAATTAATTATAAAACTTTTTGAATAAAAAGGAAATTCAAAAGGTAAAATTTTTGAGTTAGTAAATTAATTAAATTCATACGTCATCGGTGGGCAGACTTTAAATCTAAATTAGATAAGATTAGCTATTAAAGGTCATTTATAGTGAAACTTAAATTTGAATTATTATTTATTTTTATTACATACAAGGTTTTATTGTTTATTGCCGCAAAATCATGCGACGATTAGTATATAGAGTAATCATGTATATGTAGGGTGGGTGGGTGGCCTCTATCCTACCATCCAATCAGTAAATCATAAGCGAGGCTTTTAATCAAAAGTTATAAAATATAAAAAAACATAAAAAAATGATGATGATGAAACCTGAAAATGATCCCACACTTATTTCTAGGTTCCGTCCTATCACACTCCTCCCGGTAATTGGAAATCTTTTTGAATCCCTAAAACAAAAACTTCTATTAATTCCAGCCCTGATTACCAGTTTGGTTTCCTCCCCAAAAAATCTACCATGCTTCCTCTCTCCATCCAACCGTCCAATATGCAAACTAAACACCTTGAAGGTCAAAAACCAACCGTACTCTTTTTAGATATTAAAAAGGCATTTGATTCATACTGGCATATTGGACTTCTATATAAACGCTTCCTACTAAAAATCCCACACCACTTAATAATCCTTATACACAACTTCCTATCCAACAAATCCTGCCAAGTAAGAATTAATAATAATACTTTATTTAACGCTAACTGCATTTACAAGATAATTATACAAGAAGTATTCATACAGTACACAATATAAGAGAAATAAGTATACTACAAACATATAACGCATAACAGATGACCAGTCATTCAATATGCCTTAACTGGGACTTGAAAGTTGAATAGGAGATCCCAACAACATCGAGTGAAGAACCCGCGCTGTTGACGTTTCTTGCAATCCGCGTCATGGAACAATGCATGCCATAATTAGTCCTGTGGTGATTCACGTGCAAGAAGTTGTTACATCGCAATTCACGGCTTGGTACATTGATAATGACTAAATTTAGTAGATGTTCCGAGTCAATTCGCCCATTCAGTAACTTGAACGTAAATGCGAGGTCCATTCTCTTTCTCCGAGTATTCAGTGAAGCGAGGCCAACGTATGCACTGGATTGCTGGGGTGTAAGGTATATTCCCGCAAATGACAAAACTTTAGCAAATTTGTTTTTTACTGCTTCCAATCTATCCACATGGGTTTTGTATACCGTTGACCATATGAGGCAACAATATTCTAGGTGCGATCTTACCAACGCGTTGTATAAGATGACCAGGGCACGTATGTTGCTAAAATCACTCGTACTCCGCTTGATGAACCCTAGCATTTTATTGGCCTTGTTTATAGTGTGGTCAATGTGCAAGTTATATGTCAGCTTAGGGTCCAATAATACACCGAGATCCCTTATGTAATTCACCCTACTAAGTGGAATACCGTTCAAATTATAGGTGTGATTAACTGGTGATTTACTACGTGAGAAAGGCATAAACTGACATTTATTAATATTAAGTTTCAAATTGTTAGACACGCACCAAGTGTGAATTAAAGCTAAATTATTCTGGATAATAGAACAATCATCTCTTCCACTGATTTTCAAAAATATCTTTAGATCGTCTGCAAATAGTAAATGCGGGCAGGTAAGTACTTCAGATAAGTCGTTAATAAATATGGTAAATAGTAATGGTCCCAAATGGAAACCCTGGGATACACCGGACGTTGCGTAAAATGTATCTGAGATAAAGTCATTTATCTTAACTGACTAAGCCCTATCAGTTAAATATGACTTTATCCATTTCAGTAAAGGGTCTCCTATACCATAACCACGCAATTTTTGCAATAAGATAGAGTAACTTACGCAATCAAAAGCTTTGCTGAAGTCTGTGTAAATAGAATGCACTTCAGCTCCACTTTCGATAGCCTTGACAATATAATCAGTGAATACAAGAAGATTTGTTTGTGTGGAACGACTCCTAAAAAAAACATGTTGGTTTTGGGTGATAATATTGCGAAAAGCGTCAGCCAACTGATATAATAATTTCTCAAACACCTTGTGTATAACTGATAGTATAGAAATTGGTCTATAGTTACTTACGTTGGATTTAGAACCGGATTTATGGATTGGTGTTACATATGATAATTTCCATTGATCAGGGAAGATACCGGAAGTTAATGATGAAGAGAACAGTTTATATAGTGGATTGTAAAGTGATCTACTACAATTACGAATAAATATCGGAGGAATGTTGTCAGGGCCAGGGCCAGAAGTAACCTTCAACCTTGACAGTTCAAAAAATACTTCTCGGGAGTTATATACAAGCTGTTTAAGTTTGTTGTGAAATTGGGCGTAAAAGTTATTGGTGTTTCATCAGAATCTGGATTGTAAATAGAGGAAAAGTACTTGGCAAATATATTTGATATGTTGTCACCTGTTGTAGCACTATCGTCATTATAGGTCATAATCAATGGGATGCCAGATGATTTATACTTATTATGAACAAAAGAACAAAAGGACTTAATGTTATGCGGAATGGAAAGTTCAATGTTATCCAAATACCGTCTGTAGCACAACATAGTTTCAGTTTTACATTGCGTTCTAATACACTTAAATAATTTGTAGTCAGCGGAATTTGAGGTTACTTTCCATTTTTTGTGAGCTTCTTTTTTAGATTTTATCATAACAATTAACTTTTTCGAAAACCAGGCAGGGTAACAATCAAACTTACAGGTTTTTTTTGCACATACAAATCAATTGCAAAATAAATTATATCATAGAGAATTTGACTAGCAGAATTAATATCAGAGCACTTATTTAAATAAGACCAATCCATATATGACAAGAAGTTATTTATGCTCAGATAATTGGCATGTTTAAAATCAGGTTTATATTTAATGCTATCAGCTAAAGTATCACATTCATCTATAATAATATTAATATTTAATGGTGGGTGATATCTACAAATTGAAATTATAGGAGCACAATTACTTACTGAGAAGCAATCATAATTTGAGAAACATAAATCCAATGTTCCTCCAAACGCATTCTTAATGCCATTAAATTGACTCATACCTAATGTGCTAAGACAGTCACAAAATAACATATCGGAAGTTAATCCACAGTTCTCGTCATCGTTGATCCAAGTAATATTTGGTAAATTAAAGTCACCAATGATAATTATAATCAGGATAATCCGTCACAAGTTTATCAAACATAATGCAGTGATTTTCATATACATTTAATGCAGAATTTGGCGGAATATAGCAGCAGCATATTATAAGTTTAGCGGAACCTATATTAATTTTTATTGATATCAGTTCCAAAGTGTCGTCATTTTCTAATATAGCCGATTTTATGTTTTTCCTAATTGCAAGAAGAACACCACCGCCTCTGTTTTTTGTACTCGTTTCAGCTGATCGGTCTTTGCGATATATATTAAAACGGCAATCAATTATCTCACTATCTAAAATAGATGCATATAGCCAAGTTTCAGTAAGGGCTATTACAGTGTAATCCTCAGATAAACAGGAGTTAAAGAAGTCAACTAGTTTAGTCCGAAGACCTCTCACATTTTGATAGTACAACGATATACCATCTGCAGTAATATTAGATACATTGTTCAGATCTGTACGTCGGCTGAGTTTCCTCTTGGAAAATTTCCAGTAGTATATTTATTACTGCGACGAGGAAAGAATTCTTTTACAGCCAATCCAGTTGGCCACAAAAATGGATCCAGTAAAGTCTTTATAAGTGACTCTTTAACTCCTACTTTGTAGAAACAAATATCCTCATTTTTAGTAAGTTCGAAGCATTTGGCATCCTTTATATCTAGGACGTTATGAAGATAATCCAGGACTGAGTTGACAGTCGATTCAGGACTGCATCTACCGACATAGAGCCATTAACGCCTTTCGGCTGATGTAAAGTTAGAAGTAATGACATTGGGATCGGTATCAGAAATATTCCTATTACCAATGATGATTTTTTGAGGAGCTTGGGTTGTCTTGGTAACAACCTGAGCATAGTCGGAAGTCGATTTGGATCTAATTTTATTATTGCTGCTGGCACCATTTGATTTAACGAATGATTTTTTATCATTTTTATTCCATGACACATTCGGAGTTAATAATGTTTGCGTGACAGGTAATTGGTCACTTCCAGAATCATCACTATGAATGGTAGGAGAAGACTTGCTATCTTTATTAATATTGAGCACACTAAGGATGGAAGTTAATAAAGACGAGTGTTCATTAACCACATCGATAATGCTGCTTAACTTAACAGAAACATCATTCTCCTTGTCGATGCAATACTTGCATGTCCATGACAAGCTTTTGTTATCAAGTAGAGCCTTGCAAACGGTTTTATTTAAATTAGCACATTTAGAGACATGGAATAAACTATTGCAGGTACGGCAATGAACTGTATCTTGATCAGTAAGTGCCACAGCTGAATCACAAGCCTTACATTTAGACATATTAATTTATAATTACAGTAAAATTAAAGTATCACAAAAATATATAAAAAAAATAAAATAAAATAAATGAATAAAAACGGGTTAGACGAAAGACACGCTTCACCACAAGGGGCCGATCATGTGGACTATTAACGATAAACACAGGTAGGCCACGGATAGGAGAACACAGTGTTTTACAAAGGAAAATAAGTACAAATAAAATATAAAAATAAAAAAGGTCAACAGATAAAATAAGGATTGTAAATTATAGACGATATGAGAAACACATCAAAATTTTATAAATAAAAGACAGGCCATACGGGACGCGAACTCGTGATTTCTGTACAAGAGTCGCCGATTTAACGCCTAAGCCAAGAACCACCTTATTAAATTAGACGATAATTGCAGGGCAATTGTAAAAATAATTTATAACATGTTATTAATGTACTGCAAATAGTTATAAACATTGAGGTTATGTTAAGAATAACAAACCGAATTAGAATAAATCTATTATAAATGTATTATGGTTACTCACAGTACACTCAATGAATACGAACTAAGCACTTTCAACTGTTGGATAGCAGTAAAACAAATTATAAAACGTTAGACTGTCGATATACATTAAGCAAAAGCAAACGCTTTCCCACTCCTTTCCAATCTTACAAGACGTCCCTCAAGGTTCTACCTTATCCCCACTCCTATACAATATATACTGTCACGGCATTAGTAATCCCAATCCCACGTACTTTAAATTAAAAACCTTCGATTAAAATTAAAATTAATCCTTCCAAATCCCAACTATTCATCCCCTACCACAAAATCACACCACAATCCCCTACGATCCTTATTAACAATATTATTATCTATCCTACCTACACCTGCAAATACCTTGGTATTCTATTCGATTCAAAACTTTCCTTTAAATCCCATGCACTATCTATAAAAAAACAAAATCAAAACCAGGGGTCGGCATTTCAGATCGTTAACTTATAAACAACAGGGAATATCGATAAAAACAGCAAACCATATATATATATATATATAAATATATATATATATATATATATATATATATATATATAAATCGATATGCCGGCCCTTGTTAGATTATGGTGCAATCCTTTTTACCCAAATCCGTCCATACATCCTTCACCACTTCCAAGTTGCCGAAAGATCCGCCATAAGAACCTTAACGAAACTCCGACACCCTGTCAACCCACTCCACAATCCCTCAAATGATCTTCTGTACGAAACCACCCAAATCCCGCCCATTTCCCAACGTATAATAAGCCTTAGCGTTAAATTAGCCATTAATCGCCATAACCATCCCTTGTTAACCAAATTCGGTATCCCCCGAAATTCAAATACTCCTTCTAAATATCAACATCCTCCCCTCACCATTTATGAATTTATTTGTGCGAATCATCAGGACAGTTAAGCTAGCTAGCAAAGATAATTTCTTTTTCTCACCTTAAATTCAAGACAGGGCAGAAAGACCTCAGATGCTACCGAAGATATCGGTAGCACCAAAACTGACGGATGCCCATGGCAAGAACTCTTCGATTAACTGTTTGCCTAGAAACCGGACGTCCTGTTGCTGCAACAAAGGTATCTCGAACTTGTCGGAAAGTGTCGTGACGATTACGTCTCACAAGCAGTCTTAGGTACCGTTCTCGACCACCCTGTATAATCCTAGGACTACCAGAAAGTCTGTGTCGCTTTAGTAGTCATTTTCTCCATATTCGCATTACAGTTGAGGGTGTAATTTCAAGTCTTCGGGCTATTCCCTTTAAACTGAAGCCCGCCAATTTCATGCCAACAACGCGATCGTTTTGAAAATCACTTAATAGATGAAATCGACCGAATTCTAGGCATTTTAACAAAGTTTTTCAATATACTGAAGTGCTCAGAAACAATCAGAGTAAAATTGGTGACTGGTTATTAACATTATTAAATCTGCTTTATCTTTTGGATAAGTATAAAAATCGTACACAAAAAATTGAGATAAAGCAGTAAAAACGTTAACGCTTTTTTTCTTTCTAAGGTGAATAAAACGTGCGAATTTGATGCTGGATTGAACCACATCTAAGAGGTGTTGCTATATCTCTGCAATTTACAAAATATTTTCGTGTTCTTTTTTTAATTATAATAAATTTTGTTCATTTAAGTATTTTAAATACAAAAGAAATTAAAAAAAAAAACAGTTAACTTGAATCATCTCTCTAATTTCACAACCCAGAATCACAAAAATGAAAAAGTCTAATTCTTTATGTGTGTGAATTTTTATAATATTTAATATTTCAAATTGCTGTCTTTATTTTTTTGTAAAGCCAAGACATAACATGGTACAATGATGACGTTAACAAGTTCTATTAATTGCAATAATGTAGGCTAGCACAATTTTATTTATATCTAGTAGTGAGTAATTCAATTAATTAGAAAAAGAAAATAATTTATTTGATTAAACTCATTTAGTCCGAATTAAAAGTATTTTACAGTTATTATTACTTCAAAAAGCTGTATTAAGACGGTTAAAAATAAACAATGCCCAAAACGTTTTGTCACCAATTGAATTCAACTAACAATTACATTAGTCTAACTAGGAACTTTCTTCGTCCGCAGTGTCCGTGTCAATTCTTTTCACATTAAGCAGCGATTCTTCATCGCGATGAAAATATTGGAAACGTTCTCTGTGTTTTATGTTCTGGTACGGTGACATAGAAGCAGTGTCCCGATGAAAGATAAACGCTATAACTGTCTCAAAATACTCGAGCGGCCGCACTAATTCGAAATAATGTCTAAACAACACATTTGCTCCATATTTGGAACAATTTTGCGCCGTTTGGAGCGGATAATTCGATTTTGCTTTCTTTCTTATTGCAATTAAACCAACGAGTGTTCTTGAAATTAAGGGAGGAGCGTGTCATTTAGAACATGATCAATTTATGTATGTGTTTGTAGAAGGTAAATGGGAGTAGATTGTTTATTTTTTTTTGGAGAACAATGAAATTGCTGCTTTCGGTGTGTGGTTATTGTAGTATTTTTTTGGGATGAGGTCTAGTGAAAGTAATGTACTCTCTTTCTAAAATAGGAATAAAAATTGAATTCATTGTTAATAAATTATTAATATTCTTATCTCATTTCGATATTTTTTTCCGTTGGAATATGACTTGTCAAAGCTTGTCAAGTAAATGAGTTTGAAATAAAATTAATGAATTATAATTATTGTAATTGGTAATATTAAGTTCAGGTAAAAATGAGGCAAATATTTCATTAAATTTCATTGCACATAAAAAAGATCTAATTAGGTAATTAGAATAATAATAATATATAATCTCCATAATTTGTTTATTGCTATTAGTAAACCGTCGCAATGTAACAATAAATAAATATAACATATGTTAGGTTCTTCAACCCTGCATTACGTTTATTTTTTTAATGATTAAAAAAATACAAATAAAAATTTTGAATAACATTTCTCAATCGAAACCCGAATACTAAATCGTTTATAAAGTAAGTATTCATTTAAGACATTTGTTCAGGTTGAATTTTCATCAAACAAATTATGGTGCGCGCAATCCATTGTCGCGTATCATTAAATATTGTAACAAGATCTTGCATTATTTTTTGTTATTTTGTAATTTATATATAAGATTTAAGGACTATTTGTCAAATATTGATATTATCTTTTTTTTGCTATTTGTAATTAAGTATGTACATTAATTGTGCATTTGTTTAACTTCAGAGTACATAGTTGATAAGTTGTGTATTTTTTTATATGTGTATTAATTATATTTTGACATTTGTTAAAGAGGTGATTTCCGTAATAAATGAATAAATAAATTATTGAGAAGTTTACTTTGTAGTATATCTTGAATATGATGATATAAAACATAATAACTATGTTTTACTACTATATTTATAAAATTACTAGATACTATAATTTCGTCTAATAAATAGTCATTGACAAACTTAAAGTAAGCTCAAATTACGAACATAAAAATGTTTCACCACGGGTTAAGTGAGAAGTTAATTAAACGAATTACTTACTTTTTTATTTCCCAAAAACCTTTTTTTAACCTATATTAGCAAACATGGAAATTGCTTTGGACTTTTTTATCAGTTGGTTTTTGTTTTCGAAACAAATATTTGTTAATTTATTTACGTTCAAATATCTTGATTTTTGTGTTAAATGTTAGTTCTGTGTAATCATTATAGGTAGCAACTCTCTTAATTGTGTGGATTTTGCCTTTTAGAAGTTGTGAATTAAGGGGTAGATTAAAGAATCTATTAATCATATAGTGATTTGTAATAACTTAATCTGTGTATGCAAGCTTTCTCCAAATGTTTAAGTTTATTTTGTTATCCATCATTTAAAGTAGTCTAATTCTAAAAATGATTTTAGTGAGGTTCTCGATTGATATTTTAAATATATAATATAACCTTTCATTACAAGAGGTGTAGGCAAACATCAAATAACAAATGAATAGAGGATTACTTCAAGAATACAAAAAATAAAAGGTATTTTTCTAAAATTATTACTTGCCCATAGTAAAAAGTTTAAATCGGGCGATAAGATATTCATTATTAGTTTTCCTAAAAATTTCATTTTTTAAATTTAAAACCTATTCAAAATATTACTAAAATAGAAGTTGCTGTAAAGAAAGAAAATTATAATAATTTCTAGATTATGAAAAAATAAACTCAAGTAATTTCAGTTTAGCAAAGAAAGGAAGGAAACAGTTTTCAAAAATATTGAGAAAGATGTCCAGAAATCTATTTTCTCTTTAAAATTAGCAGAAAATATGAAAGATTTGCAGCAAATTCTTTGCAAGTTGTAAGTTTCTACATTTTGAAATAAAAATTATATGTGATTTTATACAAGATAACTGCTGTTCAACAACGTTTACCATCATTATTAATCGAAGTCAATGATTCCTGGAATCACTTAAATAATAATCTAAATATATGCTTTATTTTAAATAAAGCACAGTTCAATCTTTCATAGTATATCAATAAGTAAATTAAGTTTTTGTAGCATTAAGAGAATTCTACGAGTTGGTAGAGTCCATTACATCTATAAAATGTTGGTGCTTTTTTGGTCAGTATATTTTTACAACACGGATAATGTTATTACCATCCTCCGTGATTAAGTCATAAATTGGCATTTTTAGCAAGATAATGATTGCTCAACAACCGGTGCTAAAAGGCACTTTAATGACAGTATTGGAACTTTGCTTTGCGCTCTTCTTAATCGTGATGTTTTATTTTTTTCACTTTTTGTAATTCTTAAAATACTGTATTGATAAACATTTTACATGATACAAGAACTTATAAATGCTAAATTGTATTAAAGTCCTTTACGTTGTTGTAGAAAATTAAGTAATAATTTAAAAGTACGAAAACATTTCGTAAATCTACAACAATGAGTTTTTGGTTTTGTAGGCTTATTAAGACTCATTTTTGTAGACTTTCGATCTATCTGCCTGGTCATTAATGAGGGGCATTACTCATTACCTAGAACACTTAGATGGACTCGATTAAATCCATCTAAATTCCTTTTTCGGCAAAGTGAATTACCTCGTGTACATCTTCTCCAAAAGAGCGATAATTTTCTCGAATATGGTTCGCAAATGTGGATTTAATATTGCAGTTTCTATGTACACGAATGTGTTCTTTTAGGCGTATTTTGAAATCACGCCTGACTGAACGATAAATTATTCCTGCAAGATTTACATTTAAGCATATAAATTCCTGATTTTGACAATTTATCAATTGATGTTTTATTATTAAAGATGATGTTACATATTTTGATTGATGAGTTCGACTTTTTCAGTAGATATAGAATTGAGGCGTGAACATGTCCATTGATTATTTTTAACAATTTTTGAGGTGAATTATCTCAACAATAACCCATGATTTAATCTTAATTGAAGGTCACGTCTATGATATCGTAACATTCAACGTCGAACGGTGGTCAATTCTGAATTATATACAACAATTTGTTTGCCAGAAGTTTTCATAAAAATAAGTATAACAAACCGCTCTAGACTATATCAGGAGAACGCAAGGTTTTACAGACCAGCTCAAACAAGAAATTTTTTGAAAAATCAATTGTCACTTTGGCTTCTTTTTATTCCGGGACAATTCCTTGGTAGTCAAAAAAGGCAATAAGCATCGTTTTGGTGCAAGATTTGCTCATTCACCCTTTTTTGGGACGGGGAATGGTTTTATGTGTCACTCGTTGCTCTGCCTTTTTGGTGTTGCTCGAACATTCAGGATTCGCCTCATTTTGAATCAAGTTCAACAATTCTTGACAGAGCAAAACTCGATTTTTTTTGGTCCTCCGTCAACACCTTTAGCACAAGCTTCGCGCAGACCTTGCTCATTTGCAGATTATCGGTCACCATCCCATATATCACAAATGTGAACATGTTTAAATGTCAACGATTTGCTGGATGCTCAATTGACACTTGGAAAGCAACATTTCGAGCACTGATTTATATTTTCGTCGGTTCTGGTTGTTGTTTCGTGCCCAGAATGGGGTTCATCGGCGATTTCCTCTCGGCCTTCTTGTACGCCTTCTGCCATCTCCCGAGCTGTGACCTTAAAATGCAGTCATCCTTGAAGGCCTCTTGAAGCATCTGGAATGATTCGGTTGCATCCTTTCAAAGACGTACACAAATCTTGATTGGGGGTAGTGCCTATATTTCATATACAAAAGTTACTTTTGTTAATTTTTTTTTACTTTACAAATACTTTCAGACTTTTTATCACCTGTTATGACATGGTTTATTGTTTTCTTGTATATACTTTAATTACTCTTATTACTTTCTAATTCATTTCTTTCTCCACTCTAATATCTTCTACACAGCTTCTCTGGTTACTCAGTAAAATGCCTTTTTCATATCTATAAATATAGAGTATACTTTCTCCCTAATGTTTAATATTTTGTTTGCGATTTATTTATTCTGAAAATATGATCTAGTGTGCTTCTTCCTTTTTTTTATCTACCCCGTGCGTCGTTTAATTCAATTTTTATTTTATTATTTAACTTTTTCTAATCTTTTTTCCATTTTTTTATTTCTATGTATAGCAGGTAATTATTGTAATCTCTTCTATGTTCTTTTTTTATATATTAGTACTATCAGTGCTATTTTTAAGTATTTTGGTATATTTTCGTTTGTTCACATTTTATTATAAATTTTAAGTAGGAATTTTAATTCCATTTCATATAAATTATTTACCAGAAGATTTTCTATACTACGTTTTTTGTTTTTATTGTCTCCTTTAATTTTTGTAATTATATTCCTATATTATTTTCTTCTTCTTGTTGTTCTTCTTTTATGCTAATTCTACGTGTCTCTTCATGCCCATTATTACTTTCTCAGTTTTATTATTTCATAGTGTTCTACTTGTATATTAAATTTTTAAACAATTTATATAATCTTTTCTATTTTTTTGTTCGGTTTTCTATTCATTATCTTTTTACACTTCGATTATTATTTTTCAATCTTTGTGTTCACAGTTTTTGTTGGTTTTAATTTTTAGGCATTTTTTCCATTGCGTATTTCTTATGTTTTCATTCCAGCATACTATTTGTCGTTTCTTTTCTGTATACTTAATAAATTTATCATAAGCATTAATGCATTGTTGCTAACATTGTGCATGCATTATTTTTCTTATTTTATTTAATCTATAAGAGTAATCCGATAATTTTCTTCATTAGAAAAAAATGGCTGAAAATGTAAACTACAATATTAAATTCTGTTTTAGAATTATTGATTTTTGAAGATGAAAAAAGAAGCGACCAATCAACTGATACAAAATAATTGATAAAGATCTTCACGTGCTCTTTAGAAGTCATAAATATGTTCCTTGGTGCACTTCCGTTAGAACCTTAAAAGAATAACTAATGTGATGAGTACCAAAATCAAATAGTCAGAATCGATACATGTAATACAAATAAAAATTCTATATCTAATTTATTAAAATATGCATGTTCCATGCAATTTGTCACGGAAATTAATTAAATAAAATCTTCTGAAATGTTGGCTTTATAGATTTTAATATTTCGTCTCTTTGAGTCTTTTCATATATACATAAGTATTAAAATATATATTTTCACTTTCTTACATCTTAGGCAGGTTCTTCATTTTTGCATACTTTTCGAGGTGTACTATAAACATATATAATTTTAAGGTCTTTTTCAACCTATTTGATCGTTTTAGGATTTCTTCTGCAACTTTTAAATTAAACATTTTATTATTATTAAATGTCCTAATTCATTCTATGTTATAAATTACTGACCCTTGTTAAACACATAAGGATATATATATATATATATATATACAGGGTTATTCACGCTATACGACACGGATTATTGTGGCCAAAATACGTGACTTTTAAAAAGTTTCACTTTGGGGATATATGGGG
This sequence comes from Ontholestes murinus, assembly GCA_963969525.1. NCBI lineage: Eukaryota > Metazoa > Arthropoda > Insecta > Coleoptera > Staphylinidae > Ontholestes > Ontholestes murinus. The sequence goes on along the minus strand of OZ018390.1, from coordinate 24,949,184 downwards.
GTCTATTAGGGCTACTTTTTAAAATTACTTTCATAATATACAGGGTGTCCCAAAAACCCTAAAAGTATCAAAGTTGTGTTTTTTTTAATGAAACACCTTGTATTTTATTGCATTTTTGGATCCTTTAACCAAAATAAGTGTGTGTTTTAATAAGGTTTTTATTACTTAAACCTTAAGGTTTTTGAAATAATTTGAATTTTGTAAAAATTTAACCTAATTTTCATGTTTCAAATACTTAAAAAGTAATTAAGTTATGCATACCAAATTTACACTGAAATGTAACAATAGATCATATTTTATTTTCCAAGTATAATAAATTCGACATCTTATACCGGGTGTAAAAAAAATTGGAATTAAACAAATGAGAACTTTAAATGGCTATAACTTCATTTATTTAAATGGAACGCTATATTTATTAATTTATCAGCAAATGCACGTTTTAATTACCTATCGAATGGTATTTATATCTTAAATGTTAAGTCTTCTCGTTTTTACAGAAAACGCCAAAATATTGTTTATTGCACCGTTTTAGTACTTTTTAAGGAAAAATTTTAATGTATCTAGTTTTCTATGGTATTTAAAATTGTCAGATAAATTATTTAGGATGCCACTTTAGTTTAAAAAGACTGTCTTTTGTTATAATTGTCTTATTTTGCATTTGTGTGTTAGATCGTTAGTAATCGGTATTGTTTGAACATCGCTGTTGTATTTTTTGGTAAAAAATGAAGATATACTCAAAAGAAGGTGGTATTGGCATTATCTTTATGCTTGGAGAATGTCATCAAAATTGTTTATTGGCTTGTCCAGTTTATACTTAAAGGTTTCCCGAAAGAAATCACTCTAAGCCAGCCATTTTTGAGAGACTATTAAACCAATTTAAAGAAAGTGTCAGTTATAAAAACCCCAGTATAAGAAAATCTGTGTATATTTTCATTTTTTACTATTAAATACAACAACGATGTTCAAATAATAACGATTACTAACGATCTAAAACAAAAAACGCGAAATAACACAACTATGATAAAAGACAGGCTTTTTAAACTAAAGTAACAGACTAAATTAATTATCTTACGTTTTTAAATACGATGGAAAACTAGATACATTTTTACTTAAAAAGTACTAAAATGGTGCAATAAACAATATTTTGGCGTTTTCTATAAATACGAGAAGACTTAACATTTAAGATATAAATACCATTCGATAGGTAATTAAAACGTGCATTTGCTGATAAATTAATAAATATAGCGTTTTATTTAAATAAATGAAGTTATAGCCATTTAAAGTTCTCATTTGTTTAATTCCAATTTTTTTACACCCGGTATAAGATGTCGAATTTATTATACTTGGAAAATAAAATATGATCTATTGTTACATTTCAGTGTAAATTTGGTATGCATAACTTAATTACTTTTTAAGTATTTGAAACATGAAAATTATGTTAAATTTTTACAAAATTCAAATTATCTCAAAAACCTTAAGGTTTTAGTAATAAAAACCTTATTAAAACACACACTTATTTTGATCGAAGGATCCAAAAATGCAATAAAATACAGGGTGTTTCATAAAAAAAACACAACTTTGATACTTTTAGGGTTTTTGGGACACCCTGTATATTATGAAAGTAATTTTAAAAAGTAGCCCTAATAGACCCCCATATATCCCAAAGTGAAACTTTGTGAAAGTCACGTATTTTGGCCACAATATTCCGTGCCGTATAGCGTGAATAACCCTGTATATATATATACAGGGTGAGTTTTTTTCGATGTTCTCTATGGGGATCTCGGAAACTATAAGAGATAGAGAAACGGTTAAATGGGGAAAGAAGTGTAGATTTACGAGACGAATAAAATTCCACTTTCAAAGTTTTCAAAACAGTCAAGAGTAACTAGATATTTTGAAAAAAGTAAAAAGTGTCAATTTTTTCAAATCAATATATCTCGGTTTTTATAACAGGTAGAAAAAAAACTGTAAAGGTCAAAGTTTTAGATAATTTTATGCAGATTAATAAAAAATAATCAGAAAATTTTTATCGCCATTATTTTCCGAGATATGACGCAAACTTACATTTTTTTAAATAGAAACCATAGTTGGCTGTGACCTCATTGAAAAGGTAATTTTTTTCTCTTTGATCCAATATGGCATACGACATAGTTATTTCTAAAAATGAGTGAGTTATAGTCATTTTAAATTTTATTATAAATAAAAAATGGGTAGCCATGAAAAAGATGAAAGTAAAACAATTGCAGTTGTTTATAATATTAGCAATATTGTAATCATTAGTTTTACAGAGATAAATCAAAATGAAACAACTGCATAAAGTAATTCTGTAATTATCAATATATCAATGGGAGAGAAATTTTAATATTAAAAAATATAGTCAAAGAGTCCACTATTAATACTATTATGACATAAATTATATCTTTTTAAAATTGAATTTATCGCTTTTTGACTATTCTCATGTAAATTTAATTAAATGTTTCAATAACAACTAGTTTATGATCCTCCACAGATTGATATGATTTTTCATATACTTTGTTTTTTACATAACCCCACAGAAAAAATTCTAAAACGCGCAGATCGGGAGATCTAGGTGGCCCTGGGATTGGTTTATTTCTTCCCACTTATGAGTTAGGAAAAGCATCATTAAAATAATTTGTAAAGCCAACATGTTATTAGGTGGAGCACCGTCATATTGGAACCATTTTAATCTTGCTTGTAATGATAAATTTAAACAATAGAGCGTATCTTCAAATGTTTTCTGAAGAAAATGAAAGTAATCAGTTTCACTTAGTGAGCTTTCAAAAATATATGGACCGAGAATTATTAATCCAAAAACACCATGGATTAAACCCAAATTTAATTTGTAGTTTTCTCTGTGAAACTTCTTGTGGATTCTCTTAAGTTCATCTATGCTCATTGTGGCGATTAAAAATACCACAATTAGTGAATCGCGATTCATCTGTTCATAATATTTTTGTAAGAAACGTATTATGCTCTTGACAAATGGGTTTATACCACATACAGAAGGCCATTTGATAATTACAAAATTATTATACTTATGCTGGTTTTTCATTTTTATTTAACTTTGTAGAACTAATAATTACAATATTGCTATTATTATAAACAACTGCAATTGTTTTACTTTCATCTATTTCATGGCTACCCATTTTTTATTTATAATAAAATTTAAAATGACTATAACTCACTTATTTTTAGAAATAACTATGTCGTATGTGATATTGGATTAAAGAGAAAAAAATTACCTTTTGAATGAGGCCATAGTCAACTATGGTTTCCATTTAAAAAAATGTAAGTTTGTGTCATATCTCGGAAAATAATGGCGATAAAAAATTTCTGATTATTTTTTATTAATCTACATAAAATTATCTAAAACTTTGTCCTTTACAGTTTTTTTCTATCTGTCATAATAACCGAGATATATTGATTTGAAAAAATTGACACTTTTTACTTTTTTCAAAATATCTAGTTACCCTTGACTTTTTTGAAAACTTTGAAAGTGGAATTTTATTTGTCTCGTTAATCTACACTTCTTTCCCCATTTAAGCGTTTCTCTATCTCTCATAGTTTCCGAGATCCCCATAGAGAACACCGAAAAAAACTCACCCTGTATATTTACTAATTAACTTTTTGATTTTTATGACTAAACTCAGTTGTATTTGTTTTTTTTATCCAAAATGGTTTAATATAGAATTGCTTAAGTTGATAAAATTGAAGAAAGAATTACATCGTAAATACAAACTATTTAATAATTTCACGCATTATCTAGAATTCCAAAGTGTCAGAAGTCAGTGCAACGAATTAAATAATATTTTATACAATAAAATCATACAAGATATTGAGAGAAATATTAACATCAATAGAAAATCATTTTGGAAATTTGTTAATGATTCTAAAGAATTGAAGGGCTTTCCTGTAAATATGTTTTTAAATGATTTCAAAAGTGATAATTTACAGGACACTGTATTCAATCTATTCGTTGATTCAACATATATGTTATCTATTGATTTTATGGACATTTTCAGGTCAATTAGTCAATTAAAGCCTTAATAATGTATTCTTAACTAATTGTATATTTACTATAACTCATCCGATTACGCTGCTCTTTAAAAGGTCGCTTAATGAATGAATGTGGAAACGTTCTTATATTACCCCCATTTATAAAGCAGGCGATAGATCTGACATTAGTAATCATCGAGGAATCTGTATTCAATCGGCAATTCCTAAAATGTTAGTTAGCATTTTAGTTAGACAATTGAATTGGCTATGTATGAGTATTATAGCTGTTGAACAGCATGGTTTTTGGTCGGGGAGATCTGTAACGTCGAATCTGTTAACAATAGATTTATCTTGGATGCCCTGGAGAATCAATATCATATAGATGCTGTCTATACTTACTTCTCCAAAGCATTTGATCGGGTCTCTCATGACTTGCGGTAGTTGGCTTGAACCTCAACATAACTCTATGGCTAAGAAGATTCATTCATTTAAACAGAAATTTCAGTGAAATCTGGGGTCCCACAATGCTCCCATATGGGTCCTATTTTATTTCTAATTTTCGTGAACGATATTGGATATTGTCTCTAACTTAAAATATTGTTCGTCCTGGCTAAATGCTGACGATTTAAAAATAGGCTTTTTCGTTACAAACAATAGTAATGTAGAAAAAATTCAAGAGGATCTTCACCGTATAGCCAATTGGCGTGATCTCAACAGCCTGCACCATAATCTTAATAAGTGTAGTCTATCCCTTTTTTTGTGGCAACAATCCAATTGAGACCTATATACTATAAATAATTAAGTTATTGAGAGTGTTGTGGAGATTAGTGACCTGGGTGTTATATTTAATAGTAACGTTACTTTTGTTTCTCATATTCGTCATACTGTAAACAGTGGCTTAAAGCTACTTGGTTTTATTTCAAGAATGGTTAGAGATCTGTTACTTAATGCGATTTGCTGCCTATAGCAATGATTAGTGCGATCTGGTTTAGAGCATGCTTCTTGTGTCTGGTCTCCTTACCAGTATTATCTTATACGAAAATTAGATAAAGTTCAATGCAAATTTCTCAGGATGGCTGCCTTTCGGCTTCATATTCCCTGACTTAACTTAAATTACAAACTACTTGGTTGCCAGTTAAAAATTCCTTTATTACAGAAAAGACGCATCATTTCAGATTTAAAATTTTTATTTAAAGTAGTAATTGGCAGATAGACAACCCAATAATTCTCTATCTTATTACATTTAATGTATGTGTGTTGGTGCCAGGACGCAGTAATATTACATTAAATTTAACCACTCAAAGAACAAATTATGGTTAAAACGAACCCATTTCATGTAAGTCATGAAACTTTTATACGGCGTTTGCGAGTATTAGATGTTTTTTGTATATTATTTCATTGCGGACATTTTAATCCAAATTATTCACACTGGGTATTATTATTCTTTATTGTTTTTTTATTTAGTTTATTATATGTATTTTTTCATTAATTTTATATTATATTATTGTAATGAGAGGGATGCATTTTTAAAATAAATAAATAAATTAATAATTTTGTTGTGATTTATTAGTTGTAATTCAAGTCGTTTTCAAGTAGTGAAGACTATTCATTCTCAAATATAAAGTCAATAATATTTACAATCCTGGGAGAAAATTCAACCTTAGTATGTTTACCGTAACTATTTATACAGTTCACTTTAACTCTTTCGAGAATTACCTTTCACTGTTTACATTGTCATGAAAAATTCGAACTGTTGGATCTTTTCTTTTTTTGAAATACATGCTCGGTGTGTTTCTGACTTCTTATGGAGAAGTGGAGTCGAACAATCAAATTCAGTTGAGTGTAGTTCATGATGAGTAGTAGTTTTAAAAATTTCGGATAGGGTGACAAGCTACCATTTTTTAATTTCCAATAAAGTCCACATCTGGTAGGCTGCTTATAACACTTTCTTCGACTCCGTTGAATGATAGTTACACTAGACTTTAATGTATTTTGGATTCATTTTAATTATATAATAACAATATTTTGATAAAGATATAAAGATATGGTTATTTGATCTTGTGTATTTGATTAGGTTTCGTTTGTACATAGTAATGAGTTTTGCTGCAGTGGCATTGATATAAACCGTATTTTTTCTTTTATTTTGTTAATAAAAAGGTTTATAATTATAATTCACATAGTTCTTTCATTTTCAATTAGTTCAGACAATATATAAGTAAAATAAAAAAAACTACGTCAATTTTTAGTTTTTAGTGCGTTACGTAAAGATGCTCTACACTACTACATGAAATATTCATTCTCCTTTATTCAAAAAATTTATTAATAGCAAATGTACATTTCATAATTAGTTTAGCATTGAAAACGGTCACACCGAGACCGAAATGTAGATTTTCTAATAATAAATTTTGTGTAAAGAAAAGAGACTAAATATTATTTAATAATAAGTGAATTTAATTTAATGCTTAAGTAAGTGATCAATGAGAAATAAATATATAATAAACCCTTCATTGTGAAATTTATATAAAGTAATTATAGTAAATATGATTAAGTAAATCGATGTAAATTAAGAATAAAAGCCATTATTGATACTTATATTGATTCATTTTGGCTTTGAAAAAAAAACTGAGAGATTGAATGAAACAATTTAAATGTGCAAAAGCATAAACGATCCAATTATCCATTCCCGCAGAAGATTTCTATTTTGGTACGCAATCGAGTCGAATTAAAGACAATACGAGCTTGATGTTCGCTATCGCGCCAAAGATCAGCTCTTACTTTTAGAATTACATGCATAAACACAAGGCGATACATTCATCGGCTCGCATCTGCATACAATATGACCGTTTCTTCATAAGAAAAATGCCGATCTTCCGATATTGCCCAAGATGCCAACAGGTCTATTGATTGTTTTGGTCCGGTATTGGCGTTAACGCTAAACGTTTCTCTTTGATGGTCTGGTGGAGGCGAGGAGAAAAAAGAGTATACCTTTCTATGTTTATAGGACATATATGACACATTTTCTGCTCTGTTAAAGATCTTAGAGAGGAAAATGACTTTTTCCATTTGGCGACGATGCGAATATCGTGCGGGGGGTATCCTCCTTTGATGCTACACACCGCTAAATCAGTTTAGCGCGAAATATTAAGACGTGAACAACTACCGAAACACTTTCATTCATACCTCCTTGTTTGGTTGGAGTATTAAAAGTTATATCGTGTGTGAACTGGATAAAACCTATTTAAGGTATTTATTTTTAATACTACGTTGAATCCACTATACAATAAGTATTTTATGTTATTTTATAAAATAATTATAACTTACACAAAAAATTTAATTTTAATTAATCAATCTACAAGTAAATTAATATATTACAGAAAATAAACAGTTTAGTAATTATTATTATTATATTAGAAGGTTGAATATAAAATGTATTTATGAATTCATTCATTCATATGCATATTTTATAAATTTAATTAATCTATGAAATTTTCTTTATATTTAAAACACGATAAAAATAGAAAAGCGTTTTATAGGCTTGATTCTTTATAAACGTTTTAAATATTATTATTATTATTTTTTACAAAACTTGAATTATTATTTCCCGGTGTAGCCTTGACCATACCCATTTAAATATTTTGAACCGAAAGATGACAAAACTCAAATCATAAGTATTGTAATCTGTTGCTGCCTAGCAGTTAATCATGCCAGTTCATAGATGCAGTTCATCTAAAATTAAAACTGGTCTTTTTATAAGTAATAATGATGGAGGTATTTAATTAAATATGACAAGTAATTAAAATCTGGACTTGATTAAAATGTTTTAACTAATTTAACATTATTTTTTTTACAAGAAACTCTTTCAACTTTAGCAACTAGTGTGGAAAATAGTGAATTGAAATTTAAAAAATCAAAACGTATATTGATAATATTGGGATAGAAGATTTACACCTAAAATCCTATGTTAAAAAACACTCTAAGAATTAATTAAGTTAGAACAGAGTTAGTCAATATTAGATTGTAATAGTTATGCCATAATAACAGATTACCGCCAAACTCAATGTTTTTAAATAAAGATGAATTTTTAGCTTCAAATAAAAATATTCAAAAATCCTATGATAAAACATTAATGCTTTTTTATTATTTCTCCTTTCCGAATCGAAAAGAAATCTAATCGCTCATGGCATATTCAAATAACTAAGAATCGTGCAGATTTCTTGAATATTTTATTTAACAAAACAAAACCTTGACTTAAATTTTGCAAAAACCAATTTACGAAATCCCAAATAATCCAAGAAATGTTCTCATTTTCATCAATTATTTTGGAATTTCTTTTATTCACTTAAAATGGTTCATCTCCTCATCCGCTATGGTTTAATAAAGTTATTATGTAAAAATTTAAAAGAATGAAAATTTTAGTAGAAATTATCATAAATTATAAGGGATATAAACAAATTGGTTTACAATTATGTTCATAAATACTTAAAAAATATAAGAGATGCTTTTGAGAACTCTATCTACTTAATTAACTAATAAACAACATTTTGAAACTTGAAATCTACAAAAAATTGATTTATTAGAGATTGTTATGATATTTCTCAAGAATTAAGTATAACAACTACTAAGAATTTTTCAACATATTTAATTTATAGTAAAAGTCAGCCGTTTCACACATTTACATTTTCTAAACTTTTTAAGTCTTAATTATCTTCAGCTTTCTCAAAAGTCGTGCCAAAAACAAAAATCCAAATGTTCTAATTACATGACATAGATTAGTAATTGTCAACACATGTATACGTATGGGAATGTTCACGCACTCTTTAATTCATGTCCAACCAATTTATCCAATCTCTTCGTTTACATTACGTGGACACACACACACGAATTACTTTTTATACACCTGACCTATATTAGTAAAATAATAATGATAAATAATATTAACTGAATGATCATTAAATTTCAGAATATTCTACTGATAAGACTAATGGAAATCAGTCCAAAATGACTCCTAAAAAATTATTAATTCTAATCTTACTAGTAAAATCATCATCATTACTAGAACCGAATCGAAACAACCCAATTGGAGTTATCGATATTTTCACCAATTATCCAAACACCGAAGAAATCTTAAAAGACTACAGCATCATTCAGCAGAAAAGATACGAAAATGTCATCCCAACACCACCGATAAATATGTCAAGTAGATCCTACAAAGATTACGATGAATATTACAATCCTTACAGGAGAAGACACGAACAGAATTATTATGATACTGACAGAAAGTATTACACCGGCTCCGGAGATGTTTTAGAATCCGAGTTTGGTGTTTTTGATCATAAGAAAAATAACTACGCCGATCGTTATCACGATAAGTACATTTATACTCAAGACGATAAATATAATAATTATATACCCAACCAAAACACGAATCATTATACAATTAGTAAACCCTATACTACTGATGATAACGCGGAGAATTTTAAAGATAAGCTTAACCAATTTATATCTGAAGTAGAAAAAAGACCTAGTTTTTACACCAAGAAAAATTCTTCCACAACTTCTAGTTTGTATAATCAGAACTATGCGGATCAATTTTATTTTAGACCGAATGATAGATTACCAGTTGTTGATGACAATGATGATGTTTATTCAAATGCGACCGATGATGAAATTGATGAGGTTCAAAGTGAATATGGAGAAATTGTCTTGCGCCCGACTAAACCGCCTAAACGAAAGATACCTCTTAAGAAACCCAATAAAAAGAAATTAACATCGACAACAACGACAACAGAAAAACCGAAAAAACACGAAAACCTCGTTGTTGTCAATAGTGGATCCACAGAGGAATTCGATACGGCAAACACAACGCGGGTACGGTTAACGAATCTGTTGAGAAAGTATTTGGTTAAAATGCATCGAAAGAAGGATCCACACTATAGGAAGAAGGAGAAGATTTCGTCGATTTTTGGGAATTTCGGAAATTTCGGAAATATCTTCGACAACACTAAAACTCAAATTATTACGGATTATAAATTGGATGAAGGCAAGGAAAAGTTTCTGACAAATCCGTTAGAATCAATTAAGAATAAAACCAAGATGTTTGCTAACAAATTCCTGAGCCTGTTTACCGTAATACAATTTGCTAATTTTAAATGTCAAGCAACTAGTCCGATTAGTAATTACGAGGGTACTTGCTTCTTGGCAAGTGAGTGTGCTGCTTTGCATGGAATTGCTATGGGAAACTGTGCTGATGGTCATGGAGTTTGTTGTGTTTGTAAGTATTACAACATCGTTGAAGTTTTATATTTCTTTTGTACATAATTTATAGACCCACATTATGCTTTATTTAAAAAAGATAGAACAATACTAATTTTGGATTGATGAAGCTGATACTTGGCGAAACTCCATTATGTAATTATTAAATGATAACACGACTGTTTAGCGTTTTGCCTTTTTTTGTACATACTCTGCTACAATTGCTTCATAACACTGTGGCTTCATCGGCCATTTATTGATCTGCCTGATGAAGCCACAGTGTGGTGAAACAATCGTAGCAATGTATCTACAAATAAAGCAAAATTCTAAATAGTCGTGTTTTAATTTAATAGTTGAATACTAATTTTGTTTGTTATGAACATTTTGCAGAAATAGTTCTATAGAATATTTAAAATAAATTATGAAGTAAATATTATGTTTAACTAAAATCATAGGTTCTAGAAGAATATTCCAAAAACCAAGATCACTTATTATTAATTAGATATAATATGAATTTTTAACTAAGTGCCTCAATAAAAGACAATATTCACTTGTTTGGTTGTAAGTAAAAACACTTACATTTTCAAAACACTTTATTATTGCTTTTTTAAAACGCAATAATTGTTTTGCTATACTATGGCTTCTTCAGCCGAAGAAACAAGTGAATATGAATTTCAACATATAACAGCCTCATCTTTAATAAAAAGATAATATTTACTTCATAAACTTAAACAACATTTTCAACAAATATTTTAATAGCTTTTTAGGTTTTCAGATTACATAGGTCCGATCGATGATTTTAATTATGTATGCTACAGCTGTCCTAGGAAATCAATCTCTCAAATTTTCTTTGTATATTTTTTGAACATTATCACATTGTTTAATTAAGTAGTCTTAAATGATCTTGGATCTAATATTTTCAGTTAGAGGAACATGCGGAGGAATCGGATCCAACAACTGCACATATTTCGAAAGTCCCGGATATCCAAATTATTTCCCAGAATCTGGTGGAGTGACCACACCTAGTCCGACCAGTTCTACGACTGTAAACCCACTAACACCGGATCCGCGTTTTCCCGCTTTGTTTGCTGAGGGAAGACAATCTTCGACCAATGCGGATGCACTATCTTGCATCTTTAAAGTTTACAAAGCCAACGATTCGATCAAACAGATGAGGATAGACTTCATTGACTTTGAAGTAGGTTTAATAGAATTATTTATTATTATTTCCGAATTCCTTATATTGAATTTATTACTGATTGATGTATTTTTTTAGATGAAAAAGTAAATGATAACTTTCAATTTATGAATTAAAAATAAAATCAATGAATTATTAGCGTATGGTGACATGCTCTATTATGCTAGTATGCAAAAATTATATTGAATTGAAAGTCATTAATATTCTTTTCTAGTTAAATCATAGCCACTCTTGTATCCGCAGGAGTTAATGATTAAATGCTTCCATCACGAACAGTTGACCAGTTAACAATTCTTATTGTGCCAAAAGATGTTCTTCTAGTATGACAGATTGTACTATTAAATTTTTCTAGCAACCCATCATGTTTGCAATTTTAGAGAACTTTCTGGACGTAATTATTGTTGAAAAGAACCATTTAATAACCACTCTTTTTCACCTTTAGATTATAATTTTGTTTCATTTGATTGATAGATTAATGAATATTAGAGTATACTTGAGGATTTAATTTAAGGAAGGATTTAATCCGTTCTTCGTCTCAGATCACTCATGTTCGATAATGTTACTTCTCTCATGGTAAGCAACTGATCTTTAAACCACAAGAAATTCGTAGTTCTCTATATATAACGATGCTCTCTAGAATCTGTCCTACTGCTTTTTGGTAGGCACACAAAAACATATAAAAATGTCATACCTAATATTAATGGTAAATAAATAGTGTTTGGTTGTTCGATCGAGCATACCATCTTATTTTTAATTTTAAAGAAATCTGCATTCCCCTTGAAAACATATTAGATTTTAAATTACTTTATTGTTTCAAATGCAGTTGAGCGCAACAAGAAACAGTTGTCATTGTTTGATTTTAAGAAACCTATATTTCTCTTCAATAAGATTAGGATTTACTTTCCTTTCTTGTTTAGAATGCAGTTAAAGGAACACCAAAACAAACTCTAAAATAACTTTTTTAAGCTGATGTTTGGTTTGATAATAGCAATTATCGAAAATTATCAATTATCAAAAAATAAATTTTTCGTAAGATTCAAGCAATTATGGGTTGCTAATGTGCATATGTGCTTTCCTTCGCGGTTGATTGTTGCTTACCACATAAACTATACATTCCCTGCCCCACTTCTTCATGTACAGTTTATTCAGAATCTCTCGTAGTTCGGGTATGTTATTTGATCTACTCAAGTATACAGTGGAAGATTCTATTCTTTCTTCACTTACCTCAGATGTTCTATTCCTATGGACATGAATCTGTCTTCCTGACCCTCTGAATATTTAAATACGCTCTCTGGCAGGTCGTTGTTTCAAAAATTCTGGGCACACGATTTTAATATTGTATTTTTGTTATGATAATTCAGAATTCTGCTTCATAATTTTCACCAACAGTTTTAAGATGGAATTACTCTTCCGATACTTCTAGATCTCTTTTATATTTCAATCATTACGTCTTTACAATTTTCATAAAATTATAAGAGACTTTTACATTGTTTTTTGTCTTTGTTTGACTTTTGCAGCCTCTCCAGCCATCTTGTCTCTTCTCATTTTGTATTTGAACAGTAGCCATTTAAGAGCAACATGCTTGATTTCTAATAAAAAAATTCTTTTACATAAACGTTTATAGAAATACTCAATTATTTCTAAAAATTTTGGTTCTTACTGTAACTGATATGACAATATTGGACTTTACCAATATTCCTTCTTCACTTTCAAAATTACTTTTATGCAATTCACTTTAAAGGCAATATCATGTATGACTGCAGACTATTATCAGGATTTTTAATTGTGGATGACAAATATGCTTAAGATGTGGTTATAAAATCACTTGTCATCTACCTGATGAAATCACTGCGTAGGAAAACAATTGTTAAACTGTTCAGCCAGTAAAACTGTGTAAATTCTTAACCAGTACATTTCATCTAGGAAATTTGGCAATTAAAATTATTTGCAAATATTTTTTATATCTAATTTTTTTGCAGATCGTTACCAACTTAATGCCTTTTAAACTAGTTTTTATTTCAACTCAATACTGTTTTAGCTTAAAGGTCCAACCAACGGGGTATGTACAGACGAGCGTCTCGTTGTAACAGGGTCTGGCTTAAGTACAATGGTACCATTACTATGCGGCTATAATACTGGTCAACACAGTAAGTCTTGTCATTATTTGAAAATTACAATCTATTCAGGTTATTATGCTAAAACACAATTTTTGGCAAATGCGGGAGTTAACACTATCTTCTTTGCTTTTAATATTAATGTTTTATTTCAATGAGAATAAAAGTAACTGTATTATTTTCTTTTTAGTTTATGTTGATGTAGAAAACTTATCCGGACCATTACAGCTGGCCGTATTGGCGAATTCCATTGAAAGGAAAAGGTATAAACTGAGAATCTGTCAATACTCAGATGGGTGTAGCGGAATGATGAACTGTTTGCAATATTACACAGGAATAACTGGGACGATCACTAGTTTCAATTACGAACAAGCAGCTAGTTTCAGTAGAAGTACACCACAATATTTAGTAAGTAAATTAATTTTTACTTTTCTACCACAATTTTTTTTAGCTATTATTCAAGTGTCATTTGAAAATTTGAAGCAAATTTAAATAAATCGTTCCTATAGATAATCATATCCTTTTTTAGAATAATTTGAATTACGCGATTTGCATCAGAAGAGAACCAGGCTACTGTACCATAACATACACTAACGTAGGTCCCAATAACGTACAGTACCCCTTTGAACTAAGGAATTTAGCCGATGGTAATTAGAACGTATTAAAAAGATCCAATCATAATAATCAATTGATCATAAATTGTAGATGGTTTACCAACAGTTCCTAACGGACAAGCTGGTGTGGGCGTCATCAACTGTCCAGATGACTATATAGTAATTAACGGGATCAGATTGTGTGGTCAAAGGTTGAATGATGGTTCCGTAGTGGAAGATTTTACTAGAAACGCTCCAGTTACAGGTAAAAAATTAATTATCGCACTAAAAATACGAATATTTAATATTTTAAGAATATTTATTTCTCACTTCACAGATACTAGCGGAGGTCCAATAATTATACCAGTACGGACAAGTAGTACTACCAACGGAAGGGGCTTCAAGTTATTCTATATGCAGAACCGATGCGGCACTAACATGGGCGGCTCGACCGGGTCTGTACCGGATCCTCGACAAAGAAGAAGCTATCATTAATTAATGCGTTCACCTGAACACGTGTATAAAGTTATTTATTATTATTTATTGCATAATTTTATTGTTTGTAATTTATTTCACATGCGCGTAATCATAAATCCAAATCTGCTCAGGTATACCATACTTATTTATTTTTCCGATATACAAGTATTACATAATCTGCCATTGAAAATGTTTGCAATCGTTTATTTATTCATTTATATGTTTAATTTTTTAAATTTTATTTTTATTGTATTTATTGAAGGGGTTAAATAAATCTGAATTTAAGTCTTAAATTCATTCCCATGCAGTTTCCATTCATATTACTATCACAATAAAAAAGATGAACATTCGTATAATGAGTATTTAAAACTGGAAAATGAAAATAAAACACAAATATATATTGAAATGAGGGAGAAAGGTACAGTAAATGTGTTCTAGAAAAATGGTCCAAGGAAGGATAAATGGCTAAGAATTCGAAATATTATTTTTGTTAAAATGCAAAAGAAGTTTTTATAATGTACTATAAATTCTACATTGGATAATGTAGAAAATAAAAATAAAATCTATCAAATTCCTTTATGTTGTTGAAGAAACTTAACTAATAATTTCAAAATGTAAAACGTTTTGAAAGCCTACAGCAATGAGTCTCCCTAAGACCACAAAACGAAGTACTTACTAATAACTCGTCGAATATTGAATTGGAGAAAATAGGACCGTGTAGTCTCTATTTCTTGATTTAATTTTCTTGTCATTTATTAATTTATTTGTATCCTTTGCTGTTTCTATAATTATGTTTTTATCATTCTTCTTAGGTTATTAGTTTCTTTTTAAATGTTAAAAAACCTAAGTGGTTAAGATTTAGGCATAAAGAAAGGGAGGGTAAGATAAACTGCTAGAATTGAATGAAGAGGTGATCGAGAGAGTAAAAGTACTTGGGGTTTATGTTTAAGAGTTTGGAAAGGTATTAGATATGGTGGTCAGGAGGTATGGTGGGTTGGACAGAGGACAGCATTTCTTGAAGCAGATATCAGAAGTGGAGAAAATGAGGTTTGCATACATATTGTTTTATGAAACGAATAGGGAGAGCATATGGGGTGAAACGCTAAAGAAAATGGCCGGGTATGAAATGAGGTTTAGACGAGAGGAGATTGGTGAATGAGGGATGAAAGAAAATCATGAACAGAAAGGCCGACCTATTCATTAATTTGGCAAAAAGATCATTTTTATTGCAATTTTGTTTGGATCACATGAATCACTATCAAGTTTTATTTATCTATAACCTGAAATTGAATGTAAACGTTGAAAATCTTATTATCATCCCTGCTATTATACATATTACAAAAACTTCAAGAACTATGATATCTCAATAACAACGCCCCAGTAATCAAATGATAAGAAAGAATCAATTTTATTTTTATTAGAAAAATTAATTTCTGAAACGTTAAATAATTTCAAGAAAGACGAGCAAGTACAGAAACCCAAGAGAGACGAACTGGGTAGGATATAAAGAGTCCCTCAGAGAAGCTCTCAACATACGAAAAGAGAGATGGATGGGCTAGAGCTGGCAGTTGAACAAATCAATGACGCCATCAGGACGGCTTATCTGGAAAACTGCCCGGAAAAAACAGCCAAGCAGAGGGGCTGCGGAACTGTCTGGTGGAATAAGAACCTCGAAAAGACGAGGATCGAGGTTCGAAGGCTATTCAATAGGGCCAAAAACAACCAGGACTGGGACATCTACAGAGGAAAGCTCACTCAATATAATAAAGAAATTCGAAAAGCCAAAAGGGAGTCGTGGAGGAGATTAACGACACTCCGGCATGTTCAAGAATTCAGAAAGTCCTGGCTAAGGACGGCAGTGTTGCCAAAGAGGTAGGCTTCCAGAAACCAGAAGGAATTTACACATAAACAATAGAGGAAAGTCTCAAGGAACTATTAAAAGTCCACTTTCCAGCGTCAACAATTCTGGCAGAACATAACAAGCCAGACAATCCCAGCCAAAGGCCTAAAAGGCCCGACCGAAAGGACTGGAGATTAGCCACAAGACCCACTAAAATTAAATGGGCAGGATCCAACCGTACAAATCCGCGGGACCGGAAGGGATTTATCCAAGTTCGCGGGAGTTGTCTCGGAGCGAGCACAAAGAGCCCTAAACATAATAGACAATTAGTGCAAACAGGAGCGACTGGCAATCAATCTATAAAAAACACAAATTGTCATCTTCACAAAAAGACGAGCACTGCAAGGCCTAAAGCTACTGAAGCTAGGGTGTACGGAAATCCCCTTCATAGGGAAGGCAAAGTACCTAGGAGTAATATTTGATGCCAAAATGACGTGGAGACTACACATCACAAAAGCCACCAAAAAAGCAATAATATCATTGGGCAGGTGTTGCAGAATGTGCGGAAAAAGTTGAGGACTAAACCCTAAAATGACTATATGGCTTTACACTAGGGTGATAAGATCCATGATAGCCTATGGATAAGTTGTGTAGTGGACTAGGTCAAAGCAAAAGGGGGCGATAGGACTTCTGAGCAGTACACAAAGACTAGCATGTCTCAGTACAACAGGAGCCCTAAGCACCACCCCAACAGCAGCCCTAGAAGCCATCTAGACCATACCACCATTACACATCTTCATTCAAGGAGAAGCCAGGTCCGTATCATATAGACTGATGCAAGGACAGGCGGCCATAATCCGATCACACGAAAAAACACACCAACGGCTTGTAGACGAACTGAAGGCTAACGCGATCACAGCGATGCCAAGTGAATACAAGGTACTGATCCCGCAAAGAGAAGACTGGGTCGAAGGCCAACCTACCAAAGCAGAATCATACTGGTTCACGGCGGCTCAAAGACCGACAAAGGGGTAGGAGCATATATATACGGCACAAAACCCGAGACAAAGATTTCTGTCAGTCTCACCAAGTACACCACGGTGTTCCAAGCAGAGACGATAGCTCTTCACCACTGCACAAGAGAAATAGCAAAACAAGACACCAAAAGTATATGTGCTCTTAATGAACTTGGCTGTTACAAAAAATTAACAATCACACGGAGGACATCCGGGGTATGACAAAGCAGACGAACCAGTCAAACAAGGCTCGTAAAAAGCAGTAATTGTCCCGGAACCCTCCTGCGGAATCTCCAAAACCGCAGTCAAACGATCCATAAAAAAATGGTTGGAGACACAGGCCCATACCTGGTGGACGAACTCACCAGGACAGAGACAGGCGAAACAGTTCCTTAAGAAACAATCGCCAAAATTCACGACCGAACTTCTGAACCAAGACAAAAAAATGGCCAAAACAAACATATGAGCAAAATAGGCCTAGTAGAAGAAGCACCATGCAGATTCTGCCTAGAGGAAGAAGAGGACTCATTCCACATCCTATGCCACTGCGAAGGTCTAACAACGATTAGATATCAAAAGCTGGGCACTACAAACCCAAGGAGAGCTATACCCAAGATCCTCTGGCAGGGCTGATAGGACTAATCAAAGAGGTAAAGCTAGAGCTGGTCATCTGAGATAAACAGAGATCCACAATAGATCTGAAAAGGTCGCGGTGGAATAGGCGCTGGTGCCACCCATATAACATCTATCTATCTATCTATCTATCTATCCATAACCCAGGTGATGCAAACTTCAATCATAACACAAAGTAACATACACGATGTAAAGAGGAAAAGTAATAAGGGACAAGTACATCAATCAATAATACCTTCAATAACAATAAAATCTGTACCTGATGACACTATTATTTCGTAAGTAACACTCCAGTCGCTATAAATGAAAACAACCAGTTTCTTCAAAATCAAAACAGAAATATAATGTTAATACCGTTGCCCCGTCCAACTCTAAGAACAATTTGAGCAAAATAAACCATTTTAAAAATACGAAAACATTTCGTGAATCTACAACAATGAGTCTTACTAAGACTACAAAACAAATTAATTTTGAAACAACTACTTTTCTGGCTAATATCTCTACAGATATTGAATGCTACAAAAGTAATTTGCGTGTTACAAATAGTACAACTATCAAAGCAAAACTAATTTGAATGAAATACAAAAAATTCAAAAACAACGGTTTCAGAGGACAATCTAAGGATGTATCATTAAAGATAATGCCAAAACTACATTAAAATTGTTTGTTATATCCAGACTCGATAAACATATCGAAACGAATAATGTTATAGATTACTTAAAAACGGGACTAATGCAACAGAAGGATTTGTAGTAGAATCTGTGAAATCAAAATACAAAGATGCAAGTATACTTCATTAAAGTTAGGAATACCATTGGAATTAATGGACGCTGTAAACAATCTTCAATTCTATTATATTCCCAAAATAGGAAAAATAATGGAGATTTTGGTCAAGCATAAATTAATTAAATATTTTGATAAAAATAACATTTTTACTGATTATCAATACGGACTTAGATCCAACTGAAGCACTGAATCAGCTATAGATGAGATACTAAAAGTGATAAGTAATATTAACGAAAATAAATACACATCCATTACGCTATGTGATTTAACTAAAGCGTTTGATTGCCTTAATCATAATATATTGTTAAAAAATTGCAATTGTATAATATCCATGGATGTGCATTAGACAATGAAAACAAGTTTGATATACAAAAGTTAAATTATGGGATTCCTCAAGGGTATGTAATAGGACCCATTTTTTTCATTATATATATATATATATATATATATAAATGAAATGATTTAACAATGTATAAGGCCAACAAGGTTATCTTATTTGCAGATGACATCTCATTTTTTTGCAATCATCAAAATGATACGGTCCTCGAAAATATGGTAGAGGATGCCAGAAACAAGATAACTGAATGGTTTTATGCTCATAAATTAAAATTAAACAGAAATTACAGGTCGACCTACACAAACTCAGTGACAGTTCTGGCCATCCCTATTGACAATCAATTAAAGTTGTTAGATCATATTGATAATCTAACAAAAAAACTATGTGGATCTTTGTTTGTGTTAAGAAAACTTGACAAACTAGTCTGCAAGCCGATATTAATACCTGCATATCAAGGATTATTTTATTTTAATTTGACGTATGTGAAGATTTGTAATCTGTTAACATTAATAAACGATTATTATGAGAGGGGAGGTTTAGAGCAGATAGTGAAGGAATGTGAAGGGATGTATGAAGAAGAGTTGATATAATGAGGGCTATAGGGAATAGCAAGTATTTGGCAGGAGGCCAAGGTGCTCAGAGGATAACCGCTTCAGAAATAAGAAGAGGGTGAGATGTAGAACGGAGGAGAGAGGGAGAAAGAAATGAATGAGCGAGGAATACGGAGAATGTGTGCTGGGTGATAATGGGAATAATAATAATAATAAGTGAAGTGATTATAGTTTTAAGTCATGTATTGTGATAGAGGAAATGCCAAATAATGATTTGTATAGTTAAAACATAAGAAACGGAGAAATTTGCCAAAACTAAAATTAAATATCAAAGAAAACATTTTAATCTCTAAAAAACCAGTAAAACAATTCATACTATAAAAAAGGCAATTAGTAAATACCTACTTCGGTAAACCACACGGCTCTAAAAGCTGAAAGAAATCTTAAATTTAATGTTATATTTTTAAAACCTTTTGAAGATATAAACTAGCAGAATTATGAATGCGTCCTAAAATATTGAAAAGTTGAGTTGGAATAAAGAAATAGTCCGCTCTTAGTTGTATAAATTTTTATGCTATAAATATTATACAAAAAAATTATGAAATTTATTCCGGATAAATCTAAAATTCTAAAACCTGATTTCAATCCATATTGTAGTACCATTTGATCAATGATTTCGACGCCAAATTTATTCTATTATAAAACGATACAGTTTCAGGTACTTTCTTAGCAGTTTTTTAAATTTTGACATGCTTATGTTTTGTACTTAGTATAAGTACTATTTGTACAACAATCTTCAGAAACGAACCATTCTGTCTTTTTATAGTTTGCAAGTTTTTGGCAGTTAACTCTTGTTTGTGGGTATTGTTCAAAGAAACGAAGTATTTTTAGATCCGAATTTTAACGCCAAAGGAATACTTGTAAAAAAATATCGGTTGTTACAGTTCTACCCTTCATGGTATACTGTTCAAGATTTCATTACGACGAATTAGTTTAGGAAGGTTGATGCATTTCGACCTCATCTGTTGCTAAATTTAGAAAACCACTTACCACATATTTCTTCTATTCATCAGACGCCAGCCAAAATTTTGTGTCAAATTTATGGGGTTAGTTTGGCATATACCGGGTAAATCTACATCTGGCCTTCGTTAGAAAGAGTTGCTCATCCACGGTAATAATTAAATAAGGAAACAAAAAGAAATCCATGGGAGTTAAGTCACAAGAACGGGACGGATACAGATTCACACCTATTAATCTACCGTCAAAGAATTCTCGCAAATATGCGTGGAGTTCATTTATGAAAGGTTCGAGAATATTTTGATGATACATTTCTGCATTTTTGCATATATCGGTCCAATTAATCTCCTTCGGGATATCGCGCACCAGATCCCATTCTTCACAAGAGCATAGTTGTTTCCCTAAAATAATGCGGGTTATTATCAGACCATATTCGCATATTCTGGGAATTCATGTAGCCGTTTAAATGAAACCACGCCTCATCTGTGAAGAAGGTACGATTCAATATGTCGATATTGTTAAGCTTTTCAAGGAAAAAATCTGCAGAAATTCACACTTCGTACATAATCAGACAGCGAAAGTAATTTGCATTTTGTAGGGAATAATCCAAGATTATCAATGAGAATATTATACATCCAAACATTGCGCCAATCTCCTAACGGACATCGAAGGTTCTCCTTCTATAGTGATTCTTGCGTTTTGTACAACATTTTCATTTCTTACAATAGGTCTGCCTACCCTTTCTATGTTGCACCGATCCTGTATCGCGAAAACATTGAACAATAGCTGCCACACCACGAGAAAACGTACTGTTGTTAACAATTAAATGCAGAAATCTTGCATGAAATCCTTGCGAAGTTGTTAATACTCTTATTCTCCATTTTCCAAACCACGGCCGTTGCAAAAATAAGATTCTAATAAGAACCTTTCCTGTTCTTGAGTAAATTGCTTATTAAAGTTAACAACACTTTAAATGACAGTTAAAATTTGAAATGTCAGTCAATTTATTTGGCACATGTAAACCTACGTCTTTGATTCCAACGCCACCCGGGGCTACAATAATTGTTGAACTCCCGTTACATTTACCTCTTTTATTAAAAGTAGGCATACTTAAAAAATTAATTGTAACATATTTATATAAGCTGGTGACACTTTAACCAAAACCAATTAAAATTTAGAATATCAGACAAACGTATTAACTCAATTTTCTATACCGCTGTCGACATCTGTTTGCACCAGCCGTAGATTAAATGATATAACCATTTATATTGCTAGACCTTTTTCATTCTGTTTATTTTCTCTGAAAGAACAAAGTCTACTAAACATAGAATTTTCTAGCAAAACATGCGTGAATTAATTCAACATTTTGACAACAAATAATATGCAAGAATTATACGTCATACGTATCTACTTATCTGATTCGTCACAGAAAGCTCGAACTGTTACGATTGTTTATCGGCCGTGGGTTTTATGGTCCGATTGCAGTTTAATGAGAATAAAACGATAAGGGATTTTTCATACCAACGATTTATTTGCATCTGGTGTGCCTGAGAGCGAGTATTGTTTTCCATCTTTCTTTTTTCGCGCGCTGTGACCTATTTTACCGTCGCGAATTCGGCCATCTTCGGTTGTTTATCAGCTCATATATAGCTGCTACCGGTTTATGGACACCCACCTATTCGAGTAGAGCAAGTCGAAGATTGAAGAAATTATTACTAATAATCAATTACAGATAAGTTGTCTTGGAAGTTTGTTGAAATAATTAAAACCATTAGCGAGAGTAATTTGGGGTAAGTTTTATTTTGTTAATATGTAATTTTTTTAAATTGCGCAATTTCTTTAAAGTGATGGTTTAGTCGGTTAAGATTGATATTCTTTTTAATCGTTGTCGGGACATTAGCGTTCAATAATTCGGCGTTAACTAACATTCTTAATATATATTGTAAATAATAAAATATCACGAAACAGAAATTATAAATTGCGCGTGTCGAAACAACATGGACGCCATTTTTAGATGCCAGGAATATTTCGTGTTCGTTGTATTCTTTCTAATGATATGATCATATCATAAAATATATATAAATGTATTAAATTAAATATATTAGTATAATAATGGGGTTTTATACATAGGCAGGCGCATCCCACAAGTCGTGGCCTTAAGTTAAATGAATGACGCAAGCGGATTGGCTTCCTAGAGGGGTACATGAAATTGATGTCTTACGTTTCTTAGTATGATACATTTAATTTATATACTTTAAACCTTTATAATTAGAGTCTCTAAATATGATCATAAATTATCCATGCTATGTCAAAGATATTGCATTACGAATCGGCGTGTCGAAAATAATTTAGTAGGGTAAATTTAGTATATTGATAAAGTATGTAAAAAAAATTAATTTATTCGCTTTAGGTTTTTGCAAAGTAAACGCCTCTACCATTAAGAAGTTATTCGATTTGCTCTGAAAACAATGATATTACCATTGTTAATAATTAATATATGATAAATAATGAAATGGACATAAAAAAATAACTTAACAATAGTTTCAAGATGCAATACCTAATGTTGGTATTATTATATTTAAATTGATAATATTTCCCTTCTATAACACTAATACTTGCATATTTATTATAGTATTTTTTTAATTAGAAATTTTATTTTCATTTACAAAATATACATATACATAAAGTACACTTACATTTGTAATGCAAAAGGCCTATGGTTCGATATTGTATAAAATGTTAAACAGTGTGTGTTTTAATTTAATATTATTATATAATAAAAAAATTAGAGTCTGGATATGTACCCGTTTGTAAGCAAGAATTAATTAAATGTCTCAATAGAGAAGCTAACTTCTGTGTTTATTTTTTAATAACATGTACAGAAATTTGTTTCTATATTTTCTAAAATAATTAACAAGATTAATTCTTTCTAAAAAAAAGTACGAGGAAAAAATGGTATAGAGTTTAATACCCTCTTATTAAGTTTATTCAATTTAAAATAATTAGCAAAAGTGTTATAACATATTTAATATTAGTACGCTGGGCCATTTTGTAGTCCTAGGGTTTATGGGTTTAAGTATGTTCCAAGATGTTTTTGATTAATTTCTAATCTCGATTCAATTTGTTTATTTTGCTCAAATATTAGTAGTTCATTATACACGTCTTGCTGTATACACGTTGTCCCCTGAAATTTTGAATATGGGCTTTTAAATGCGTTACTTAGTTACCACGCTCGTGACGTATTTTCATGGGCTGACCAACGGGAAATAATCAGTAATTTATAATAAAATAGAGAATTAAAATGAAACATATTTACACAATTCTGACGTAACGAATAACAAATAACAATGTTCATCTTATTAAATGTTCGGAAACATATCTTTATTGAGCCAAACAATATTCCAGACGATCATAAAATTCCTGTTAACATTTTGAAGCTATGTAAGTCAAATTGACATGCATATTGCAGCAACAACCATGGCAACCAATAATAATCGAGATACAATACAAACACATTACATTACTCATATTCAAAATTTCAGGGGACAACGTGTATATAGCGACGTAATCAAGTATATATTAGTATATTGTATAATGAGCATACAATGATACCCATTGCCCACGAGTATGAAATTTGCTGCATGAGCCGAAGGCGAGTGCAGCAATTCATACGAGTGGGCAATGGTCATTGTATGCGAATTGTACACTATACTTTTTCTACGATTATACATATGAATTAAAAAATTCAAATATAGATTTCTACTAATTGACATTGAACAAATTTTTATTTATTAAAAATATACGTGATATTGATACAGTTATGAAACATTCTTGGAGATCATGTATATGATGGAAAATTTACCGTAGGGTTTAATTTTGTAACAAAACTACTCTTATTATTATTACTTACCATTATTTTGCGTAAATTTCAACTCACTCGCAATTTTATTTTGACGTTTAATTTCACGTCAGAAACGTCAACTCAAAAATCAAATTTTATAATGTTCGTATAATATTTGCGTGTAATTGAAAAACGTTATTTTTTGTATTTAAGGAAATAATAATAATAATAATAATCTTTATTCCGTAGACCATATAGTGTACACAATATACATTTATAGTATTGGAAGCGTCAAAATACAAACTTAAAGTATTATTTCTTACATAATATCATCACATAAATTATAAAACAATTTTTCACCTATATTAATTATAAAAAACGTTTAGTCTGATTCAATATTAATATTATTAATACTATGTTATTGTAATATCCCTCTCCTGTTTATCTATTGTAGCACTAGTGCTCCAATGGAAATATTGTAACACTAGTGCTACAATATACATATTGTAGCACTAGTGCTACAATGGTTGCTATGACAATGAAAATATAATATATACATAACATACAATGTACTACTTTGTATAATCAAAAAGTAACCTACAATTATGTTATTTCATTATAGGAGTAGAAAAAAGTATTTACTAACTGTTAACTGATTTTTCGTTACATTTAGTCATTCGTTATATTTGATACACTTTTATTTTGTTTTTACATTGTGTTGCATAATGTTTGGTTAATAAATTGTATTTCAAATTTGTATCATTTTTGTGTACATACTATCAAACAAACATTTTGGAAGAGATTCAATTAATTGCACTTTCTCTAAAGGCAATATATGTACCATTTACTGAATATTTTTCTTGAATGGGTTACTTTTCCTTAGACTGAGTTTTAATCTGAATTCTCTGAGGTTCTCGAAGGTTCTTCTCATCACAATTATATCGTCAACAGATATTTCAAGAAAGTCCTTTCAGTATGGTTCTCATCTCATGATCTTTAATGTTGTAGACACAATGTACATGGTGTTTATTAAACATACGGCAAACATTTAAAGGGTTATTCTCTGGAATTTTTTAGTGGAGTAATGTAAACTAGTGACTTTAGATAGTCCCTAGAAACTGAGGTAGCGTTTGTTCTAAAAAGTTCCGATACACCTCGATAGCAAGTCTGGCTGGTAGAAATACTGGTCTAATTAGCCAGTCATCCATAATTCCAACCCAATGTCGATTTTTTAGACTATTTCTTTAACAATTCGCTTCGTTGGTAAAAAAATCAGCACCAGTAGTTGAGGAATTCGAACCAATGTTTGCAATAGCCATTGACAGAATGAAATACATGGATGAAAATCAGCAGGAAGAAGTGCCTCAACGCGTCGTACATAATATGGGTACAGTATATAGCCTGTCAGTTCCATTACTTACATTCAAAGTAGACAATTGGTGCAAGCAGGAGCGACTGGCGATCAATCCCCAAAAAAAGACAAGTACTTTGGAGTAACCTTTGACGCCAAAATGACGTGGAGGCCACCCTTTACAAAAGCCACCAAGCTGTGGCAGTCACAAAAATGTAACAATCACATTGGTCCCAGAACACGGAGGACATCCGGAAAAAGACAAAGCAGACGAACTGGCTAAACAAGGCTTATCAAAAGCAGTAATTGGCCCGGAACCCTCCAGCGGCATCTCCAAAACCGCAGTCATGCGATCTATGAAAATGGGTGGAGACACAGGTCCAAACCTGGTGGACGAATTCACCAGGACAGAGACAGGCGAAACAATCGCCAAAATTTACGACCGAACTTCTGAACCAAGACAGGAAAATGGTCAAAACAATAGTAGGTCTGATGTCAGGACACTGCAAGCTCAACAAACATTTGAGCAAAATAGGTCTGGTGGAAGAAGCACCATGTAGATTCTGCCTAGAGAAAGAACATCCTATGCCATTCCGAGGGCCTAGCAAGGATTAGACATCAAAAGCTGGTCACTACAAAGCAAAGCGCGGAGAGCTATACCCAAGCCACTCTGGAAAGGCTAATATAACTAATCAAAGAGGCAAAGCTAGAGCTGGTCATCTGAGATAAGTAGGGATCCACAATAGATGTGAAAAGGTCGCGGTGGAACAGGCGCTGTTACTACCCATATAACATCTAATCCAATCTATATTCAAAATATTTAAAAATCGATTAAAAGTATTTGAATCTTTCTCTATCATATCCAGCGTATTTTTGCACAAATTTGAGCTTCTTTAATGAAGAGGTTGATGCATACTTTGGAAGGTTTTTCTATGAGGTATATTGCAGTCAATTGTGCAATGTATAACCACCTAGCTTGTAATAAATTGCCATGAGCAAATTCATGTGAATTCTGTCTCCTCTTAGTTGCTATCATTATTTTTTTGCAAATAAATAAAATAACATATTTTTATTCCTAGCATTAAAATAAAAAATAATAACTTTCATTTCAGAAACCTGTAATACCATAAATTTCTACTACGAAACAAAATAAATTCAAAATTCTGACAAAGTAAATATAAGATATAATACTATCACTGTTTTTTCTGACAAATATATTAAAAGAAAACTTATATCATATATTCTTATTCCTTAATCAATCAATAATAAATAACTTGGAAAGTTGCTTAATTAGAGAATAGCTTTAATTAACGCTAAAGTAGCTTCACCTACTACAAAAAACTGAATTTAGTGTTTAACGAAAAAAAAAAATTAAATATAGTTAGTAAATTTTGTTTATGGAAAAGCAATTTCCATTATATTTTAAATATATCCAGTAACATGGAAATTGCAGCACCATTAAAAGATAGTAATCAATTAATATTTTATTCATATAAATCAAGTAGTAATGTTTTATTTGACAGCTCGTTTAGTTTCTTCTAATAATTTTATCAGGTGTATATTATGCGTAGTTAGGTTCGGTTTTTTGCTGTTTTCGCTTTTTATCGTGTGATTTGAAAGTGTGATTATGCCTAGAATTCGCCAGTGTAAAAATTACTGCCAATAAAGCGTATTCGTTGCCTGAAGGTGGCATTTAGATTAGAGAAATTGCAAATTGCCTTAACAGAAACCAATCCACCGTCAGGATGGGCTAGAGAGGATCAGAAACGTCGTAGAAGTGGAACTGGAGAATAAAGAAGAACAAATGAGGTTCGAAAGGTTTAGAAGAGAATCAGAATTTCGGTTTGCAATCCTATCGACATCTTGTATTACGACGAATGACTCAACAACGACATCAAGGTTTGGAGTGGTATAGGTTGGAACTGCACTGGAACCTAGAAACTATGTAACCAATGAGTGTAATAGAATCTACGAAAATTGAATACTTAATTCTGACAATAATTCCAGCCGTGGTATACCTACTTGTCGCCTTAATGGGTGTAATTCATGATTTTTGCAGTAAGTACCTTTCTGACTCGTCAATAATCTTCAATGGTAACAATATATATGTATGCGGATGCCAGGGAGCAAGCTTCCCTGGCATCCGAGAAACCATGTAGTTCGATGATCTAGGCATATCTGCCGGGGTGCATTAATTATCGATACCAGTTGTAGATCATGTGCGTATTGGGACCATCCATCCATCCATCTATCCATCTTAACATCAATTTATTAATTGTACCTATGGTTGTGATGGATCCAATCAATCCAAAAGGGTTATATATTTTTGACAGTTCACCCAGCACTCCTCTCCTGGTGGTCGATCTCGAAGAGGTTAATTTTACGTTGTAAGTGATTTGGTCCATTGACATATTCCACACCATACTTAGTATTGCTACACACTCATTGGCGTTCATATCGTTGCGTGTTAACATAACACTTTATAGCCACAATCGGTTTTAAAGTACACGAATACCTGGTCGTTGATACTTGCTTTACAGTTTCGAATCCACCACTTAAAAGCAAAGCATTGTCGTGATCACGTACCTCTAGCAGGTCATTTAATGAGCTGCTCCTTTTATTAGGTCATCAACGTATATGCCCGATAAGCACCTTTCACTTCCAAATAGAAACCTGCTGACTTCACGTTGAGAAAGTTCTTGTAATTACTGGTAGTGCCATACCAAACGGTCGTAAGTTCGTTCGTATAATATTAAAACCTTTTAATACCTAAGATGTCAACGCTTCTTCGGGGCTGTTTCTCTACCACATTCGTTGGTATTTTCTGTCTTCAGATCTCACAAACACTTACAGGAACACTTTCGCAATATCAACGGTAATCACATAATTCCAACATCTCATTTTCATAAAACGGAGAATAGGTCATTTTGAATGGGCGGTTCGGCTATCAAGATGTCATTCAAAGAAAATCTTATCAAAGTAGGAGCAAAAAAAAATGAAAAAAACTTTTAACTTTGTTGTGAGACTTACTCTATTTTAGAACACAATTATGAGGTAGATAGTAGCCGTCATATAGGTCACCTTTTGATTCATGAATGTGATCTAATGTGATGTATTCATTCATGAATATGCGGTACTCTGAATACACATCAGGTTGCTTCATTAGTCTTCGTTTTAGGGATAAGAAATGCAACTTTGCTGATTGATGTGATGTTTCTGACCATGATGTACTGTCCGTGAAAGGGAGTGTCACCTGGAATCGCCCGCTGATGTCCAATGAGATTGTTTCTTTGAGGTAGTTTTGTCATCTTATATTAATTAGTATAAGTGTTTTCTTTCTTGTAATTTTCTACTTCCCAGAATCTAGAAATTGCTTCGTGGATGCCTAGCAATACTAAAATTCTGAGATTGGTGGTAACTCTCCGTTCACAATCCAGCCGAAGTTTATCTTAAAATCAGAGCAGTGGAAAAACTACTTCACCAATGTGTGGTTTGACCTGCTACTGACATCGGTATGTTAATATTTTTTCGGTCAAGGGTAAGGCGGTTTACATACGACTCTGATATCACGTTGGCCTGAGCACCAGTGTCAAAATTGCGTTCATACTTTTATATTTTCCTTGACTGCTACCTTACAAAAAGATAACATCATTTTTTTAAGCAAAGTGTGTATATTTGGTTTATTGAAATGGAGTAACTTGTGATGTTTTTTTTTCGCATTTTCGACAGCTTATTGATCTGCATTTGGAATCTGGGTGATTTCTGTCAAAGCAGTTGTGAAAAAGACGTTTCTCCTTGATGGAAGAGTTTCTGTCCTTAGCATTAAGGATGATAAACTTTTCGCATTTGTAGATTAGATGTCCGATGTTGCACAGGTCACAATTAATATCCGCAATTTAAATAGAAAACACTTTGGAGTTTGGATGTATGTTCGAATCACTCACATTATTCTTATCTCACGTTATTTGCACTCCAAGTTTAGTTCACGTTAAAATAGATGGATAACTTACTTTTGCTGGATTCATGATTTTTGACATTTACATTTTTGATTACCAAAGCTATGGAATGTTCTGTTTGGACAAATACCAAGGGTAGGAGAACCAATCCGAAAAGGATTCATGACAAAGATTGAGAGAGCAAAGAAAATTTGAGTGAGCACCAAAAATGCTATATTAGTTTAATACTATTGACCAAAACAAGACATATAAATGTTCAACAAAAAATATTTTCGACTTGTATTATATATGGCCAATTTTTTTGTTGCTTGCCATATTTGTTTGTGTTTAAACAAATATGGCAACTTTGAAAATTCTCACAGAGAAACTTGCATAAAAATACTATAGTATTGTGAATATTTATATTCAGTAAAGAAACATGGCAAAGGAATACAAGGGAGCAAAAGACAATTGTGTAGATGGAAGTGGAAGTGTGAAAGAATTGATGAGAAAAGATGGGGTCAGGGTAAAGATACTGACTAGATTGGGGCGGGAAAGGGGAGGAAACTAGGAGATAGTTGTTTTAAGCAATGATTGTGTTATAAATGATGTTTATTTTATAATGCCAAATAAAGATTTATATAGTCTATAAAGTTTCACTTACTAATAATTCAATTATTTAAATTGCAAAATTTTAAAAAATTCGCAAATTCTAAAATCCAAACATGCAATCAAATGAATTATAATTGCAATAAATTATTTTTATTTCAAATTAATGATTAACAAATAAAATATATAATAGACATCAATTAAATATAGTTAGTCAAAATATGGTACAGTAGAAATTGATTTATGTACTAAATAGTTTAGGACATAGCGACTTTAAAAGTTGGATAGAACCAATAATTATATAATTGATTACTTGCAAATAAAATAGTAGCTGTTTCAATAAGTGATTTGTTTTGCAGTCTTAAAAGAGTCATTGTTATAGATTTATAAAATAGTTTCGAATTTTTTAAATATTATGATTCATTAATACTAAACATTGTTTAAAAATTGCTGAATTTGGCATTAATTTACTTTCATCATATAATAGTAGATGTATATAATTTTGCACAATCGCAAATATTTTATGTAGTCCTATTAATCATCAATATTGTTCACAATGAAACCAATAAATAATTTCCGAGTTTAATTAAACAAAACCTAATAATAAAATTCTTTTCGAAATATATTTTTATTCAGCTTTGGGTACTACATTTTTACTGTTATATTTGCTATTTTAATAGTCGGCGAAGCAATCAAATTCTTTAAATATACATAATAATAAATTATTATTCTACTTAAAACTTTTTTTTAGTATGATTGAGAGTTTTATCTATTTCTACCCTCCATTATATTATCGACCAAGAGTGCAATGATCATAGTGCACTTTTGATTCAATATTTGCTTCAAAATATCATTAATAATCATTCAGCATCTTTCTAAAACCTATATTTCTGATAGAAGGGTTATCCGGACTCTACCAATATCCGCTTTGAAGTAAAAGTTTTTCTGTTATCCACCTTCTTTATCATATACTAAATTAAAATGATTACCGTAGATTTGATTTTACCGTGAATAGTAGCAGGTTCTCAAGTTGCAGTTGGTAATCTACATTTCGTTAGTAAGATAATACTATCTTAATCAAAGTTACGATAAGTGCAATAACAATTAAAGTATAGAATTTCTTAAACACAATTGTTTTTAAATGAGATTATGTTTGTCTTATAAGTATAAATTTAGCATTTGTTAGTATACTACGACTTCGTGATTTTATTTTTGAAGAATCTTAGAATTTTATATGAAGTTACGGCATCATTAATGTAACTAATATTACACTTTTCTTTTTGTTTTACCACTACTGTGGTAAATCAAAGTGAACAGTGTTTTATTCTTTATCCCAATTAAGGAGTTTGATTTTTAACTTTTTGGAGTATTTAAAATGTATTTATATAATAAAAATATAAGTACGGTACGAAGTATTAATTAATAATTTAATGATAGTTAAAAAAATATTTTTGTTTTATGAATTTCTAATCATTAAAATTTAATCAGCGTTCTAAAGACCAAACTTTACAACAAGTTTATATATTAATAAAAAATTACCTTCCATTCAACATTAAACGTCCACATAAATTCCCAATATTTACGCCATCAAGTTTCACGTTACAAAAACCTTCATCAAAGCAACTGATTTCCCAAGGGTGAAATATGAGAATTAGATTTTTTTTTGAAATTTAAAATAATGTATTTCATTCGAACTTATATTTAATTAAATCAATAGCAAATCCTGATTCATCTAATGTCGTCAAAACCAAACATTATAATTTAAAAAAATACGAAAATATTTCGTAAATCTACAATTATGGGTCTTACTAAGACTAACAATTTCTAAAAGTAATCTATTAGCTTAAACCTTCATCAGTAATAATCTATTAGCTCTTTTATTGCTGTGGAAATTAGATGAAAAATCAGAAATTTCGATTTATATTAATGGCTGCTATACATTGCATCATCTGAAGAAGAATATGTTAGACTTTTAACATTAACTTTTGTATCAGTTATCACGTAATCATTTATGTATTCAAACATGACTATTACACACATATATTTAAATAAAAAAGAAACGAAAACACTCTATTTGCAACTTTTATTTTAGTTTCAATTATTATATAATCATTCTCAATCTGAGATAGTATAAGAAACTAAGTATTTTTTTTAAATAATTTTGTATAATTGAAATAGTATATAACATTTGTTTAGCTTACATAAAATCCATTCAACAAAAAGAATTCTGCTATTTTAATAAAGATAGTTAATGCTAGATGGCAGCATAGTTTCGATTTAGTATTTAATCAATCATAAATCAAATATAACAAAGAAATATATTTATTTTGTTTGTGAATGGCATTATTAAACTGGGAGTTGATTATTTCAGACAGATTTTTTTAATTAATATTTAAAATAATTCCTTGGAGCATTACTGCACCATTATCATACACTAATTATGCAAGAACTAATAGCTAACAGTTAAAAAATTACTCCTTATTTTAAAACACCGCCAGGCATTGACTTATATACATAATAACTGCCACCACATGACTTAAATCACAATACGTACAAGATAACACTATTTTATGCTGCTATCGTTTTAAAACGCGTCACAAAAGTTATTATATAATGGAAATCTCCAAAATATCTCGACGGACAATACTGCAACGGTCAATTTATATATTATTTAATTTACCAAAAATATTTACTTTAACCCCGAACCCCGAAAGGTACAATATATGAAACTTATTATAATCTAACACAATTATTGTCTTCATTGAAATTGAATGTTATTATTTATTCATTTATGTCATTATTATACATATTAGTAGTAATATTTATAATACTTGTTATGATGTGTGGTCAACTTGTAACTAAAATTAATTAAGTTGAATGAAACTTGTTGTAATTGAACTAACTTTTTCACAAGGTTGTTCCTAAAGTTAGATAATAACTTGTTTAAGGCAGCAAATAAATAATAATACTAATTATATATAAGTAATATGAAATAATTCTTGTTCTTCTTGTTTAGTTTGATTTTTCACGCTTTGATAATTTTAAAATATTCATTAACTATCATAACTATATATAGAAGATGATTAAACATTTAAAGAAATCAGAAGTATGGCACGGGAAGAAAAGGCAAAAGGTAAAAGAGGTAGGTTACCAGGAAATAATAATTGAAGACGAAGTATATAAATGGGATAACAAGGAAAAAGGAATAGTTCTGAAGCCAAAAAACGGGTAGAAAGGATTATCAACAAGGGGGCCAAAACGAATACGACCATTGAATGGAAACGGACAAGAGCAAAAAGAAAACAGAACATAAAGGAATATAATAAAAAGAAAACAAAGCAAATTATAAAAATAGGAACATGGAACGTAAGAGGGATAAAAGGGAAAAAGGAAGAACTAATAAAAGAGTTTGAATATTGAATATGCAAATACAAAAATACTAGCAGTAACGGAAACAAAAGGAAAAGGGAAGGGAATGGAGATGATAAATAAGCATATACTAATAAAAAGCGGAGTGGAGAAAGAGGAAAGAGCAAAAGGAGTAGCCATAATTATACATAAAGAATGGGAAGACAAGATAGTAGACTGGGAACAAATTGGATCAATAATACTAAAAGTAAGAATAAAAATGGACAAGAAAGAAGAAATAGATTTCATTATAATATATGAATCGAACGAAGGGGATAAAACAGAAGAGGTAGAACGATTTTATGAAAAACTCATAGATGCTCTTGAGGACACAAATAAAGAAGTAATAATATTGGGAGATATGAATGCAAGATTGGGAAAACAAGCAGAAACGGGAAGAAACTTATTGAATTCTGCATGGAAAATAACCTCATAATCATAAATACAATATTTAAACATAAGGAAATGCACAAATATACCAGGGTACAGAATAATAGAAAAGAAAAGTCGATAATAGACCTTATAATAGTCTCAAAGAATCTAAGCAACAGAATAATAGATACAACTGTAAGAAGAGGTCATGAAATAAGAAGTGATCATCATATGGTGATCTCAAAGATTAAAATAAAAGAAGAAATAACAAAAAAAAGTAACGAGAAGGCAGAGAAAAGCAAACATAAAATAAAAGCACACAGATTAAGAATAGAGGAAACACAAAAGAAATATGAAAACTGGATGGAAGAAAGGTTACGACAAAATATATTTAAAATAAATATAATCGAAGGAGCAAGAATCGCATGTGGAACTACAAGGGTAAGACAGGGGCAGAGAACAACTAATTGGTGGACAGAGGAGATAAAGCAGGAAATAAGAAAGAAAAAAAGCTTGGAAAGAATATCTAAAAGAGCAAACAGAGAACAGCTATTCAAATTACAAAGACAGCAGAAAAAACGTAAAGAAAAAGATAATAGAGGCAAAGAAGAAATCTTGAGAAAAATTCGGACAAAAAAATGTAAAATAACTACAGAGAAAACCAAAAACTATTCTACAGGGTAATAAGAAAAGAGAGAAATAAAAATAAGGAAGAAATAAACTGGATAAAAGATAAGAAGAAAAAAATATTAAAAAATAGTGAATGGGAAGATAGAAAGAATACTTCGAAGAATTATTAAATGGAAATAAAAATGAAAACGAACAGGAAGAAGAGCAGGAGACAATAACCGGGGTAGGGAAGAAAATATCTGAAGAGGAGCTAGAGAATGCAATAAAGAAAATGAAACTAGGAAAAGCACCAAGACATTATGAAATTACAACAGAGATGATTAAATATGTGGGAGAAACAGGAAAGAAGATGTTATTAGAATTAATGAATACGGTAATTGAAGAAAACAACGTACCAGAAGATTGACAAAAGGCCATAATCATAAAAAAAATTATAAAAAAGGAGACCGTAAAGTGTGTAAAAATTATAGAGGAATATCGCTAGGAAAAATATACGAATCTATAATGACCAAGAGGTTAAAAGATGAAGCAGAAAAAACATTAGATGATACGCAAAGGGGATGTTTATGAATGAATGATTAACTATCATATTAAGCACGGTCCCCTTCCTTTCAATCTAAAAACAGTTAAAAAAGTACACCTTGAAGCCGAAATGGGATAAAGTACGTCATTCTGATGAATTGTTGTTAATTAAATTAAATTAAATTAAATTATGAAATGAACTACAAGTCTATAACCCGACTGGAGGCTGTGCTAATCTGACTTCAAAAGACTGTTTGTTTCGCTTAGAGCTATTTTGAAGGACTCGTATCGTGTTCTAGATGTTTGAAAAGGACTTTTCCAAGAATTAACATAGCAAATAACATTTAAAAGCTTTAAGAAGTTCGATCCTATCATCTAAAACTAGTTGGTTGTAAATAAAGTTTATTCTCCGAGTAGATGGAGTTCCGAAAAAAAGTGTTTTTATATGAATGACAATAAAAGCCAATATATTGGAAATATCGAGAATTTAACAAAGAAGTTGAAGGATATTATACGATGTGGAACTAATTAAAATAATTAACATTTTGGTCTTAGAAAAGACATAATTTGGAAAAGTTTCAATATCATCTAGCAAAAATCAATTTGGTAAATTGAACACTTTGAGATTGCATTTTGGTGATATCGTTACGCAAATATCTATGGGGTAAATTCATCAAAATGCCTTGATTTAAACAAACAGAAGTCAGGCCAAAACTTCCCTAAAGACGTCGTCTGATATGCAAGAGATATCACTTAATATCACTGCAAGAGAAAACCGAAGTTGAAGCCACATGGTAAAGATAAGAAGAAGTACTTTGCTGATGTATGCATCATGGAATATGCCACTTTCAGTTGTGGAAATTTTGTAAAGTGAGAATTATTTCCGCCTACAATCACAAAGGTCATTACAACTAAGAAATGCTGGTCGATTATCAAGTGGGAAAACTCTTGAAAATGGCATTGAATATTTACAAAAATTACAAATATTATTAATATTTATAAAACTACAAAAAAACAGTCCAAAAGTTTGTCACAATGATCATATTAAAATTGTCCGTATTTGAGGCATAGTCTAAAACTGTGTAATAAATAATTTTCTCTGCGAGATCTGCTTATTTCATAAACAGATTCGTTTTCCATTTCCCTTAAAGACAAGGAGAATATTTGGAAACGTTTGTTTCGCCAGCTGGAAGTAAATTATTTAGTTATTTTCTAAGAATTTTAAATAGCTTAAAACATAGGCTGATATTCTGGTTCGCATTAAGGAGTAGTGATAAAGAAGGTATTGTATTTTCATAATAGTCATGAGTTCACATTAAGAATTATGTAAAGGTGATGAAGAAGAAAATCAAGACAAGGTGATAATGGTCGTGAGTTTCTCAATGAAGATGTGTTGAACTACTTAAAGAGAGAGGAAATCACCTTTTTAGAATACATCGCTTTACATTTTGCATGGTTGTTAATGATAATAAATACTGATATACCTAACAACTAATTTAATTTATAAACTGGTAGAACAATTTGTGACTGCATTTACAGTATTGTTAAGAAAAAATCCACAGGGAAAATGAAAGCAAACCAAAGGATTGTATACATAACATGTAGTTCAAGCAATCAGTAAACAAGAAAAAATAATCTGAAGGATGCATCTAGTATGTAAGCAGAAATATTATAACAGCAAGCCGAAGCAAAGCTACCTGGTTAGAATAAAAAGCAAC
This sequence comes from Ontholestes murinus, assembly GCA_963969525.1. NCBI lineage: Eukaryota > Metazoa > Arthropoda > Insecta > Coleoptera > Staphylinidae > Ontholestes > Ontholestes murinus. Next base: position 24,911,967 of record OZ018390.1, on the reverse strand, counting down.
ACTTTGCTTTCAACATAAAACATTTTGCAAACATGAGCATTGCAGAATATGTCAAATTGAGTTGTACCAAATTGGGTCAGAAATCCTGTAATATTCCAAATGTCTTTACAACCATTGATCTGACCCGAGAAAACTGTTTCCTAAAGAGGTCATGATCAATCAAACAAAACAGCTGGTCTACGGTCATGGTGAGAAAATATTTGAGATAGCTCAGAATATTAAACAGAAAAATAACCTTTTTATTATGCCTACCCAGTTATAGAAAACAGTCTAAATTCTTAGAACCATGAGCTTAGTCAAGCAAATATTGTATGTATTCGAGACAGAATAAAGTTATTCCAACCGAAATCAAGTTGGGTGGCGATGATTCCTTTCTTTGTGAAGTCTACTTTCTTAGAGGAAGTTCGATAGAAGACTTTTGAGTATATTATTAATGCTTGTATACCGTGCAATTAAGCCAGTTGGGATTTTTTTTAAATAGCAAAAAATATTCTGTTTCGAAGTTAAAATTGCGAAGAAGGGTTTTACAATAAAAAGATAGTGTTTCTGTAACGAATCAATTACCAATTCAGTCCAAAATTTTAACCGGACCTAGGAAAAAAAGAAAAAAGGAAGAAAGAACGGCATCACCTTAGGAAACTCATTTTTTAAGTCAGTATATTAATTAAAACACCTACAGCTAATATAATATGTCAATTAGAGAGAAACGTAATTAAAAAACATATCGCGGCTATTGCTAAAAATGGATAATACAGATTTTTATTGAAACAGTGGAAAATTTAGATAACAACGTTAAAGAAGATCATTAAGGATTATGTTTTTGAAGTCCAGAGATGAGTAATCTTGCAATGAATGTTTGGGAATTGGGTATGGAGACAGAGGACCAAATAATCACTAGCTAGAAAAGTTAATGTCGCTCAAGATGACGAAAAGGTTAGACATAGCTACGGCGTCAAGAGGAGAGACATGCTGATTCCTCCAACGAGGTAGACATCAAACATCTTGAGGTTCGAAAGTCACAAACCCACTCTGATTTATATAAATGAGATAGAAGATGGTCAAAGGCAATTACAAAAGAACTTGCATAATACTATTAACATGGAGTGTTTAAGGCCAATTCTGATCTTCTAAAAACCTGTAGATGACAACGGTAAAGAGGATCAAGTTCTCGAGTAAAGAATTACTGAGATAAGTAATATTGTAACTTAGATAGACCAGGAATCGGGCATGGTTGCAAAAATAGCATCTGCTAGAGAATTTATCTCGCTGTAGCCTCAAGAAGAGAGACACCCTGAAAGTAACAAACATCTTTAAGCCCCTAAAGTCACAAACCCACTCTAAAGCTATTAGTAGGAGCGAATGTGAAGATGGCCAGAGGCAATCACAGAGAAACGTCTAAACATTGGCAACATGATGAGTTCAAGATCAGCTTCTGCACAAAAGGTTTTCTCGTGCATGAAAAAAGAGTGATCTCTTTAAAATCATATTCTATAAACTAAATTTCTTTTTAGGTTAGTGATCCTAAAAAAAATCAGTTTATTTGCAAAACGATCGAGAAGTCTCGTTTACAGAGTGAATGCGTCATTAGTATACCAACAGATTCACAAGTCAGCTTGAAGAAACCAGAAGATGACTATAAAGCACGCCATTTTTCATGCACACATATCGGACATAATTTTCGTCACAAACTAATAAAATGCAGTAACGGCATTTGAAAGTACTTGAAATCTACTGAAAATCTGAATAATGAATTATCAAATCGCATAGAGAAGTTTTATAATTGCAGTAGCTTTGGAAACTACGTCGAAATATGTTGTTCTATGTCAGGTTATATGTTTCAATTGAAAGGGCTATCATTTCAATCAAACCAAATCCAGAAAATTATCACATTGTCATAATCAGAGTACCACACCACATTGTAACTACAGAAGTAATCAAAATTTATAATTTTCTAGAAGATACAGGGTAACCAACTCTAGATTCAACAACCTTGATGATCGACAAACAAAATTTTCTTTGTCTTTTGGAGCAATAAAGCACACTGGCTACTATTTCTATTGCGTGCTTTTAAAACTACAGGCTGTTCCTTAATAATAATTTTTAAAAAAACTATAAGTATATTGCATTAGTTTTACTATTTATAGTTAGATTTAAATAACTACAATAGACTTGTAAATGTAAATGTATAAATATCACGAACAAATGGTTATTTAAATTATCGTTAAATAAGCTAAAATAATAATTATTTATTTACTTCATTTTTACTTATAATAATTTTTTGATTTCAGAAAATGTATCCATACGTCACCGCCTTTCACAATCTAGGAGGGAACACCATAGGCGAACACAGAAAAAACTTCAATACCTATCTTTCTTCTTTGCGATCGCTGCCAATTGACCGTTTGAAACGCATAATGGAAGCTTTAAGTCCAAGAACTCTCCAAGAGGAAATATTTGTCACCAAAATAAAAATAGCCTTTAAATATCATGAGAAATTATGGGAAGCATTTTTCAAAGGCAACATCATTATAAACAAAATCATCATTAACAAGGCGTTTGATGATTTAGTTTGTACAATTGACGCCAATACGTTTACAGAAAAAATTTGCCCGAATATATCAATGGTGATGAGATTAAAAATAATCAATAAACTAGCCAGATTAATTGATAATCCGTCTGTTGGTAATAGCTTTTATCAGAAAATTTTAAGTAGATACGGACAGAAAATGGCTAGTAATTTATTAGTATGCTGCAGTGAGGAAGTCATAAAGGAAAATTTGAGGGAATTTACCTACAAACAACTTATAAGATTGCATAAAAAGTACCCCACTTTTCTAAAATTTTACCTGGAGAAAACTCGTAGGCGTAAAGTAAAGAAAATCGCCATATATTTATCTAACAATGATGTGGAGAGCTATTATGAGAACTTCAAGTATTTTTCTGAGGTGAATATTGGGCGTAAAGGATTTGTAAATTTTATAAATCGTTATAAAAATGAAGTTATCAAAGACCCATTAAAGTTCTTTAAAATAATACGGGATCGAATTATCATAAGAAGATTTTCTTCCGACGATCATATTGCCTTAGTTATGAATTTATTCCCCGATAAAATTAACGCTGATAATTATTACGAGGATGCACTGAAGTACACAAAAAAGCTGCCCTTCGATATCAGAGGGGACATATTTTCCAAAGCTTTTAAGGAAAAGTTTGGATGTGAAGTTTTTACTCAGAAAATGAATTGGAAAATAATTTCGATATTTCCATCAAAGTACCGATTAATGTGGACGTTGTCTGAAACGAAGCATCTTCCACTTTTTCCAACTAATAATGCAATTAAAAAAATTAAGGCTTTAATCAACAAAACTTCAGGCATAATGAAGAAGAAGATGTTGTTTTTGCAGTTACTCGAAACCTGCAAAATAAATCGGGATTTAGATGCACTTCTAAATGTTTTAAAGTATATAGTAAAATACCATAGAAACGTACCGCTTACGACAAAACTAGGAATATTGTCATATCTTATAAGAAATTTTAAGATAGAATATCTTAGCCAAAGGTACTGGGATTGTATTAATTTGTTATTAGTCAGTCAATCTTTTCCCGAGATCTGGAAGTTTAGTGAATACAAAGCCATAATAGAGAAACGTGTTACTTTTAAATTGATCAATGGATTTTATGTTATGAAGGATTTAAAAGTGTTACTTAAATTACGTGGAGACGATTTGGTACGTAATCGCTTAAAGCTTAACGTGAGTCTTGAAAAAGAATACATTATGAAGATATCACAAGTTGTGACTTTGCCATCGGAATCATTAATTTTTTGCCAATTAATTTATGATTTTAATAAAAGGAACAAAAAGTATACTATTAACTATTTCGATTATCCTACTATTTTGAAGCTATTATTTGATACACTAGTAATAGTCGGACATCCTTACACCGAGCAAGACATTAGGCTATTATTTAATATACTTTTTATGAAAGGTTTGAAGCCTGAGCATGATATAATTCAAAAGAATTTTATGAAGAAATACCTCGATACTATATACTACCTTCCTAGAAGAATGTGCGTTTGGTTTCTTAATAACCAACCGGATTTTGTTGCCGAAAATTTAGTGAGATTTGTTGATTCTTACAGACCTTATGAAATTGAGATGGTGCGGTTTTCTAAAATCCACCAGAAAATAGAACAGCATTATCTAGAAAGTATTTTAATTAATGATGATGTTGCAGCTATAAATTTCTTATCATATTCTGTTCACTTTAACGAATTAACTAATAAATACATACCACCTCCTGGGTGTAAAATCAATGTAAATAACGCACCCATGGAAAAGATTTTAAATATACAAAGGTTTATACTTGGTGCTATAAAATATACACCAGTCCCATACAAGTTTTTGGATATAATTTTGAATTATGCCAAAGGAGATTATCTAAAATTTGCTTTACAACCATTGTATTTCGCATTTTGCCATATCCCAGAAAAACAACTATGTGAGCCATTAATAATTCTTGCACAAAGATCGGAATCAGTGAGAAAACATGTAATTTCTTTAACAATAAAACATTTGCCCTTAATTACTACATATAATACTCTGAAAAGAGCTTTGGAAACAGAAAAGGGCATTTGGGCAAGAATATGTATTATTAGATCTTGCTACAATTATTTTATTATTAATCCTACCCATGAAAGTTTTAATTTACTAAAATATAGCTTGACTAATCAAAATATTTCTCAAATAAGGTCAGTGCTTTACAAATTCAGAAATGTTAATAGTAAATACCTAGCGGATTATATTAAGTTACTTTGGAATTCTTCTGAAGAGAAACCCCTTAGTATTCTCAGAGTGATTGATTCTACAATTGTAAACAAATTAGATAATGATTTCTGCGAGGAAATTCTTACTAAGAGCTTATTAAATGAAAATGTAAATGCGAAAGATTTCATTTGTATTTATTTACTTTATGCAGAAGAAGCTTTGCAATACAGAGTGACCACACTTTTTCATTGCATTATTGAGTATATTGAGAAAGGAGAAGGTTTTGAAAAAATAATGGATACCAAGAGTTTTATATACTTACTTCTCGAATCCATATGTATTTTTATGGTTAAAGAAAAATCTACAATTACAATTCGGACAATGCAGGAATCTTTCAAAAATATTACAACCCCGTATAGTAAATTTATTTACGAACTGTTGTTTGATATAACGGTACTTTTTGTGGAAAATGCAGCGAATTTTTGCTATAAGCTGTTTGCGAAATTTCTCTACGATTATTGTTTGGTATTAATTAATAAGTACGGAGATGTAATTTTTAATCATTTTAAAGAATTTTTAAAAAACTACTTGCGAAAATTATTTTTTACCATGGACGGCGTGGTGGCCAGACATTATCTGTTATTGGCGGAGGAATTTTTGGAGATGGAATGTGGCTTATGGGCACAATTGTTAGCAGTGTGTTTGCTGCCTGATGAAGGTGCTTTAGGACCAGAAGAAATATTCAGGTACCATATTTTGATGAATAAGTTATCTGAATTAGATTCACCGATTGTCGTTTTATTTCTTGAGATGCGTCTTAAAAGCACTTGAATATATTTTGTTTAACTGTTTTATAATATTATTTAGTAAAGTATCGAATATATAATGTTTTTATATTGTTCTAAAATAAATCTATATATTTAATATTTGACTTTTAATTAAAATCCACTTCACACTAATACATAAATTTGGAATATAGAAATATTTTTTCAGGGTCATTATATTCAAAACATGTTTTTAAAAATAGTTAATAGTTAGGGTAATAAAACCTATTTTAAAGCAGGTGAAGTTTTTATTAACAGAAATTAAAAACCCGTGAAGGACATCGATTTTAACTTCGTACTAATGATCGCGTGTCATGATATGTGAATGAACAATTGCACTCTTGTATGTAAAAGTGAAAACCTGTACATGAAGAAAAATAGGACTAATATTTAGGTTGCTGTCTGTAGGAATTGATAGTTTTGTGAATAGCGCAGATGTCGCCCAAGTGTGTAATCAGAACCTATTAGTAATGCACACAGGAAAATGCATTTACACAATGAATAATTTAAATGTTAAATATAATGAGTGTGATTATGGATTGAACGCGGTAGCGGGAATTCTTAAGTCTGGTTGTACTAGGACAGTAAAATGTAGGCTATTTAAATTGAAAGTAGGCATTTGTAATTTTCTTCAAGTATACAGATGCAATACTTATTTTTAATTAAAGCGTGTCTTTTTTATTAACATTCCTTCCAAACTCTCTTTGTCTTTAATATAATTTTTCTATGCCATTAATTATGTAAATCTATTTATAAGAAAAATACATTTTTGTTATTTTTGTTTCCTAAATATAAATGTTATTTTTTTAAATAAAAATTAGTAATAGGTTGTCACCATAGGAAGAGATAGGAGAAGAATACGTAACTTTTTTAGGATATTATTCTGTTCTACTTGCTGATGGTTTTGTAAGAATTAATGGTAGAGTAATAGTAGAGGGTAAAGAAACGTTAGAGTAAGATAGCTGGATTTAAGGCTGGAAATTGACAACTTTTCATTTTTGCCATTAACATTTATAGTGAAACTTGTAGCAGGCGTTTCGGGCATCTTCTTCTTACAAAAACACAATTTTTTAGTGAAGAGAATGGTTGCGACGGTTACTACGTGGTTATCCATACTTAGACTGAAAAATTAAAGAAGAAGATGGGATACCCAGTTCTCGGATCGTTGCTCATTCTGATCTCTAATTTGTCAATAAATGTTGGATTGGAACTGTCGACCTCGATCATTAATAACGCAATTACAAACTTAGAAATCCAGCAATTTAAAAACGCCTTGGAAATGGAATTTGGGGTATTTTCGATAATATATCGGACATTTAGCTAACGTGTAAACCTGTTAATAAAAACTAAAAGGTATCTATAATTTTATAAATGGTCAAAGGGTGGATTGTGTCGATATGTACTTCGGTGAAGCAGTCGCAAAACTTTGAAAATTTGGAAAGAATTAAATGGTATGATTCCTAGGTCAGTAGTGACTTGCACGATCTGTGTTTTCTTCCTGTGAAACGATTAGAATCCGAATGCTATTGCAAAAATAAGAGCCTTATAGTCTGAAAAGATTATAAATTATAAATTTGTACTATATTTATGCTCTGTAGACAAAAAAGATTTATAAAAGAAAGCGATTGGTCGAAAGACTTCAAAAATATCATTCTACTGCATCAATAGCCGAGTCAGATATGTCTATCATAATGCTTAACACCCCAGAAAGTAAAGCAAGCATAGCATAGTTGGCCAGTGCAACTTTTAATATTATAAAAGAGCGGATTAGGACCAGACTAGAGGTTTATTGCGCGAAGCTTTTATTGCAAGCTGGTTGAGTAATGCTAAATTCTCCTAATTCTTCAGAATTATTCAAAAAAGTCTATGGTAGAAATTGACCATAGAAAGAACGTTGTAATGCTTTTTGATCAGCGTGTTGTTGAAAAGACAAAATTATGTCAACTTTGTATTGAAGAGGTTTAATTTCCGAACCACGAATGCAGTGACCTAAAAAATTAGTTTAGTTTCACCGAAAACACATTTGTCATAGTTAATTTTGATACCAGAAGTTGTCAAGCTTTAAAAAACTGGTTCTAAGTAGTGAAAGTTTTTTTTTCGTTCTTGCTGAAAACCAAAATGTCAATGTACGCGAAGCAAAATGGTAGTCCGCATAATACCGAATCTATAAATCTTTGCGATGTTGAGCGGCGTTTCTCAATCTAAAACTTGTATATTCAAACGACCAAAAGTTATTGTTATTTCAGTCTTTGGGATGCCATTTAGATGTATTGGAATTTAGCGATATGCCTATAACAAATAGTTTTTTTTTTAAATAACTTACAACCACAACAATTGAAAGTGAAATCAAACATAATAGGTATGGGTCCCAAGAGACGTTTGTTTTAGGCACTAGATGTAATAACGATGACTATGGGCTAGATGAGTTGATTCATCGCCAAAATGCTAACCTGGGCTCTCGTGATCCATTTGAGATGAAGCTTTAAACTTAAGGTTTTATCATTAAAAACTGGAACTGAAAAGCTTTTGGCAAACATTCATAAACCGTAAGTAGATGTTTTTGATTTTTCTCCATATTTTCCAAAATTATAAAAATAATACATAACTTTTCAAAAAAAAAATTAAAGGGAATGAGAAACTGCACAAATTTTAGTAAAACATGTTTTAAGTAAAGTTCTTAATTTGTGAGAAAAAAATTAAATATTTTGCCCATTGTTAATAAATTATAGGAGTTACATGAAATTTACATAAAGTAATTGTAAATAATCCAAAATTGAGCAAATAAACCTCATAGTTTTCGTAAAAATACTATGATGGCCACATCACCATATTTTTATGTTTCTTTACATTTTACAACTTTCAATTAAAACTTTCGCTTATGATTTAATGATAGAGGGATAGATGACACCCACCCACCCTGATAACTTATAGTTAATGATTTTACTGCAAAAACCAATAAAACCTTGTATGTAATAAAAATAAAGCATAATACAAAATTAAGTTTAAATATAAATGACTTGACTAATCTTATCTAATTTAGATTTAAAGTCTGCCCACCCATCATGAATAAAAAATTTTATTAATTCACTCAGTCAAAAATTTTACCTTTTGAATTTCTTTTTTATTCAAAAAGTTTTGATATTAATTGTACTCCAAACAGTGAGACGATCTGTTGAAATTTATATGTATATGTAGAGTGGGTAGCCTCTATCCCACCCTCCAATCAGTAAAACATCATCAAAAATTATTTGAAAAAAATTGTATGAATAAATCTCTAAAAATTGCAATTATTTTGTGTTTATTTATATTTTACAACTTTTAATTAAAACCCACGCTTATGTTTTACTGATTGGGGGTTAGATAGAGGCAACCCACCCACCCTAGATTAACATGATAGCTTTAAATACTAATCATTGATAATTTGGCTGCAAAAAACAATGAAACATTGTATGTAATAAAAATAAAGCATAATCCAAATTTAAATTTAAATATAAATACCTTTCTATAGCTAATCCTATTTAAGCTTGATTAAAAGCCTATCCACGAATCATGTTTATATTTTTTTATTAAATTACACACTCAAACATTTTAGTTTGTCAATTTCCCTTTATTCAAATTTTGTAATTAAAGTTAAACAAATCAAGACAACTTCAAGAGGTCGTGTTGTATTTGTTAATGACAGTACCAACATCACTTTAGCTAAAAAAAGCTATCATATGTGTTTGTCGCTGAACTTACGGAACTTAATTCTAAAAGTGAAAATAATTTTTTTAAACTAGGCGCTGATTTAAATTTTTTAAATGATTTAATGTCACCACAAAACTGGCCTTCTCGAGATTCGTAGATTTAATTTTCCAAAGAATATAAAGTTAGTTTCTAACTTCACACGTGTTCCCACTCCACCCACCTTCATTATGAACGACTCACAAGCCACCACCCCCGACGTATTACTCTGTACCCAAAATATCCGTAACCTTATCCACTCCGTTAACCTAGTTCCTGATTTGTATTCCGATCACCTAGCCATCAGTTTTCAAATAAAAATCCCTTTAGATCCTCCTCACCCAACCCCTAATTTATTCTACAACTTTAAAAAATGCAACATTGACAAAGTTAAACTAGAAGTATCTGAATACATTATTAACTCCCATTCAATCTCCCACTTCAATGAAATCCTCTCCTCTTCCATTATATAAAATACACCTCAAATACCAAGACAATTTTATAAACATCCCCTTGAAAAATACATCCTCCGACTTATTAAATTTAAAAGACAGTTATACAGAGACATACAACTGAACTTAGACAAAAATTTAACAAACTTAACAAAGACATTAAAAGATTTATAACAGAATTTAAGACGGACGTTTGGATTAAAACATGCAGTAAAATCAACGATTCAAAGGCATAAAAATTTTGGACAGAGATTAAGAAACTAAGCAAATATAAAAAGACACACAATATACAGCAAATATTCGACTCACAAACTAACGTAACCATCAAAGACCCGGACGTAATCGCACAAAAATTTGCCGACAGTTAGAACACTACTTATTTTTTGACAGGACAAATTTCCAAAAAGTAAATGACTGGTAAAATAAATATTTTGAAAAAAATAGACACATCCTAAAATCACTCCCATTCCACATACAGGACCACATCCTCAATAATATCAACTTCCTTTACAAAAAACAATATTTTGTGTGTGGAAAATAGGTGTTGTAATTTGTATCCCTAAACGCGACCAACCCTCTTCCTTATTATCCAGCCATCACAATCATACCCGTTATTGGAAAAATCTATGAATCCCTCCTCAAAAACAAAATCCTCTCTTTAATTTCCAATCCCATCCCAAATACCAATTTGGTTTTCTTCCCCGTTGCCTCAAATATCCAAACATCCCACCTGGAAGGCAGAGCTTCTGCAGCTTTATTTTTGGATGTCCAGAATGCGTTTGATTTTGTCTGGCATCAAGGCTTATTATACAAGTGCACCTCCTAAATATCCCTCCCCACATTGTTTTCATTATCAAACAATTCCACAGCCGTACTAACAGACAGAGATTAATTCTCGGATTGTAGAATCCTAGATTAATTGTCGTATTTTTTTAGTTACAAATTAAATATCACTGGTTTTATGTTGGTATCACGGAACAGCTGATGGTATTGTCAATATAACCCGTGATTGTCAGTTGAGGAGCACGTGCTAACATTGTTTGCAGAAACATTAAATGAAAATAATTCTACAATTTTCATTGAAAATAATTATAGACTGTACTTACTTTAATCTTGATTAAATAAAAACAATGCTTATTCCTTGTCCCCTTATCAGACAAACTAACTTTGCAAACAAACATTTCACGGTCTTTCTTTACTGACAATCACCACCAGCTGTTCCGTGACACCAACGCAAAACCAGTGATATTCAAATGTTACTAAAAAAGTTACTAAATCTGACAATGAATCTAGGATTCTACAATCCGAGAATTAATCTCTGACTATTAGTACGGTTGTAAAAGTCAAAATTCACAACTCATTTTCTTCTTCCTTTACCCCCGAACAAGGACTCCCTCAAGGCTCTCCTCTCTCATCTCTGTTATATAACATTTTTTGCGTGGATGTCTATAACCCCGATCCTTTCTACTTTAACCCATCAAAATATCTCCTGCAATTTGCAGATGATACGACCTTGATCAGACATGCTCCCACACTACCAAAAGCCCTTCAAAAGCTTATTGACTCCCTTCAACGATGGTTTGCAAAATGGCGCATTAAAATCAATCACCACAAATCACAACTCCTAATTCCTTATCATCGCACCAATAATTCACCCCATAAAGTCTTTATTTTCCAAATTATGATCCCTCCTTCAGTTTCCGTTAAATACCTGGGCATAACCATAGATCAAAAAAAAAAAATTCAAAAAACACACTCACAAAACATAAACATTTTAAAAGTGAATTTGTTGTAAGTGCATTAATTTAATTAAAATTAACCAGATTGAAGGATCCGCGCGAAGGAATTAATTAAAAGTGTTAATGGAAGTTTCTTGTTGCTTCTATATTAAAATTATTAAGAATAAAAAGAAGAGAGAAAAATAATGTATGTAAAAAAAAGGGGGGTGTGATGAGGTCAATTTTGTTGCTCATCAAGTGGTGTGGTTATATATATATATATAGACAATTTAGTTTTAACTTTGATAATGACCTGCAAGGACCGAAACACGTGTCAGTTATCTGAAAATAAAGAAATGGAACATAACAAGAGTTTTACTTCTCCTAATTTTATTTTTTATGTTCCCAATGCCTAAGCGACATTTACAAGGCAACATTGAAAATGAATTTGAGAGCAGTGACGACAAATTTTATATTGACTATTATAATTGAGAATTAGAGTGCAATGAAAGCAGTAACGAAGGCTGCAGCGAAAAAGCTGTAGAAAATGATACTAGTGGTAGTGACATTATAGTTACCTAAAGAAATCGGGCATTATTTCTGCCCAGTACAAGCAGCAGCGACAACAACGCAATTCACGATGCAAGAAAAGACAATTATGGGCCATGGGTGAATGTTACAACGCAGGATAATGTGCAGCACAAGATAGATTTTACTTCTGGTGATGAAGCTGAAGAAACACAGATTCCTGACAACTCTGGATTTCGATCTAGTATTGTACGATGGGGGTCTGTAGCACGTAGACCTCAGTGGGCCCTTTGTACGTCCTCCCATCTGAGTCCACATTCCATGCTAGGGTCGAGCCAAGCAAAGGCATTGGCAAACGCCAGGATCGCAGCAGAGGGACTCTTAGGATGTCTGATGACAATTGACACGCCTTTCCCATTGTGGATTCACGTAAATTGGATAGAATCTTTCTATTCGCATTCTCTGCAGGTTGAACTAGAATATAGTCTCAATCTATTCAGGTGCTATCTTAGATTACAGTGTCCTGTTAGGAGCCCTAAAACCTTCCGTAGGTTTCCTCTGAACAGTTGCATACAGTATCTGTCTCTAAGATTTTGTGGTGTTTACCTCCTCCGCTGCTTACAAACCATCTTTTTGTTGCTCGTAGCCGCTGCTACCTGTTCGCCGATATGTATGTCCAAGGATGGCAGCTGCAGAAAGGCTTGCATAGCCGCTTTTGGTGTTGTTCTCATGGCTCCTGTCGCATTCAAGAAAGCGTTGCCTTAGACGTGATCTAGAAGCCTTACGGCTGTTTTCATAGTCGTTCTTGGCCACCATATTACTGATGCATATGCTGCACGATGGCCGTCCAATAGTCCCCATGTTTTCCAAACAGCTCATTTGCATTGCCAGAGTGCTACGCATACTTTCTTTGATCTCTCCGTCTGATGAGCATTCCAGTTCAGTTTGTTATGTAGAAGAATGCCCAAATATTTGACTTGTTTTTCGGAGTGAGTTCCTTACCCCGAATGCATGGTAGATTGACATCATTGGTTTTCCTCTTTCTTGTGTACTAGTTCCGTTTTTGTTGGATTTACAAATAGTCCTTGGTCTATGCATCATTTGTTTACTATGCCAAGAACATCTGACATATGTTTCGTTAACATACTTTCCGATTTGCCGAAAGGTAGGATCGTGATATCGTCGTGAATAGAAGTGTGTAGAAGCCCTGCTACACAGTAGGTTTATGTGTAGAAGCCCCGTTCAGTGATTCCAGTAGTCCGTCAACGACTAGGTTCCACAGTAAACAGGAGAGCACTCCCCGCTGTGGAGAACTTTTTGCGACCCCACATACAAGTCTAGTGTCACCTATTATAATATTGGCTGTTCTCCATTGCATCATATTAGAGATCCACTGGCTCCCTGTCAACTGTACAAAACCAATTGACTTTTTTGAACTTTTTTGCGGATGAAATGGTGGAAAAACTTATAGAAGGAGCGAATAAATATGCTCGCAATAAAATTAAATAATGATCAAAAGCCATCCACGTTGAATACATGGGTGGATTTTATAATGGCAGAATATGAGGCCTTTTTATTAGTTATTCTAAATAGGGATAGAATAACGGTTAGCCATCTGCAGGAATATTAGTCCCAAAACTTCAATGCCAAAATTCCTTTCTTTAGTGCCATATTTAGAAGGGGCTGAGTCATTCAAATCTTTTGGATGCTTCTTTTGCATGAGACAAATCCAAACGACCAAAGTCTTTGAAGTCGGATGCAAAAGGTCATTATTTAGATTTTTTGGAGAAAAAGTTTAACGAAAATTTCAGTGAATAAGCCTTAAGTTGGATTCAAAGACAGTATAAGTTTTTTGACTTATAACCCAAATAAACCAACAAAGTGTAGTATCGGGATATATGCGTTGGCAGATGCTAATACTGGATACATATGTATTCCATTTTGCCTTAATAAGAAAGCTTGATATCAGAAAATTTAATAAGTCCTGACCTTCCTATAAGTTCACGAGTTGACCTGCATTTGTGCCAAAATTTACTGGAAGACAATTCTGGCAGTAAAGGATACCATACATTTACTGACAGACATTATACAAACCTACCACTTGTATGAGAACTTCTGAATATAAACGTGTACTTAACCGGAACTATCCAAATTAACCTGAAATTCATACTCAACTTTATAAAAACACCGCAGTTTTCCGAGATAAGCCTGCAGGTCGGGATTACTATTATTATCCTGGAAAGATAAAGGGGTCGTCACTGTTGTTAGTTAGTAGTTAGGATATTTTGGGTACTGAGCCAATAAACCGAAAAGTACGCGGAGGAAGTTTTAGTTAGTTTTGTTACAGTTACTTACTTCTTACTAGTTATAGAAACCAGATATCCTTTGGTCAACCTGTGATGATTTAACCAAAACATTTCTGTTAGGAGTATTTCTAAGTTGATTTGCTATGGTGGATGTGCTGGTATTACGTTCCGCCCCTAAATATTGTTTATATAATTATATTCCCTAGATTTTTAATATGGTGTAGTATACTATAGTTTAGTATTCTTAGTAGTTTCAATAAATTATTTTGACACGTTGAAAAATAAAATATTATGCGACCACATCCCCATCCTAGGTCAAGGGGTTTTATTTTATTTTATTTTTATTCTAGTTAAATTTGAACACATTTGAGTTATTTGCTAACTGTCTAAAGAACTATTACGAGTGCAAAAGGGTTAATGTTGAAGAAACTGAACAGATTGTAGAAGGTAAAGAAATTTCTTAAATTTGGTCTGCTATTTCGTCCAAATTTGGCGATGTTGTGGATTATGCTGAGATTAAATTTTTTGCATGTTGAAAGATAGACGGAGGGGAAAAATTTCTCAGGTTGTCAACAATAAATTATCTTAAAAGTTGAGAAAATATTTGATCTCCTAATATCTCTCAAAACAACTGCTATCATCTTTATTTTTAGAACAACGTTATCCTTTTAATGATTTCTGTCTTTAATGACGAGATTGTGGTGGTCTCTGATTTTTAATGCTACCGCTGTAGGAAAGCAGTGACCAGACAATTTGAATACACCAGATTGAAGGCTCCGCGCGAAGGATTTGAGATAGTCTTTAAAAGTGTTAATGGAAGTTTCTTGTTGTTCCTTCAATAAAATTAATAAAGAAGAAGAAGGGTGAAAAATAAGGTAAGAAATAAATATCACCTGAAATTATGAAAAAGTCCAGATGTTGCAGAAAGGGTTTGGACGGGGTTAATATGGAAGGTGTGATTAGGTCAATTTTATTTGGTCTTCAAGTGGTGTGGTGGGATGATTTCTGGTCTGAAGTGGAGACGTCGGGCTTAAGTGCAGTTATAGAGATCTTCTGCTTTGAAATGTTGCATCCTAAAGAAAGCAGCTAGAATGGTAAGCGGCGTAGCTGATAGTCTTCAAAAAATTTTACTTCTGCATGGACAAAACTTTGTGGGCCGTATAGTTAGGATCGAGCGCTGTATGAAATTGGTGTCTGTGGAGATCACGTCGTTGATTGACCCATATATTATTTATAAAGTTTATTGTCATTTCCAAGAAAATATGGAAAAAAACTTATATAAGCCACGCAGAAAAGTATTTTCAACCGTACACCTATATATTACACAAAATTCCTTCTTATTGTTATACGTGTATTTATATAAGTATTTTATTACGCTTCATATATTATTAATACAAACATCCACAAAACCCTAATCAACTTGTTACGTTGAAGAATTCATAGACGCCGTGTCGTATTAACGTCCCCATTTGAAAATGTTCCCTCATAGTAAGTAATTGGTGGTGTTTGCATTGGGAAATATTTAAGTAGGGCGACACGCGAAAGAGTAGAAAAATATAGAGGACACACGCTGTCATCCCCCACCCACACCCTCAAATGGCCACACGGCGACAATAGCGTCCAATTTTCTATTACCGCCAACGCACGCCCGCAAATGAGCCAATAACATTTTAACCGGCACATACGACCTAAAATTGATTTTATTGTATACCCGAAGTAACTATGGAAGCGATATTTATTATTAAACAGAATGACCGATGCGATCTAGAACAACACCGCACCGTGCGGCTTTGTCAGTCGAATGTTGGACTGACAACAATTACGTACACCAGCAGCAGTGGGGGTACTCTTGCGGGCGAGCAAAAATATGGAAAACGTTCTTGGCTCTTGACTCAGTTTAGAGTAGCGGCCGACGCGCGCTTTTATGAAAGTTTACACCATCAATGGTCTTTCGGAGAAGGTGGAAAGCATGGACCTGAGCAGAGACAGCATGGTCTTTTTGGAATCGGAGAGGGGCAGATCGGGATGTAAGTAGGCTTGTGAAGTTTGGATTTTTACTATACACAGAGAAAATTATAAAAAATAATATTTTATTTTAAAAAAATCATAGCAAAAACTTTTTTGGAAAGTTTCTAAAATATATCAAAGAACTTAGGAACTTATTTCATTTCTATTAATAATGTTAATTTTTAAGGGATTGTTAAATGCTGCTTATATGATTTTCGTCGATAATTTGCAAGGACATAATAATTTGTGAATGAAAAATATCGAAACGGCTTTGATATACCATATTTAGCTTCTATTGTGGACTTTTATAAGAATAATTACTAGAAAATGCTAACTTTTGTAACATATTTTTTTTTCAATTAATAGATACAATAGATTACTCATTGTTTAGAAGAAGACTTAGATCTTATGAAATAGATAGATTTAATTAAACAAAATCAATTTTTTAATCCATTAGGCAAAATAATTGTGTCCAATGTTGTCTAAAAAATTCTTAGATATAAAAGATTACCTGATATATTTAAAAGATGAACTTAAAATTGTTATAAATTATTTTTAGTTTATTCAGCAAATAGGAAATGTAAATCATGTGTTTTTTTTACCAAAAGTGTCTAACAATTTATAACAGTGAACGCCTCCAAGATTCAAGAATGAAATAAAATCATTTGGTAGACACATTGGTCAAATTGTAAATATGAGAATAATATATAAACTTAATATCAATGTGTTTGTTAACACTATTTTAGAGTTTGGATCCTCTTATTCTTAGGTTACCGACCCTTAATTCAAATAATTATCAAAATTGAAAATTAACAGTTAATTAACTTTGATAAAAATAATTCGTGCTATTGTTAATTAGGTTTTAATTCCTTTGTCATTATTAAGCAAATACATTGTATAGATATAACTAAACAATTTTAATACACGATACTTTTAACATTAACATTAATGAAATGTTCTTCTTGTTAATTACTGATGTGTTATTATTAAGCTGATATTATTATTTAAGTAACAATCATAGCTCTTATTTGGAAGTATTTTCCATGCCTAAATCTTACCTACTACTTAACAATTTTTGCAGTTGAATTCTTCTGGAAAAAATTATCTTTTTCGATTCTATTCTATTGTTTTGTTTTAATATACTTAAAATTAATTTTTACTTGCAGGTATTTTATTAATTATTTATGGTATACTATATTTTAAAATAATACATTTGTCTCCTTATTTCTTATGTATTAACATCATTCGTTATAAATACTAGTGAAGATTTAATTGCTTTCCAGTGTGAGTTAGAATGTATGAGTATATGTCGAATAAAGGGATTTTTGGAAAACTTTTCACTTACGTGTAGAAAGCGTTCATTGATAACAAAGGTAGAATTTGTTGGAAGGATTATGTAGAGCATTGAAGGAAATTTAAATAAAGCTCTTAGGAAAGATCGCTTGCTAACTTAGGTGTTATGGGTAGTGGGATTGCAGTAGTTGAAGAAAAGGATATTACAATTATTAAGTTAAGGATACAAATCATTTTGTAGATTGTGACTGCTGTTTTTTTTTATAAATATGCTCTCATCTTTGTAAGTTAGGTTTCTAAATATTTTTGTTCTGGTTGTAATTTTTGTTTTGCTGGAAAGCTGTGTGTCTTTTGAAATTCAGTTTTTGATCTTTGGTAATGCCTAGGTATTTTATGGATTCTTTTTAATACACGATTGATTTGTATGTAAAATAGTATAGTCAATTCTATATAGAGTATTCTATTTAAATCGTTAAAATCTGGGCAATTTGGGTATTTAAAAAAATCTTCGTTGAGGTTAAGTTAACCTTAAAGTAAATGTTTCTATTGGAAATGCAATATTGAACAATAAAGCAAATAATAAAAACTGTAAATTAGTTAACGAATACCTAAAACGTTAACTGTAGAAATGTTCTATTGGCGCAAAATAGTTAATTCATTAGTTGTAACTGTAGACCAATATAATTAATTTGAATTGTACTTTGAACAGGTGCTTGTCCGAAACCGCGAAACTAAATGTTTCCAAACACGAACACACAGCAGCGTGGACACAGAAAAACGGGTTTCAATACTTAATTTTTACACATATTGATCCTTAAACCAGTGACATTCTCCAATTTCAATAATGTGGATGTGGAATTGGAGCAATTTGGTTCAAAGTAAGTGGTAGCTAAATTTTAAAAAGTAGTTTCTTTATTTTTAATAAATCATTGCAATGTGTAAATATATACCATTTTGTATTTTAGTAGAGATCTCATTGATATTATTTATTTGTTAATAAAATTTAAAAAAGATTGTTCTCATATAATAAAATCATAAAAATAAATTGGTTGCTTGATTTACGTGAAGATCAAATTAATTTGACAAATAAAGCACTAATAACATTTCTTCACAATTTTATTTGATTTACCAAATAAGTGCTAATCCATTGATAATGGTCACTTTGTGTCCGAAATCTACATTTGGTAAATCAAATAAAATTGTGAAGAAAGGTTATTAGTGCTGTATTTGTCAAATTAATAAAATCATATTTAAAAAATCATATAATTATTATTCTCTTATCCCAATTATATATAAATACAATCATTTGAATTATACAGTCAAAGTATATTCTTCGGAATTTTAAACAAAATTATATTTATTTTAAATATATATTTTTATAAGTATCTAAATATATTTCACACTTCATGGGAGTACAAAGTTCAGACGTCTCTAACTTGCAACGTTGCTTATGACTATTTATACGAACTGATTAATGGTCAATATTATCGAATTTCATATCAATCAATTCAGACAATTCTTGGTATTTTTCTTTTGTTGAGATAAGGCTAGCAAAGTTCAGTGGCATTTTGATTACTGCAAATTGAATAAATTTAAATGGTAAACAGGAAGAAATACATATGAAATTCATTCTCCTTAATTTGATTGTAATGCGTATATTCTAGCCACGAATTACATACTAATTTGAAGCAGCACAACCACTTAGCATCAATTTTCGATGTACTGTTTTATGTGAGGAATGTTGTTTATACTCATAGTTCCTGCATAAAAATCCATATTTCAGAGATCCTTGGAAGGTTGTCGATTAAATTATTTAAAAACCTGTTCTATAGAGGAGAGTTCATTAAGAATTAGGTATTGCAAAATTTGAGCACTGTATCATACTTCCTATACATCATTATCATTGGTATCATAGATCAATTTTAGCTTTATAATATGTTAACTTATTTTGCGGAGAGATAATTGAAAGTTTAGTTTATAATTAATGTGTCGAATATTTCTCTCGGAATAAAAAGGTAGAGTTGTTATTATAACACATACATGCGGTAAAATAGTTGCTAATAAAACCACTTGTCAGAAATGTAGTAAATACTATCACCCTTTTTGACGATTTGGTAACCAGACAAATAATCCATACGTCCAAACATATATTCAACACTCAACAACATGGGTTTGTGAAGAGTAAACCTACTACAACCAACTTATTGGAATTTCAAGACTTTCTTAATATTTCTTTCCAAAAACATGTACAAGTTGATACCATTTACACCGATTTTGCGAAGGCCTTTGTCAAGGTTCAGCACTCTATATTGATTTCAAAGTTATATTCCAATGGATTTCACGTTTTAACTGTGAGGTGGATTAAAAGTTTTTTAGAAGGACGTCGACAAATTGTTAAGATTAATAATTTTACATCTAATCCAGTTCAGTTAACGTCAGGTGTACCTCAAGGCTCCCACATCGGCCCTATTTTATTTCTTATTTTTATTGATGATATTTGTAATTGCTTTATATATTCGAATTGTTTACCTTTTGCAGATGATTTGAAAGTGTATCATTGTATTGACGATATTTCTAATTGTTTTGATCTACAATTTGATTTAGATAATCTATTCAGTTGGTGTGTCAGAAATAATTTGTTATTTAATATTAAAAAATGTAAATCTATAACTTTTAGTAAAAAGTTAATAACTATTGACTTCATATGTAACGTCAATGATGTCAACCTTGAAAATGTATCGGTTATAAGGGATTTGGACATTTCATTGGATTAATCATTTCGATTATTGGGGAATCAAATTTAACAAATAAATCTTATTTAATTGCTTATACGTGATTTGACAAAGTTGTTAATAAGATGGAATTAAATGTCGTCATCGCATTATGAAAGTTAAAAATTTCATATACCTTCAAACGCTGTATGTAGTTGGTGTTAGTTTTGTATGACTTTTACTTAAAAGTCGTCAGGCCAATTTTATTGCTGTAAACGAAATAAAACAGATGAGAAGTCAAGTAACATCTAATATGTTATTACTTCTTCATTCATCACACTAGACCTATGAATCTCCCATTCTTTTCTATATCTCTCTGCTCTGCACTGTATTAAATCACCGTTTAGCTGGCATTTTCCTAAAGTCGTCTATCAAATTTAATGCGGATTAGTATCATTTCCTGTCAATAATTATAAACACTGTTGCATACAAGAACTAATTCCATAAGAAACTTTCATTAGTGAGCATTTTGTAAAATGTCAGTCACTGTTTGATAATTTAAAATTTCTGATGTTTCTGCCAGTTGAATGCAATTAATACCTACATTTCGTCTACAAACTTAAGTAATGAACATGCTTTAAATGGCCTATTTAAGCTATTATATGATGTTATATATAAAAGGAGTAAACGATAGCATGACATCAAACCATTGCTCTTTTTCAGTGTATGTATACACCTCAAAAGTCGTATCAGTAAATAATATTTGCTGATGGCAATAAATGTATAAAGACAGAGTCACTATTAAGATGACATTTATTGTATAGACGTCATACAGGAAAACTATAATTTAATAAATAGATATTTTAACAAATGAATTCAATCGTATGTACATTTTCATACCTTTGCAAAAATGTTGCAATTTGACATTTACCTCTAAAATAAGAAACAAAGTTATTCAATTTTCAAATTTACAATACTTCTAGAATTTTAAGAAAATCTATTGTACAAATTTAGTCAAAAGTTGAGAAGATAAAAATATTATATAACTACTCTTGTCGCATGAAACAATTGTGTAAGAAGTGACCACTTAGAAGAAATCTTAATATTCGTTAACGAATAGTAATGAGGCGACAAAATAATTTGCAGACAGATAATGTGGAAAAAATGATAGTTTAAAGTTTTCTTTGATCTATTTTGGGTTTTAATTGAAAACTATAAGCATTAATTCATGCGTTTTTTTTTTTCGAAGATTAAGGCTTTATTGTGAAAAAATGGTTATACACTCAATGATCAAAGTATTGTCCATCGGAAGCTACAACACTTGCCCATCTTTCTGGCAGTTTGTGGATTCCATCCCAAAAAAACTTCTCCGGCTTGGTGGTGAAGAATGAATCGAGCCAATTTTTGATACCCTGTTCTAAAGTGAGGCGTATTCCGGTGAAGGCATTCGGCATTGATCTGAACAAGTAGTAATTAGAAGGGGCTATGTCTGGACTATAGGCGGGTGAGGTAGAGCTTCCCACCCACTGTTTTCAAAATAGTTTTGAACCAGTCTTGAAACATGTGGCCGAGCGTTGTCATGATGGAAAATTATGGAATCGTGTCTGGTTGCATATTTTGGTCGTTTTTTCGCAATCGCTCTCTTCAAACGAATTAATTGTGTTCGGTGATCGCCTGACTCGATTTCAACAGCTCATCTTCATCTTCAAACCATTTTGGCTGTCTAAGTTGAAATCGCTACTTTTAAACCATGCAAATCACTTCTGACACATTCTTTCAGCAAGAGCATGGTCACCATAAACCTCTACTAAAATACGATGACTTTCGGTAGCACTTTTCTTCATGTTAAAGCAATGAAGAAGAACTCCCCGCAAAAACACTTTTTATGGCACAAAGATCGACATGTTCAAATGAATAGAAAAAACTATTGTTTACGCTTCAAAGAAATTACATATACTGAAAAGGACGCGCAATGGCAGTGGCTTTCAAATGAATATAGTCACGGATGAACACGACGCGAAATAATACTAGTAACGCCCTCTCTTAGAAAACCGCATGAGTTAATGCATACTCCGATATCTCGAAAACCAATATAATTCATGGAGCTGCCCGTTTCTTAGACTCTATTCTATTGCCCATTCTATTGTGTGCGGTTGTGGTTGTGTTAAATAATAATTGCCGATGGGTAATAAAAATGTCAGCGCTCCTTCCCTGGCACGCGTTGTACCCTTCGGCCAAATCAGGTAGTCGGTCAGTTTTCTGGGCGAACGTTTTCTAAGGACGGATAGTATATAATTATAATTCGCTTATCTACAAAAAAAGAATGTTTTTTTTTATTTGGAAAAGGGAAATGTTATGTATTATTATTCATTCATTAATATCTTTGTAGAACTATCTGGTCGCCTTCTTATGTAACACACATCAATCGGATCGAACAAGTCCAAAATAGATTTTTAAAGTTTATGTTACATAGGTTGAACTGCGTTGGAATCCATTTATCAATTGACCAAACTATGTTGTATCTAGGATTAACTTCGTTATACCGACGCGGAATGGAAATAGATATGTGCTTTCTGTACAAAATTGTTAATAATTTTATTGATTCAACTGAACTTACTTCACTCATTAAATACCATGTACCTGCGAGGTTAGTACGTAGCCAGCTATTTCTGCACAACTACTTTTGTAGGACTACATGTGGCCTAAATTGTCCTTTGTCTAGGTTAGCACGTGTCGCGAAATTATTATCCATTTCTTATTTAACTTATTTATGTTAGTTACTTTCCGGTGTTTACTATCTTAATCTTTGTTTTGTATTGTATTACTCCGTATATATGTATGAAATTGTATTTATATTGTATATATGTTTTTGAATGGCATATCCGTTAAATAAATTGTATTATTATTATTATTATTATTATTAATTGTAAGTGTATAATCTGGAAATTTCCATTATTTAATTACTCGATATAATATATTCCGGTTTAACCCTTCTTCCAAGGGTAAGCAAAGTGCAGGTGCGGATAACGCAAAAGTTAGGTAACGCCTAGTCTTACTAATTCGGGAATTTTATTTTAATGACGTTTGTTTATGTACTGATATATGATTACTTGTCCGTAGTTTGCGCCTAACGTGATTTCGGCGTTTTAGAGATTACAGAGTAAATATGAGATTTCGACCGACCTCTTTTTTCCCTTGCGGTCCTTTACTACCTGCCCCTTCGCCGGTTATAAATCACAATTTCTATTCACTACAATCTGAATAGATTTCCTAATTTATGATACAAAACAAACCATAAACTGCACCCGTTTTTATAACCGCCTGGAGGCATTTTTCGGAGAAACGGTATGTTCGCTATAATTCATTAACATCTGTGGTAAAAAATAGTGTAAATTAATTCGGCTGTTGAACAATTTTCCATTACCGATAAAACGTTGTTTTTATTGTAGAATTACAACTTACTTACTTAAGCCAATCGCAATCAATTTTATTGTATTATTATTATAGCTAATAACAATATACTTTTCTGTGTATATTTCGTAGTAAGAGCTATAATAGTATCAAATTTTACTGGTGGAATTTGGTAATATTTTAATAATTCAATATTAAATATAAATTTAAAAATAGCTGATTTACATTAGTATGAAGTATGAAAATTCATGAATACCGTGCATTTTAATAATCTTATTGCATTTAAATCAACCAGTGATATTACATTAAAACATAACACTGAACTATTCTTATCAGATGGAGAATAGTCCAGTGTTATGTTTTCGTGTTGTTCTTGTACGGAGTGAAGGATTGGACATTTAAAGTAGCATCAATGAATAAACTTTGAAGCTTTCAAAATGTGGACGTACAAGAGGATGCTCAAAATCCAAAAATGGACTGATAAACTGACGAACAACGAAGTACTTAGAAGAATGGACAAAGAAACAGAATTGCTCATGACGGTGAAACGCCAAAAAAGCTGGATATTTCGGGCAAATCCTTCGAAATAATAAATACGAAAAACGTGCAGTTGAAAGAAAGAAGTTGTCCTCCTGGCTGTGAAACCTCAGGCTATAGTTCGGAATCAGATATGCTTTCATACTGATACGAATTGCGCAAGATCGGGATGAGTATGAACATATGGTCGCCAACCTCCTCTGAGGAGACGGCACTCAAAAAAGAAGAGGTGATATTACTACTTATGACATTTGTAGCGAGTAGATACCTCCTATTATCCCGATAAGAGTAGATCTACCTCATGGAAGCGCCCCTACGCACGCGAGCTATACGCCAAAAAAAGATCCTTCCTCAATATCCTCCCTCACCTTGGAAAGCAACGGAAAACTACCAAGGTGATTAAACAAATTCCCCAAGTCATATATCATGATTATGGCTAATGAATCCAATGGCCCCGAGTACGGGCGTCCCTTAAATGGGACAGTGGTGCGAAGAATCTCCCGGTCAGCTAAAATCAAATGTACAATAGCCAAAATTAGAAAGATTGGAACTTGGAATCTAAAAAGTATCAAGCCGGCAAAGTACACAACATGATTAGAGAAATTAAGAGATTGCAGATTAGCATATTAGGGATAAGCGAGATGTGGTGGCTTAACTCTGGTAGAACAACAATAGATGACTATACTATATTCAACTCAGGTGACGACAGCCCTAAACACAAAAATGGTGTAGCAATAATTGTGTCACAATATATTTAAAAAAAAATGTGAGTAAGGTAGGTTAATATTCAGACAGGATAATAATAATACAATTAGTTAATATGGTAATACTGTAAATGTAAACTTAATGCAGGTGTATGCTTCAACCGGAGATTATGACGATAATCAATTAGGAAAATTTTACGTCGATTTAAACAATATTCTAGCGCTAACAAAAAGCATGACATGACTATAATAATAGGTGAATTCAACGCTAAGATTGGTAAAGGAAAACAGGATGAAGTTATTGGAGATTGCGGCCTAGGCGTAAGGAACGAAAGAGCAGACAGACTCGCAACCTTATGTATAGAAAAACAACTAGTGATAGGCAATACACTATTCAAACTACCTGAACGACGCTTGTATACCTGAAAATCCCCGGAAGACAGTCAATAAAATTGTTCGGAATCAAATTGATTATATATGCATTACGAGAACATATAGAAATGCTATTTTATCGGCAAAAACTTATCCAGGAGCAGATGTACCAATAAACCATAATCTATTAGTTGGAAAAATAAGATTACGTTTACAAAGAATTAAGAAAAACCTAAACAGAACAGCACGAGTAGATAAAAAAGAGAATCTGAAAGATGAAAATATTAGACGCAAAACAACAAGCCTTCTAGAAGAAAATGTGAAAAGAATAACGAATGCACAAGGTCAGAACAATATAGAACAAACATGGAGTATACTCAAAGATATGTTACTAGATGC
This sequence comes from Ontholestes murinus, assembly GCA_963969525.1. Lineage (NCBI taxonomy): Eukaryota > Metazoa > Arthropoda > Insecta > Coleoptera > Staphylinidae > Ontholestes > Ontholestes murinus. The sequence goes on along the minus strand of OZ018390.1, from coordinate 24,886,216 downwards.
ACAAAGTTAAAACTTAACAGGAAAAAGAAATGAAAAGAAACAGAATTGGGTGACAGAAAATATTCTTAATCTTATGGACGAAAGGCAGAAGTACAAAAATAAAAATGACGTAGAATATGAAGGATCAACAATGAAATCCGAAGAGAAATACCAAGAGAAAAAGCTAGTTGACACATTAAAGAATACGCAGAAATAGAACAATACGACAAAAACATGCCCTATTCCATTTCCACAAAAATGTAAAAGAAGTGAACGGTATTAAAAGGACACTAACGACAGGTAAATTAGAAGAACTTAATAAATGGGCAGAATACATCTCAGAATTATTCGAGGACAACAAATCTGACTACAAACCAAAACATGCAATGACGGGTCCAGTGATCAGTAAATAAGAAGTAAGTGACGCAATCCATCGAGCAAATAATGGAAAAGCAACTGGACCGGATCAACTAAGTAGCGAAATATTAAAGTTATTAGGTGATAATGGCATATAGGCATTGACAAATATTTTCAATGAGATGATACTGGAACCATACCAACCGACTGGTTTAAATCTACATTTATTATGACACCAAAACAAAATAAAGCAACGAAATGCAGTAACTTTAGATCTATTAGTTTAATCAGTTATGTATTGAAGGTGTTCCTAAGGGTCATACATAAAAGGGTCTATCGGAAAATAGAAGACAAAATTAGCAAGAACCAGTTTGGCTTTCGTAAGGGACTACAGTAACTTTAGATCTATTAATTTGATGAGTTATGTATTGAAGGTGTTCCTGAGGGTCATACATCAAAGGGTCTATCGGAAAATAGAAGAAAAAATCAACGAGAACTAGTTTGGCTTTCGAAATTGACTGGGAACTAGAGAGGCCTTATTTAGCACGCAAGATACAGAGATGTCGAGATGTTAACCATGATGTCTATTGATTTTGAAAAAGCCTTTGATAGAGTATGCCATGAAAAAATTATACATATACTAACAACAACTGGCCCAGATGAAAAGGATATACGTATCATAGCTACACTGCACTGGTATCAATCAGCAACGGTACGAGTCGAACAGGAAGTATCAGAGGAAATCTGTATTAAAAGAGGAGTTCGCCAGGGGTGTATTCGGTCACCTCTAATTTTTATTCTGTACTCGGAAGGGGTTTTCAGTCAAGCACGTATCGACTCAAACGATGGAATAATCGTTAATGGCAAAACATCAACATCAGGTACGCTGATGATACACTCATACTAACCAGCAGTGAAGAAGATCTGCAGAACCTAATGGCAAAATAAACAATACATGCGAAGATTTTGGTTTAAAGATTAACATAAATAAACAAAGTATATGGTTATAAGTAAGCGAACCAACATTATAAATAATCGCATAATAGTACAAGGCTTGTGAACATTAAAAACTCTTTTATCTCGGATATATTATCAATGACCAATGGGACCTATCGGTCTAAATAAAGGTCCGAATAGTAAAAGCCAGGGCATCATTTATAAAATTCAAAAATGTATTATGCAGCCATGATCTACCATTAAAACTAAGGATGAGAATTGTTCGCTGTTTTGTCTTAATACTACTGCTTTACGGAATGGAGGCATGGACAGTCACGGAAGCTACATTAAAAAGAATAAACCCCTTCGAAATGTGGGTATTTTGACGTTTATTGAGAATCAGCTGGGTAAATAGAGTCACCAACAATCGAGTTCTCGATATAATGAACAAAGAACTAGAAATAGTAAAAACCGTTAAGAGAAGAAAGCTTGTATATTTTGGCCACGTTATGCGCCATTTGGAAAAATATAAACTATTGTATTTAATTATAGAAGGAAAAATCGAAAGAATTTTCTGGTTGAAAAACTGAAGGAAATGGTACGAGAAAACTATAATACAGTTGTTCCGAGCAGCGGCAAATAAGATTATTATTCTCAACATGGTAGCCAACATAACCAACGACCTTTAAACAAACATGGTACCCTAAGAAGAAGATGGCGACCATTTCAGAGTAACTAACCATCATCCGCTTATTATATTATCGTCATAGAAACCTAGTCCTAATAGAGACGATAAGTGTTGAGATTTCATCGAAGTGTTGAGACAACTGAGCACTTAGGCAAAGAAAAATACTTTGTAGAAATAGGGTTCAAGCAGGAAAAGTCTTTTGAAAGAAGAAAGATGGCTCAAATCAACACTAATGCCGTGTTATATTGCTATCCTCTTGATTCTTATAAAGATTATGCTTCATTTATTGTACCACACTGTATTAAACGTATTATACATGGATACCAAAATTCATTAATTCTGGGTATAAATCATACATTTTTATCTAGATATTTTTAATTAGTGTTAGAAAAGAAATTACAGACTAGGTTGTGTGCCCTGTATGCTAATGTTAAAATAATGAAATGAACTGTTTCGATGTTAATTGAGTTTACAATTTTTCTCACGTAGAGAGATTGTCTATATATGATTTCCTTTTTGTAATTGGTGAGCTTTCCGATAAACCCAAACATTTATGATCTTTTCACGTATTTACCTTAACACAATTTATTATTACACCATAAACTATACCAATAAGAACTCTGTGGAAAAGAAGAGATCTACGTCTTAAAAAGCTGGTTGCATTTGTTCGGTACTTTTTTATTACCCACAAGGGTAATATGAAACAATGCCTATTTGGTTTCAAAAAAATATAAAAGTATAGACCCTTATATTTCAAATGGTATCAAAAAATGGTTTAGCAAAAAAAACGACTAAATAATTATATTTAGTTTGTTTTCAACATCAGTTCTCGTTAAATGTTTAGGTTGGAATTATGGATTAGCCTGTCATCCACAGTCAGTTTCTGGAGAATGTACCATTACCCACAAAAATGCAATATAAATTATATACGATAGTGTAATCGAGCATTTTAGTGTGGTTGTTCGTGTGTGACGTACATATATAGCTAGATTGTTCGAGGTAAACCTAACTCATAGCCTGCTAAATCCCTAGACATGAACCCCCTAAATCATCTATCTAAAGTCATTAGTTTACACTACTCCAGAGGAAAATGTGGAAGACTTGCGAAATCGGATAATTGCTGGGTGTAACACAATTAAAAACTGAACTGGTGTTTTTGAAAAAGTTCGGCAGACATTGAGGAGAAGATTGGATTATTGCGTCCTAGCAGGAGATCATTTTCAACAGTTCTTGTAGATTAAGAAACTTTACATACTATATTTTTTTTAATTTTATCCATATATTTAATAAACATTCTGTATAACATTTCATTGAAGATCTAAGTAATATTCCAAGCAGATTGCTTATCATGCAAAAAGAGTAAGATTGTAAACAACTTACTGTTCTGAATATAATTGTAATATATTGATCAGCAGTTTTATCTATTTAAGATTTTGTATTTAAATCGAGCATAAGCTTACAAAGTCCAAGTTGGGGGTTATACATAATAACCATAATTTAGTACAAATTTGGAGACTTAAAAAAATCGAATGACTTATTGTTTTGTATTTGCAATAGCTAGTATTAAAACCAGAAAACTTCACTAAAATTAGGAACACTTTAACAACAACATATTAAATTAGAGATATAGACGGTATAGAACTACTAAAATCCTAGTGCATCCACTAATAATATCAATCAATATTTAATATAATTTTATAATTAATGTTATTTTATTATATAATTTTTTTCTTGTATGTACAAGTATGTATTTGACTGTATTGAATAATTATTCCAGGTTCGTCTCGGAGGGGTAGTGAAGAGAGCACGTACAGCCTCCACATGCCCCTTGAAAGAGAGGCCACTCCTCAAGTTCAGACCATTTCTGGAAACCTGATGGTGAAACCACGATCTCAATCTTTGGTGAATATCGCAAAGAAGCCTTTATGGGAACACGAAAGCGTCCTGAATGGAATCGAGGAAAGTCCTAAGAATTCCACCGAAATAAGTAAAAGGAGAGGTTCCTTGCAAACGGAAAGAGTAAGTAGTTTTGAATATTAATTAACACATCCTTATTAACTATTTAGATAACAAAATGGTTAGATTTTCAAATTGGTTTTATTGTAAACACTACATATGTTTCGCCACACTGTGGCTTCTTCGGGTGAAGAAAATCCTTATTAAATTATTTTTTTGGTAAATTAATTAATAATATATCACTGTAGTGCTTTTTAAATTAACACTCCGATTTTATTTGTTAGTCTAAAGAATACAATTCAATATTTAAAAGTGTAAATTAAATATTGATTTACAGGTGTATATTAAAAATACTTTTATTTTTAAAATTAATTATTTTGAGCGTTTCTGCATTGCAGTTTTAAATTATTACAACGTAAAAACTGCAGAATCAACTAATCAATATTTAAAGGTAAAACTATGATCAAATTTCATTTAAAAATAGTGCGTTGAGAATCATTCTGCAAATTTAATATTTTTTTGTACAAAAACGTCACGAATTTCAAGTCCATATTATAATCCACTAAATAGATATATTGCAAAAATGAATATAACGACAAAACATTTTTGATTTTAATTTAGAGATGGATGCCAAAACTTGCTCTAAATATAAGCCCACATTTTGCAGTTGGTGGATCATTTATAAAGATTTTTGTTTTTGACAAGTAATATAAATATCATAAAATATGTCCCCAGGAAGAACAAAATATAAACATTACTGATGATACCTTTGATAGTCTGGATAGAAGAACTTCAGTGAATGTTATTATATTATAATATATTAGTAATTTGATAAAATATCATTTGTTTGTATTCTTAGCTCTATTATACAGGGTGACTGACGAAAAACCTTTGGTGCTGTATCTCACTTATTTTTTATCCGATTTTAATAAATAAAACATCAAATTAAATGATTTTTAAAAGACTTTAATATGAACTGTACTGATATTTTTTCTTGCATCCAGTTTTTGACAAAAGACGATCAACTTTTTGTTTTCAAATTGCACTGTATATATATTTTGTACTGATCCGCAAGGAGATTTTTTCTGAATCTAAATTTGTAAACGATTTTATCCATTCATCAAACCAAAGTCGAGAAATTGAGGATTAAAAAAAAATTAAAAATCAAATACCCATAGTAAAAAATATACAGAGCCTATTCCAAATGTCAAAAGTGACAGTGTCAGTCATTGGTACAATACTGCAATGATTTTTAATAGTTTCATAATTAAAATGTTGCAATATTTCAAACACTGTACTAGAATTTTGTGCTTCTACAGAAATCGTTTTTCAGTTTTTGAAATCTTACGTATCTTACATTTTATTATACTTTTGATAATGGTTTTTATAAAGGTTCAAATTATAGTCACAAAAGAAACAACAATAAAGTGCAGTTTCTTTTAAAGTTCCTGATAGGACTTTATCAATGGCTTCAATCTGAATATTAACAAGAATATGTATTTTGGCAGTAGTGCTTAACCCTAATAGAGTTCATCAGTTTCCAAAATCGTAAAAACGAATTACCAACAACTACTAATAAAAATATAAAATAAATCCTTAATGTTTTAAGATTGTCTGGAAAATTCAAAATTGATCAAAATATTTGTAACATCATGTATACTTATAGCAATCTATATTTTTTTTCAATTAATTAAAAATAGATACGGATTATTATACAAATTCAGAAACTATTAATTTAATGACCGAAAGTACTGGTTGTGGTCCATGTTTTATCTACAGTTTCGATGTAAAGTTCGAAACATATGCGAGGAAACATTAAATAGAAGTAGTTTCCTTCACACAACCTTCAAAACCTTGGAAAAAAGGGCCATCAAGAAGAGTATCGATATTGCTAATAATGTCATTTTTGACATTTCATCTCTATAAAGATAGAAAATAAGGCCAAATTAAGGCAAATATTAATATATTATCGTATACTAATTATGGTACATGAATGAAAGAGAGACTCTCACTACCTACCAGAAACAAGAGTTAAAGTGGAAGATCATCGCAGATGCATGAACTCCTCCCAGCTTCATCTATGCAAAATTTGGAAAGGAAACTAAAGTCTAATAAACATAAACATTCCAACAATAAGATGGACCAAGGGCGTACTTGAAAATCGTAAGATCACCGCAGGTGTAGGGAACGAATCAGAAACGGTAATCACAGCAAAAGGGTGCCCGCAAGGCGCCCCTGCTGTGGTTTATCGTGGTTATGCCGACCATATAGCTATGTCATTGTCATGACAATTTCATATCATAGCCCAATACGTCCTCAATATCATAGTAAAGTGACGTCTGAAAGAAGACTTCAACATCAATCATGACAAAACTGTAATGGTACCTTTTTTTATGATAGGAAGCTGAATTTCAAAGCAGAGTAAAAGGATAAGAAGAGTTATTTCTTATCCTTTTACTCTGCTTTGAAATTCCTATCCTATCTGGTGAAATATTTAGGTTTAACACTAAATACGGAATTTGATTCTTCAAGACTAAATAAGCAACGGCACAAAATAAGTTTCAAAGTCTTCAGAGAATGGCCAGTTTTGGTATCACGCAGGCCATACACTCCACTTATCCTGTAGCTATGGAAGCTTTACTAGACCCACTTCCCGTATATGACTAAATCGGAAAAGCGTCTAATGAGTTCGATGAGTCTGGACTGGCATGGTACAAGATTTGGGCAATTCGAAATTCTGAACTTGATTAAACCAGTGATTATTGAGTGTTGCCAAGACAGCCTGAATAGAATCAAAAAACTAAAATGCAACTCTGTAATCTATTATGCAGATGAATGAAAAAAGGAAAAGGCTGCGACATAGGCATATAAGAGCCTAAATACAAGGAATCAGTTCCTCTTACAAGCTCAAACAATAACCTTGGAAGGGCTACAAAGGGGCACACAACTGGGATTTCAGATAGCTAGACTGCCCTTAATAATAATAATAATAATAATAAGTTTATTTGTGTTAAGAAACAATATTTACACACGTCACAAATACAGAAATAGCAAAATACAAAAGCAAGCGGGAGAAGCATTGCGTAATAATAAAAATTTAAATATAATAAATTTCATGTGTTATATATGTTTACATACATACCTACACATATACCTACATATGCACACATTTATAAGCATATAGATACACATGCATATATACATATTCATACATCTAAATACAAGAAAATAAAATTTAAACCTACTATTGCTACATTAGTAAACTTATATTGGGAGAAGTGTCAATTTGAGCATTCTGCTGCTATCAATTTTGGAAAAATAAAACAAATGCATCATTTAATACTGACTAGATTGTAGAAGTAATTAAATAACATTAGATGAAATTGATTTAAATAATAATAAATTAGAATAAATAACAATACAAATTTAATATTCATAAAATAAACTAAAATTGTAATAAAATAAAATTCGTTAGGTTAAAATTTTCTAATAGATAAATTAAATTAAAATTATTTAACAGCAAGAGATAAAATCAATTAAAATAATACTAAAAAAATAAATTATAAAAATAAATAACAATAAAAACTATTATTAATAAAATAAAAAACTAAAATTATAATAAAATAAAATTTCGTGAAATTCAAATTTTCAAATAATAAATTAAATTAAAATTGTTTAAAAGCAAGGGTAAAATTAATTAAAATAATATATATATATATATATATATATATATATATATATATATATATATATATATATATATATACATACATACATATATGGTACATACATACATATACATACATATATATATACACATATATATATACATACATATACATATCATCTATACTTATTTGTATATAAAATCAAAAAGTATGGAAATAATACAAATTTAACTACGATTAAAATTTGAATAAAACTAGCAATAAATAAGACATAAATTATAAGTAAACATGTTAAAATAAATAAATAGAAAATTAAATTAGATTACATCATTGTATGAAATGAAATCATTCGTACTGTAAGGAGCTTTCGTAATAAGATATTTTTTAATTTTCAGTTTAAACTGATGCATTGGTAAATTTCTTGTATCTATTGATAGCATATTAAAGAATTTAATGCCATAATAATTTTGTCCAGTTCTGGACTTTTGCAATCTTAGTTGACCTTGCAATAGATCTTCTTTTGCCCTTGTATGATGATTGTGATGATCACGTGAATCATACTCAGTAATATGCACTTTAACATACATTAAACACTCAAGTATGTAAATCGCCGGTAATGTTAAAATGTTTTCACTTATGAAAGCATTTTTGCAATCTTGTTGATAAGGGATTTTTGCTATTATTCGGACAACTTGGCGTTGTAACGCGAAGATGCGATGTCTGGAGAAAGAATGTCCCCACACAACTATACCGTAACGAATGCGTGATTCAAATAAGGCAAAATATGAAGTTAGCAGTTGTTTGTGCCCTACTTTTTTTGCCATTCCTCTGATACAAAAAATATTTTTTGTGAGTGTTTTTGCTAACTTTTCCCCATGATGATTGAATTTAAGTTCTTGGTCTAATTCTACACCCAGGAAACGAGTTGTATTATTACATATAATTTCATTTGTTTTTAGACTAAACGTTAATTTTTTAGTTTTGGCTTCATTTAAAAGCAGTCTGTTATTCAAACACCAATTTGTCACTTGAGTTAATGACTGTTCGTCCTGGATTTTTGCTTCCTCTATGTTTAAAGCTGTATTTAGTAGAGTGGTATCATCGGCAAATAGTATGATTTTCGTTGATAGAACTTGTTTGGGTAAATCATTTATAAAAAATATAAATAAGAGTGGCCCTAGTACTGATCCTTGGGGAACCCCACTTTTTAGTTTGCTGATTCCAGATTGTTTTTGTTGGAAATACACGACTTGTTCCCTATTTGTCAGATACGATCGCATTAAATCTAGGCTCAATCTGGTAAAACCATACATTTTTAACTTGGATATAAGTATGTTATGCGATACGCAATCGAAAGCTTTTGTCAAGTTGATAAACGAGCCTATACACGAGTATTTGTTTTCGTAACAATCAATAATTGTATTTGTTATACATACCAACGCGTCATTTGTAGAACGACCAGAACGGAAGGCAAATTGATTTGGGTCTAAGAAGTTATTATCTTCAAAGTAATTAATTATCTGTTCTTTTAGTATGCTTTCAACAATTTTTGATACAATAGGTAATAAGGATATTGGCCTATAGTTATTCGGATCATCTGTATCCCCTTTTTTGTAAATAGGTATAACCTTTGCAAATTTTAAGGACTGTGGAAATATTCCGGAATTAATCATTTGATTTATTAGGGTCGTGATTGGTGAAACCAGTATATATTTAACACTTTTGATTAACTCAACGGTAATTTCATATATATCATTACTTTGTGTGCCCTTAAGCTTGGTGATCGTGTCCAGAACTTTAATAGGTGTTACCTCCTTAAAACTAAATTGTTGCATGATATTTAAAGTGATATTATTAATAGGCTCGTTACATTTGGCAAGGAGTTCGTCTGTAATACTCACAAAAAAGTCATTAAACTCGTCACAAGATATATTACAAGTGGCAACTTTTTGTTTTGTTAACCGGTGTGAATTTAAAACATTCCATGCAGCACGCTGTTTATTCTTAGCAGAATTTATATAATTGCTATTTGCATCTTTTATATTTGTAGATATTGACAGTTTGTAATGTGCGCGATAATTATCTCTAACGGCTTTGTTATTTGGGGTTGGATTTTGCTTATAGCAAGCATCTATAAATTGCATTCTTTCCCTCATTTCTCGTAGATTAGAATTAAACCAAAAAACATTTTTATTATTTTGAGTCTTGTTACTTCTATATTTGGAGAACTTCAATGCGTACAGCTTCAATTCCAAAACTTCTTGAAAGTGTAAACAAGTTCACTCACAAGGCCAGGGCGATATATTATGCAGAGGCATCAAAAATGGAACCGGGCTGGAAAATAAGCATATTCAGGTCTTAATTCAGGGAATCAGTTCCTCTTACAAGCTGAAACAATAGCCTTGAAAATATGTGTCTATTTTTATATGAAGAAGGGCTACAAAGGGGTACACATCTGTTTGATCACAGATAGCCAGGCTGCCCTTAAACACCTCAAAGTGTACAGCTTCAATTTAAAAACGCTTTTTTCGTCACGCTTTGCTCATTTTCACCTACAGATCATTTAAAAAACTATCCAAGGAGGTTTGTTTCTTCCTCCCTTTCAGGATATTGCGGAAAGGAGTTAGGCAAGTTTCGTTAAACAACTCCAATGCACGACCAGTTGCAACTTTTTCGGGGTGATTTTTATTCATGAATTTATATCTCTTGTAGAGATACCTAGTCCATCTCTGGCTCCTCTTCAAAACTAATTTTTCGTTGCTGCTGCGAATGTAGATCATGTAACTCCTCGGTTGTCAGCTCCTGAGACTGTTCCTCGACGAGTTCGTTCACATCTCTCCTATCCACCTCCAGACCCATGGATTTTCCCATAGAAACAATATCCTCTACCACTGACACTTCGGGTTCCAATCCTTTGAAGGACATTTCAGCTACAGCCTCAGGCCACAGCTTCTTCAATGCAGAGGTTTAGGTCCTCTTTGTAACACCCAGCCAGGCCTGATGAATAATTCTTAGGCATATCACGATGTTAAAGTGGTCCTTCCAGAACTCTCGGAGGATAAGGTTTGTGTTCTATGTCACCTCAAAGCAGCACCGAAAATTGTGCTTGGTGTACAACTTCTTAAAAAAAGAAAGCACCTGCTGATCCATGGACTGCAGGATAAGAGTGGTGTTGGGTGGTAGGTAGAGAACCTTTATAAACTTGAACTCTTCAAGTAAATCATCTTCGAGATTTGGTCGGTGAGTAGGTTGTTTTCCTATAGATATTTTTTAACAGAAGGGCCAAACACCAGGTTTATCCACTCCACAAAGAATTTTCTGGTGACCTACGCTTTTCCACATAACTTGCAGTTTTTCTTTTCAAATCTTATGTGACTTAAAGGCTCTGGAATTTTCCGAATGGTATACTAGCAGAGGCTTGATTTTGCAGTCGCCACTCGCATTGGTGCAAAGTGCTAGAGTTAATCTATCCTTCATTGGTTTGTGACCTGGCACCGTCTTCTCCTCTGCCGTTATGTAAGTCCTATTCGGCATGCTTTTTCAGACAAGCCCCGTCTTGTCACAGTTGAAGACTTGCTGGGGGATGTATCCTTTGGCTTCTATCAGTTCGGAAAACGTTTTGAAGTAAACCTCAGCTGCCTTCACATCCGAACGGATGTGAATGCCGGTCCTTTTCCTAAAGTTGTCAAATCAGCACTGACTGGCTTTAAACGAGTTTTTCGATTCCTCATTTGTGGAAGTGTGTGGGATCTACTTCAGCAAATCACCGTAAAACGCTCGTGCCTTCTTACATATGATGCTTTGTGTTAAAGTTCCTCCTTGAAGCTGCTTCTCTGTCACCCACACCTTCAGTATGGTTTCTCCATCTTTTCATGGAGTGAGGTCCGGAGCTTAGAAATTATTGCAACGCCCTTAGCTGGCGTTATACCCTTTATCAACTCCTTTTGTTTAAGCGCAGTACATATCATTGATCTACTACGCCCGTACATCCTCGCCAAGCCAATTACTCGCACACCTTGCTTATGTTTTTCTATGATTTCACGTAGTCTCTCTTGTTCTAATCCACACAGTTTAATTTCATAACACAGTATTCTCTTAACTGCTTGCTGACTTACTCTATTTGTTACCTGAAACACTATGTATCATGGAGTTATTAGGATAGTTTTACTCTACCTATGCATCATACACTTCTGTTCCCATACATCCATTAAAATCGACTTCACACACGCATCCATAATTTAAATACCACTCGAAAATTGTTTACAATACTTTCACTGAATACATTTACTGCATTCCTCGTACCCGCCTGTAATTTTAAAAATAAATTTTATATACTTCCCTTTTATTATACTTCTTTTACTCTTGAAATAGGCAGAGAACATACTAGGGAAGGTACTGCAACTATCATCATGGGATCAAAGCTTACAAGTGGGCTATCAAAAGTATATAGAAAGGGTGTGATCCAAGAGTGGAAAAAGGTCACAACAGGGCACTGTATAAACGCACCAGGTCAAAGGCAATATAAAATGTTTATCGACCTCTCGCCAAGCACTTTACCTATCTTATGAAAATGGTATTTCTCTAAGGAAACCAGTCTTATCTCGCCTGCCAAAGTCCTCAAGCAAAAAATATTTTTGGACAAGATTTTGGCAAGCTCATGGCCGTGGTTCTTCAAAGTGAGAGCCGAATCAAGATGAAGTCCCAAAACCTTTACAGATGTCTCTGTTGAACTATTGACAGAAAAGTTCATACTCTTGGTCTTATTTTCATTAAGAGACAGTTTGTTTGTAGCGCACCAAGAGGCCACGGTGTTCAGACGTTGAGTATGCATTTGCTGAACCTCATCCTCTGTAGTACCCACGCTTACCACGGTGGTATCATCTGCGAATAATAATACACATGGGCCATCAAGCGACTTTGGGAGATCATTAATAAATATTAGAAAAAGTACAGGTCCCAAAAATGATTCTTGTGGAACCATATATAGTATGGGTAGCATTGATGATTTTTTGCCATTCACTTCCACTGCTTGTGCTCTGTTGGATAGATAAGATGATATCAGATCCAGACTCTTTAAGTTAAAATTATATTTGGCCAGTTTTTTAAGCATGAAATTATGCGAGACACAATCAAATGCCCTGCTTAAGTCCAAAAACGACCCTATACAGTTAGACCTGTTCTCAAAGCATTCAACTATTATCTCGCATAAATCCTGAAGGGCATTTACAGTATTTTTTCGGGCTCTAAATCCAAATTGCTTTTTATAAAATAAGTTATTTTTTTTAAATAAGTTGTGTTTTCAAAATATACTCAATGATCTTTGAAATGATGGGTAATATAGATATTGGTATATATTTTCCAGCATTATTTCGATCGCCTTCCTTGAAAATAGGTAATACTTTTGCTAGTTTTAATACGTTCGGAAATACAGAGGTAGACATTGAAATATTTATAAGTTTAGTTAATGGCTCTATCAAGACATATTTTATATATTTTATTAGTTCGGTGTCCATATATATCAAGGGTAGAACTATTTTTAAGTTTATTAATAGCTGCTCTTACTATAATCTTTGAAATTGGTAAAAATTCAAACTGAATATTTGCATTTGTATCAATCTGAACATGTAGGCTAACTGTTACTTGTGGTAGTGAACTGTATAGTTTTTCAGTTACATTTGTAAAAAATAAGTTGAATTCTTCACAAGACACATCGCAATCATATTTGGAGGAGTTGCTTAGACCACATTCATTATTTATAACAGACCATGCTGCTTTTAATAATAATGTTGTCTGTAATTTGACATTTTTTGTTTTAATTGCCTCTCTGTAATAACTTCTAAACTTATCGCGTTCTATTTTTGACCTATTAGAGGGATTTCCATCGTAATGCTCCTCATCAAACCACATGGAAACAGACTTATTATTACATGTGTACGTTCGAACAGAAAACGACAAGTCTCTACATTGTTGAATTTCATTAGTAAATTTTGCCCATTTCTCGTGAGGATTTAGCATCTCTGATTGTATAAAACTAAAATTTATTTCGGCCGCTACATGATAAAAATTAAATTTTCCTAATTGGGTTAACGGCCGAAAACTATATGTTTTCACTAACTGGACTTGTTTCAAATGACAATTAATGCGTAATGTTAGCCCTAAGTGATCAGATAAAGCTATATTGAAATTACCAACCTCAATTGATTGATCATCTATGTTGGTGAAAATATTGCCAAATCTAACTAATTTTCTTAAATTATAACTATACATACAATAACTTACAGCCACCATTAAAATTGGTATTGAAATCTCCTCCTAAAACCACAAGATTTTGTTGATGCCTGATTCTGTCCAAAAATGAGGATAATATGTTTAAAAATATATTAAATTTGCCTGAAGAGGACCGATATACACTAATATCATATATCATATAAAAACACACAAAAATTCATAATCCTTTTCAATGCAAACAGTATCCATAAGATTATTATAATCTGTTGCCTCCAAATTGCTATCTACAAATATCATAGATCCACCATAATTACTTGTATTTCGGGAAAAATTAGCATTTGCTTTTAGATTGTTAATTTTACTTACTCGGCACTCTTCTTTGGACAACGACAACCAATGTTAGGACACTGCCAGCAGTTGAAATGGCTTTTCTATTAATGTTTCAAGTTCGCTGAATTTATTACGTAAAGAACGGATATTTAAAAACATTAAATTTAAAATATTTTTGTTGTCCCGTGGTTTGTAATTCTTTTCCCTTCTCAGATTGGAACTTTGAATTCGTGGAAAATTCTTCTTTGGGTTTCCATTCCGTTGAAAAATAAATCTTCGTACCTAAATTCCAGTGGGCCAGGTATTTTCGTCCATCAGTCGGTCTAGGTCACTAAAATCGGCTTCAAGTTTATAGGCTCTGTTGTTTCCTTTGGTTTCCAGTTCATCTAGTACATTAACGTTGATTTTAGGATAGTTTTCACTTAAATAGTGTTTAATCATCGTTGAATCCACTGATCGCTCACAATTACCGATATAAATCCAGGCTAATTTCTTCGGTGCACGTAAGAGATGTTCAGAGCCTCTTTTTCCAGTAATAGTAGTTGTTTATTAGCAATAGGTAAAAAAAAATATCACAGTTATTAATTTTTATTTTTATATTATTAATTTTTTCGGCTTCTACTTCGTTATACACGTTGAATATAAGTAAAAACACTTCGTAACTTTGTTTGTATAGCACAATTTATTTTTTCTTGACTATGGTTTCGGCATCTCAACGTGCTATTATCAAAACTAAAGTTTTACTTCATTTTCATTTCTCGCAAGTTAATCAATTTTGACATTTTTTGCCTGTTGCTAATAAGCTAACTTGTATAACATGTAATTGTAAAGAATCTAAAATTGAGCAAATTATTAGGAATAGGAAAAGTACTACCATTTTTGTACTTTACTAAAATAATAAAAATTTTAAGTTTCTAAGCAAAGAGTATAAAATGTACAAAAACAGTTGAAATTAAGACAAAACAATTAAAACATACATGAATGAATAATAACTTTATTTAAAGAAACAGTGGAAATTTTACAAAAAGTGAGAGATTGAAATAATTTAAATTTTAACAAATCTGTTTAAAAATATCCTAAGAAACAACTAAAAACTCAAATAATTATAAGTAGTTAGGTAAAATATATATAAATAGCTTTATATTACTATTAAATAAACATACAGTACTTCCATCACTAATTACATCATACATACATTTCGAAGGGCTATGCAATCATTCGACTGGGGTCAAGTAAAAAAAACATGCTAAATATAGAAACTATACACTGAAAGTTATATTTATTGTCAAACTGATACACCACGCTTCTAAATATAGACTTATATGTATTTATAAGTAATGACCCCTATACGTAATATTTTTTCTTGTAAGTCGCATGTTGAGACTTTTGATATAATGTAATGTACATTGAAATTAATTGAACTAACTTGATTGGAACAAACTTTTTGTAGTATACTAAAAAAATATTTAATGTAATTCACATGGTTATATAGCATTATTTATCCAGAGCTGTTTATTTCGGCAAGAGTACTTCATAAATCCTTAAATCATTTTGGTTTTTTACTATAATCATAAAAATCAAAGTCGATTTTTTATAGAAATAAATAATTTTATACAGTTGTATGACCCTTTTTTCGATGATCTTTTGCCACCTTTCGGGTAACATCATGATGTTACTTCTGGAAAAATAATATAGAAGGTGCTGTTTGACACAATTGTCTGCATTTAATTGTTTACCATTCTGAGAGTTTTGCAAAGATAGAAACAAATAGTAGTCGAATGCCGCAAAGTCTAGTGAGGTCAATCAAATCCCATCCAATCTTCAGCAACTTCTGGAAGTTCACTAAACTTGTGTGGGGTCTCATGATGAAAAACAACAACCATACGATTTGCCAATTCTAGCCATTTTTCGTTGATGATTTCATTCAATTTGTCAATTGCGATAGTTTTTGGTATTATTTTTAAAATTAGCTTATTGCATGGTATGAAACTAACAATATAAGACTAATGACTGGTTTATTTCATTACTGACACGTATTAATAATTAATTATATTCTTTTATTAACAATTCATTAATCTGGTATAAAATTAGAACTCGGTTTGCCCTTAATAATAATACATTACAAATATTTATAGCATGCTCTATGCATATGGCAATTACATTACCACAATACCCGATTGTATTAACAATATCTTTCGATTTGATTGATAGGTTGATACCTTGCATGTAATACGGTATGACATCGTCATAGATTGTATTACGATATTAGCTTTTATTAGTAATACTAAATCAATTTGATTATACGCGACTGTCCTGAATTATTAGTGTGACCAACAATTCTACTTCGAAGGGCGTCTCTAATCTTTCTAATCAATTGCGCTATAAATGTCGTTACGTTTTTATCTATGATTTGGTAAAATGAGAATTTATTATCGTTTATGCATAAATAAATAAAAATATAAGATAAAAGCTAACATTTTAATTAATTGAAAATATTTGTTTTATTATTATTAACCGTAATAAAAAAAAATCGAATTATCATTATCGCCATAGTTTAATCAACGCAAAAAATAGCATGTAAAATATTTGGTTATAAAATTCCAGTATTTAAAAAATTTGCAAAATGTATTATTTTATATAGATCATTAAGGTAACCAATTTTGTCTATGTCGTTATCTTCATTGGTGTTTCTATTGAATATAAAATAATACGTTTTGCGTTTTTTTTTTGTATGTTTAGGGTGTGCGATAAACAATTACAAGAATATGCAAATTAAATATTTAAATTCGTAGTGCAGTATTAATAATGATAATTAATAATGAGACAAATGAGCATTTCTGAACTTATATTGGCCGAAGTTTTTTACATTTAATGTAAAACATAAGTGCAGAAATGCTCATTGAGATTTTATTTGTCTCATTATTAATTATCATAATTACAAGAATGTTTCGTAGATTTATTTTTCGAATGAACACAAGTTCATATATTTGTCCAACTTGCTTTGTTATAATGTAAGGTTTGTTTGAGAAATACATATTCACGTAAAACCAAATTGTATGGCTTTGTATTAAATATATACTTTTAATTAATGAAAATGTCAAGACCACATAATTGACATATTTGTGGAAGTTCCTTTTGAGGATATAATATGCTGCATTTTTTCGTAAAAAAGATTATTTGTTTGAAATTAGCTTCAAGAAAGTGTTGGTACAACCAGAAGAACACTATATTGCGAATTCTCCTTTTTCCATATGTGATTGAAATTTTGGTTGATGTTAATGGATTTTTATATAAGTACAATTTTTGAATGTTGTGTTGGCATATTGGAATAAATAAATGTTATATATTTTCTGTATTATTTCGTATTTTTATTCAGGCTTGATAATAATCTTAAAACAATATTAGTTCACACGTCAATGTGAGGTAATTAATAATGGAAATTATTTGTTTAAAACGCTATTAACCTATATTTCTATTATGAGGAAACACAAGCTTAGCAAGAATGAATAATGTGTATAAACTCGTTTAAAATATTCAAGTTGCAGTGCATTCGCTGGAAAAAGAAAATCGTGTTTGATGTATTAATCATTGGGAATTGGACAGGTGTTGTTCGTGACGTTATTTACCGGCGGGGTTGGAAATTTCTGACCCTGTTGCGGGGGCGTTAGTAAATGTCCAAGTTCAATATGACTTATTTCATATTAGTTTCAGTATTCTCAATTAATTTTTAATAATTAGAACAGATAGTAACTACCAGTCTAGACTGGTGTTCACGATTAACATGTGTGGAATTTCCTAACTGAATTTTATTCTAAAAATATATTGTCTCGATCAATTATACTGTTTTTTGTTTTGCATGTAAATTATTCTACTTTGCAATTAAGTTTTATATATTAGTTAACATAACTCTAATTATTTTAGAATAAAACTTACAAAATATAAACTCGTTGTATTGTATGTATTTTTTCTAATTGTAGTCTATTAAAATCAGTATTAAACCATTGATAATGGTCACATTTTGTCCTAAATATATATTTCGTATTTCAAATAAATTGTGTGAAGAAAGGTTTTTAGTACTTTATTTTAAAATCTATTAAAATCTGTTCAATAGTTTATTATATTTAACGTTTATTAGAAACATATTGTAAAATTTATCTTTCTTTATAAAGCAAAATCTAAAAATAGGAGTCTTGAAGTAACGTTTATTCTTGGTAAATTAATTTTTTTAAAACCTTTTACCTTTTTACAAGAAAAAAACCTTTTGTTCAAGTCATGAAATGTGTCAGATTTAAAAATAAATACGGGTGCAATTCAAGGAGCTTAAGTATCCACTTCCTTAGGTTTGGTGTGATGTAGATTAATCCTTCATATATCAAATAAATCGAACCTACAGTTTCTGAATGAGTCTTAAGATGGTGATGTGATTATTTAACTCAGTCACAGAAATAAATTTCGTGTTATACAAACAAAGTTATTAGTGTGTTTCATTTCTATTCAGCATGTATAACGAAATAGAAGCCTTCAACGTCAACAACAATTTAACTCAGTA
The DNA here is from genome assembly GCA_963969525.1 of Ontholestes murinus. Classification (NCBI taxonomy): domain Eukaryota; kingdom Metazoa; phylum Arthropoda; class Insecta; order Coleoptera; family Staphylinidae; genus Ontholestes; species Ontholestes murinus. Next base: position 24,867,525 of record OZ018390.1, on the reverse strand, counting down.
TCTGTCTCTTGATCAACTCGATGAGTAACTGGAAATACTAAACCTAAGAAGACTAATGGCAGTTAAAGTATCTGCTAATGTATTTGAAATTTGAAAAATATAGACAAATGTATAGTGTCCATCTAACTAAGCAGTTAGTTAGCAATTCTAAATTTAGCACTAATTTGAACGACTGATGATCCGTATAATTTTTTGTGTACTACTTCGAGGTATCCTCTGAATTTGTTGAGACTCAAAACGAGAGCAAGTACTATGTATCTCTGGGTTATTAAATAATTGCGTTTAGTGGGTGTAAACTGCTCAAGAATTCCATTGGATATTGCCACCCCTTGGCAAAAAATTGCTTCGATGGCGAAATGCTGACGTCTATTCTTAAGATAAAGTTCTTGATGGAATATTTTGGCAACGTTATTATGTCTGTAGGTATTATCCATGTGTGCGAGTGTTGTGCAACCGTTTATGATATGTTCGATCGTTTCTCCGCTTACGTTGCATCTTCTAAACTTATCAGCAACATTTATTTTGAGGGTGTGTTTTCTATAGTTTCTTATAGCTATGACACGAACATGTATTGCCATCATAAAGCCTTTTGTCTCCCCAAACAGGCACTCTTACTTCAGCCAGTTGTTTGATGTTTCCTTGTCGATGTAATCTTCATTTATCCAAGTTATTCCAAGTTATCATTTCTGTTGGCATATTTGGATCTTCAAGAGAGTCGTTAGTGTCCTCATGCTGCAGTTTGCTAATGGTTTTATATTCTCATCATATTTGCATAAAGATTTGAATATCTTTGTTTCTTGTCTTTTTTTATTGAAATATTCTCGCAAGTTTCTTATCTGTGACATACAATGGGACTGGGAATAATAGATATAAATAGACTAATATCTATTATTCCCAGTCCTCCCTCACTTGGTGGTAGTAATATCCGCTCTCTAGCGGCTTTTGCATTCTATATTTTGTCAGTGTTGTTCTGATATCTCGGGACATGCTTTCAAGATCTGTTTTCGTCCAATCTATTATGTCAAAAGAGTATGTCAACAAGATGATTGCATACTCATTAATAACTTGGATTTTTGCGCACCCGTCTAAGTAAAGTTTGTTAATACCCGTAGTTCAAATGTTTTGTGGAACGCACTTTGTATTTTATTTTTAATTTCATTTTGGTTTATGCCCCTTAACTGACTAAATCCAAGATATGTGTATGCTTCTCCGTGCTTCAGTTGTTCAATCATTTGATGGTTGTTTATTAGATGGCATTCCTCTTCTTTTAATAGTCCTTTTTTAGGTTTATAATTTTACATTTGTCGATGCCGAACTCCATGGTTATTCATTTAATTTCATTTTCATTTCATTTTTCATTTTATTTGGCGTATAACTTTATATCGTCCATATAGAGTAGGTTATATATCCTTCTATCACTACTCCTCCTTAGTATGTATTTTGTTTCGTTTAACATCCGGCGTAGGGGATTTAAACACATACAGAACCATATGGCGCTTAACTAGTCACCATAGTATCTACCTCTGGATATTTGTATTTTTCTGGATATCATCTCCTTTCATTTAAAATTTTTAACATTGTTGACCACAAATTATTAGGTAGCCCATAAGCTGGATTGTTTTCGGATCGAATTTATAAATTCTATGGATTTCTATGAGGTAAGTATGTGGTATTGAGTTAAATGCTTTCCGATAATCAATGGAGGCCATGGTCAGATTCCTATGTTTTAAAACTGCGTTTCGTGTTATTATTTCATTAACTATCACCTGTTCCTTGTATCCTCTTGAATGTTTGTAGCATCCCTTTTGTTCTTCTGTCATAATGTTATTGTCGTGTAGGTGTTTGTTTATCTTCTCGGTTATTGCAGCAGTTAATACCTTGTAAATTGTTGGCAGGCATATGATTGGTCGGTATTTGGAGGGGTTTGAAGTGTCTTCGCTTTAAGGCAGGTAATGCCCTTTGTGAGAAAGGTTGGAGTGTTTTCATTAACGTCGAGGATTTTGTTGAAGCATCTTGCCAGGGCATCGTGTAGGCTCGTAAGTTATTTAAGCCAGAAGTTGTGTATACGATCAACTTTTTAGTTTTTGTTATGGCGTAGGCTACCTCTTCTCTACTTAAAATTACTTCTTCCATATTCTGAATGCTCTCTGATCTCCGTTTTTCTTCTTTTAGCCAGTTTGTGTTTTCGTTATGGTGTTGTGGCTTTTGTTTAATTAATATTCTGTTACATCTGACAATGATGGTGAATCTTTGTTTTGAAGGTTTCGGTAGAAGTTCTTTCTGTTATGGTAGAATTGAGTGTCTGCGTCTTACGGGTTGTATCTACGTCACCGTTTAGAGAGTGCCTGTAGCTGTTCAGTAATTCAATTCTTCTATTGGATTTGGTTTAATACTTTCATTATTTTCTTTATTATTTTTCGGCTTCTCACCCCTCTTCTATATTGTGTGAGCTGACCTATTTTTGCTATTAGTTTCGCAATCCGTCACTCTTAGCATCCATGCAGGCTTCTTTTCTTATTTCCATGTTGTTCGTTTTCCCGCTGGTTGTGTAACCTCCTTGCCCGTGATTTTAATTGTAGTGATTGCTGCACAGTATATTATCATATGTATCTGTTCCAGGTCTTTGCAGGTTTGTTCTCTTTCTGGGATGATGATGATGATGATTATTATTATTATTATTATTATTATTGTTGTTGTTATTATCATTATGAGAAAGTTAAAATATATTTTGAGAATAGCGCACCACGGCGTATAAGTTCTTTTTTTTTCTTGTGGGGGTAGTTCGATATTTTGTAATGCTTTCCTCTTCAAAATACATTGTCTTGTTAGCATAGCTTCTTCTTTTCGGATTTTATATGCAAGGTTTAATGAATATCATCTAAGTTATGGTTGTTTCAAATTTGAACTATATTTTCTTTGCGTTGGTATTATATAGCAGTTTCTCTTTGTAGGATAAGGGTAAAATCTTTGCTTGTTTCTTCATCCGTTATGCCTCATCTTTATTTGTAGAGAGTGATTTGATTTGTGTTGAAACACTCGGTTGGTTGCATTTCCTTCTTGCTATCAAAATAAATACTTTTTTCATGTTCTGTCCTAATTTTTTTAAATGCATTTCCTAAAACTTAGTATCAAATTCTTCATCGGAGCGGATTTAGCTGCGGTCTTTTACATTGACTATATCATTTTGAATGATATTAATATGTCTTTCTGCGAATACGCATTTAGATACCATGACGTCTTCATTAACTTCTACTCAGAAAAATTATTGTGGCGAGATATATATTGAGAAACAATCAGTTGTATAGTCAGATGTTCCGGAATTTCAGTTAATTGATCAGAAGCCTTCTCATTATATGTGACTAATAGTTTTCTATTACTTAGGAACGATTTTATCCAACAATTTACAATATCTCTTATTCCTAAGAAATGCTGTTTTATAGACAAAAACTCTAAATCAATCGTATCGAAGGCCTTCGAATAGTACACCGTATACGGTATGTTAAAGGCAGTTAGATGCCGCATCAGTGGAGTGATTCTCCCTGAAACCATGTTGATTTTTAAAGATAATGTTGTTGCAATTTAAAAATATGAAGAATCATTCAATAACAGCTTTCTCGAAGATTTTAGAGAAACAGTTAAGCAGTGATGATGATATGTCTATAATTATCCATGCAATGATCAGCACCCTTTTTAAGTATAGGTACTGCTTTAGCGTTCTTTAACAGAGTGCGGAAACGACCTGTGGAAATTGACATGTTGACTAAAATACACAGGGGAAGCGATTAAATCAACACCTTCTTTTACGAGATATATCATCATACCCAGATTTCGCGGTTTGTAGTAGGATTAAAAATCCACATTTAGGAATAGCGATGACACTTTTGACTGAGAATTCTTTGTTTCCCACATTTCCTTATATTGCTGTTGTTTTTCTATATTCTTAATGGCTCGTTCATTAGATGGAGATGAAGATATTGAATCAGCAGTTCGCTCTAATCCAGTGGGTTTGGTACTCTTCGATTTATTTATGTCCTCGTCCATTGACCTATTCTTTTTCGATATTGTGCTATTATTAATATTTTTATTAGCCGCAGATTTTTAGCCAATTGATTGGCATGCACTTTTTGAGCTTCATCTGGGACCTTGTTCGTTTCCAACGCTTTAGAATTAACATTAGAAATGCTGGTCGTATTGTCCTCTTGTGGACTAGAATTGGAATAAAGAACATTTCTCTGCATTACCAACATCTTGTTCAACATTCTTATTTGTTCTTAGAGAAATTAAAAATTATTATTTAAATTAATGATTTTAGTAACGCCTTCATGTACTTTAATTCAATATTGGTGTTTGCTTCGGTGACGGTGTCCACTACAATTTGTGTTCTCGAGTTCAACATCACTATCACCGTCATTTTCACGTTGGTTGTCTTCGAGGTCTTTACAATAAATAATGGTGTCCTTATTACCAGATTTAACACACTTAAGTCCACTTTCTCGGAGCAAGCACAAAGAGCCCTAAACATAGTAGACAATTGCTGTAAACAGGAGCGACTGGCAATCAATCCTCAAAATCACAAATTGTCATCTTCACAAAAAGAAGAGCACTACAAGGTCTAAAGCCACTGACGCTCAGGGGTACAGAAATCCCCTTCGTAGGGGGAGGCCAAGTCACAAAAGCCACCAAAAAAGCATTGGACAGGTGTCGTAGAATGTGCGGAAAGGGACTAAACCTTAAAATGACTATGACTTTACACTAGGATAATAAGACCCATGATAGCCTATGGAGAAATGGTATGGTGGACTAGGACAAAAGGTGGCGATAGGACTCCTAAGCAGTACACAAAGACTAGCATCACAACTTCGTTCAAGTAGCTGCCTTGTTTCGGACTGTAGCTCACGGATTGCTTGGATGATATTAGCCTGAAGTGCTTAAATCGTTTCTGGATTGTTGGTATAACATCGGTCCTTCACGGTTCCTCACAAAAAAAAAAAATACAGAGGGGTCAAATCGCAGCTCCGAGGTGGCTAATTGACAAGACCGCTAATAACACGATTTGGGAATTTGGTGCGCAAAAGATCGATTGTGGCATGGCACGCCATTCTGTATGAATCAGAGATCGTCCAAATCCATGTCTTCAATTTTAGTTAAAAAAAAGTCGGATAACATGGCTCTGCAACGCTCACCGTTGACCGAAACGTTGTTCCCAGCCACATTTTCGAAGAAAAATGATCCAATAATGCAACCACTCCACAGTCTGCACCAAACTGCCACTCTCTGTGGATGCATTGGCTTCTCGACAATAACGTGCAGGTTTTCGAGCCCCAGATGCGACAATTTTCTTTGTTAACGTATCCGCCAAGATGAAAATGCGCTTCGTCAAAAAAGATGATTTTTCGCCCAAAATCGTTGTATAAGGCCCAAACTTCGAATCGATAACGAAGCGTATGGTCGTGCGCCTTTAATTGCTGAGTCTATTGGACCTTTTAAGCGAATAATCCGAGATCTTTGTGCAGAATTCTCCTCAGGCTAGTGCGTGAAATGTTGAGTTGTTGAGATCGACGGCGACTTGATGTTCATGGATTGAGTTTCACACTCTCGGCTACAGCAGCCACATTCTCGTCTGTGCGCACCGTACGAGAACGAGGACCATAAGTATTGTCCACTAGCATGCCAGTCTCTCGAAGTTTTTGCACAAACTTTGCGTACAGCTGACGCGGTGGGTAATTCATTTCGACCAAAACTTCTTTTCAACAAACGTACTGTTTGGGCTACACAACAATCACTTTGGAAATAAGTTTGCAATATTTTCCAACATTTTTCAAGCATAAAGCGACTCATTTCGTACCGCGGAGGTATGATACTGACTTTCTGTCAAGATTTCGAGCGGGAAAAAGCTGCCAGTGTCAAAATAACCTATGATTTAAAAAGAAATGACTAGATAGCCTATCTTTTACAATTTCGAAAGGAAATACAAAGTACTGATCCCGCAACGAGTATCAAATTGGTTCACGGACATCTCAAAGACCGACAAAGGGGTAGGAGCAGGTATATACGGTACAAAATCCGAGACAAATATTTCTGTCAGTCTCACCAAGGACACCACGGTGTTCAAGCAGAGGCGATAGCTCTTCACTACTGCACAAGAGAAATAGCAAAACAAGGCAAAAAAGTAGATCAATTGCTATATTCTCCTACAGCCAGGCGCTACACACAGGTCGAATCTAAACTAGTGTGGGCAGTCACAAAAAAGTAACAATCACATGGGTCCCACGACACGGAAGACATCCGTGGAATGAAAAAGCAGACGAACTAGCCAAACAAGGCTCGTCAAAAACAGTAATTGGCCCAGAATCCTCCTGCGGCATCTCCAAAACCACAGTCAAACGATCCATAAAAAAATGGGTTTAGACACAGACCCAAACCTGGTGAACGAACTCGCCAGGACAGAGAGAGGCGAAACAGTTTCTTAAGAAACAATCGCCAAAATTCACGACTGAACTTCTGAACCAAGACAGGAAAATGGTCGAAACAATAGTAGGTCTGATGACAGGACACTGCAAGCTCAACAAACATATAAGCAAAATAGGCCTGATGGAAGAAACACCATGCAGATTCGGCTTAGAGGAAGAAGACAACTCGTTCCACATCCTTTGCCATTGCGAGGACGAGCAAGGATTAGATATCAAAAGCTGGGCACTACAAACCCAAGCGCGAAGACCTCTACCCACTTTGAGGAATATTACCGCACTGTTTACATTTTTCGCCAAGAGCAGACTCGTACACGTCTGTTGCGTTCGCCGCCATTTCTAATTAATTAATTTATTATATTTAACGTTGATTAGAATTATATTGTAAAATTTTCTCTCTTGATAAAGCAAAACCTAAAAACAAGAGTCTTGAAGTAACGTTTATTTTTGGTGAATGAAATTTTTGCAAAAGCTTTTTAACTTTCTCCTAAAATAAAACCTTTAATATCTAATTATTTAGACATAATATGGATTTTCAACTAAGTGCCTCGTCAATCAGTTAATAAAACCTTTTTTTCAAGTCATGGAATGTGGCTGACTTAAGAACATTTTTACGGGTACAACTTGAGGGACTTAGTGTTCTTTTCCTTAGGTTTAGTGCAATATAGAACTCATTGCTAAGATCTATTCTAAATCATACCTATAGTTCGTGAATGAGTGATTCTTAAAGTCAGTATATATCTATATAAATAAAACTCTTGTATCCTTTCTTCATATTTTATTTTATAATACTTTGATATATATTTCGGGTGCTAGGCACTAATTATTGGCAAATATAGCCAGTTTACTTTCTCAAATTTGAACATCAAGCTTCAGAAAGATCTTGAAAGCATAACAAATTCCGTTACTTTTGGGGGCTCCGTCTGCGTGGTCAAAAAACGGTTGGTCAACATGGTCGCACTGTAGAAATAGTTTATTATTCCTTACATTAGTTATTATTGATCATGTGTGCCTAGTACTCAAAATTTATAACCAAGCATTAGAAAATAAAGTAAGAAGAAAGGATAGTATAGTATTCTTCCATGCCCATGGTTTAAATTTGCCAGAAGCGTTTCGTATACAACAAAGCATGAGAAAATTCTCGAATGTTCCGTAATATTATATAAATATCGTTTTCTTCATATTGATTTTATGAATTGGAATTTTCCAATATTCAAACCTCAAATCCTTTGGTAATCCTCCAGTAATTTGAAGTAGTATATTGATTTTTTGGAGTTTGTGTGATGGCTGCGAATATTTTTTTATAATTCGCACATTAAACATATTCTCTTTGGGTAGTACTACAGCGGACATTTACTAAGGTGATGCGATTTCCTAGACTATGTTGTTGCTTTAACTTTGCCAATTACCTTTCAACTTTTTGCTTCTTCAACATTTTCTTTGATTGGTAGGTTATTTTTAGTTGGTTTACGATATTTATTTATATAAATGTTTGATCTATCCCATTGTATAGAAGCTTTTTTCAACTATTTTACACCCCAATCCTCAGAATGTTTGCGTTGAGCGGTAGTATTATGAACTTTGCATGATTCCTGAGTTGTGTTGACCTAGACTTTTGTCTCAGGAAATTTATCCTTATGAGAGTTTCCTTTGTCTGGGTGTTCAGAAAAATGCTCACATCTTTCTTAATGCTAAAAAAGCTCACTCATTTTATTAAAAGTGCGACGTATATTTATTGGCCTAAGAAGGTACTTTGCGTTTAGATATCCAAGATTGCAATTGTTCCTAAATCATCTACATTTGTGTATCCTTGATGTTGCATTATTATATTGTTGCCATTATTTTCGTATAGAGACTATTTAAAAAAACAAATGCTCTACTATAAAAAAAGTGATTATTCTCTTCTATTTGTTAGTAATTAAGAACAAAACTGGTGAAAATTATTAAAAGTAGAGGCGTTTACTTTGTGGTACATCTTCAATATAATGAAGGAAACACGATGACTTTGTTTTACCACTTTATTTAAAATTACACATGACTATAGTTTCATCTATCAGCTAGTCATTATCAAACACAAACTTTTTATTTATTTATTTATTTATTCTTTATTAATGGTAGGCCATTTACAAGGAGACACAAAGTCAAGTACATAGAAGAATATAAATTACAAATTAAGCACGACAATTAATTTTACAATAAAAATACACATTAAAATCTAAATTCACAAGCACAAATCAGTCAGATATAAATGAATATAAGTCTATGCGCATAAATAGTACGTATAATACAATAACTGGTTGTACACTAAATACATAGTCCGACTTTTAAAAATGTCGTTTTAATAAAATTTAACAAAAATTAAACACAATAAAAAAATTACAATTTAAGAACTTAAGGACAAAAATTTTATAAATTATCTGGGAACACTCTCAATAGAACCTATATCACGGGCTGTATAAGGACACCAAATAATGGTCCGCACGAACTAATGCAACATTCAGTTTAATAACAGTGCTGGCATTTTGAAATTAGCTAGAATTTCTTTTTATAAATCCAAGCATTTGGGATGCCTTGGAGGTAATTTTAGAAATGTGCTCGGAGAAACTCCAAGTACTGGTAAATGTTACGCCTAGGTCTTTTATTACATTAACCGATGTTAGGCGTTTATTATTAATAATGTAGTAATTAAGAGCAGGGGTCCTAGTCTTATAAACAAGACATTAACCGACATTTTTCAACATTCAGCAGCATATTGTTTGACTTACACCAGTCACTAAACCTATCGAGGTCTTGCTGAAGTAGTTGTGAGGAAATACTGTTAGAGATTTTAGTGAATATTTTTATGTCATCTGCGAACAATAGGCATTTTGAATGTTTAAAACATGTAACCACATCGTTAATGAAGATATTAAAAAGGAGTGGACCTAGATGGGATCCCTGCGGAACCCCTGACGTAACGGATATTAAAGAAGACGTATAACCACCAAGACGTACCTGTTGAGTTCTTTGACTAATATAAGATTCCAACCACATAAGCAGAGATCCATGAATGTCAAATTTGCGAACTTTGGATAGCAATAGACCATGATCGACGGTGTCGAATTCTTTAGCAAAGTCTGTATAAACAGAATCGACCTGGTAACTGTTCTCTAGCGCGTTTGTGATGTAGTTACCATATGTAATTAGGTTGGTCGCCGTTGATAGACCACGTCTAAACCCATACTGCTCGCATGATATCAACCCATCAACCCTGGAGGAAATGTAACTGATAAAAAGTTTTTTGAAAATCTTAGGGATATGAGATAAAATTGAAATGGGTCTATAGTTTTCGATCCTATTTTTAGAACCACTTTTGTGAATTGGTGTAATAAGTGCATTTTTCCAAAAAGATGGAAATACCCCACATTTTAATGAAAGATTAAATATAATCCAGAGAGGACCACTTAGAGAAAAGGCACATTGTTTAAGAAGTATCGCCGGTACTCCATCTGACCCGATAGACTTGCTCAGCTTGATATTAGACAGCTCTTCCAGGACAGTAGATATACCAATATCAGGCTTCAACTTCGACCGTGTTTGCAAAAAGGGTAGAGTCTTTGTACACTGATCCAAAAAATGCTGCGAATAGGTTCACAATATCACTCTCGTTATTGGTGATCTTGCCATTGCATACAAAGGAATCTGGAATCTCATCTAGTGCACGTTTTGACTTAACGTATTTCCAAAATAAACGAGTATCCAATGCAATTCCATCTTCTATCGACTGCTGATAACGATCATAACAGGATTTTATCATTGACTTGCACTGGGCACGAATATTTTTGAAGTCCTCATAATCAGACTGGAGATTGGATTTTTTGTATTTGGAATGTATTTTTGTCATTCACCTTCTTCTCAGACAACTTGTTTTGGCTACATAATGCATCTTATTGAGATACAATCAATTGTAGAATCAGATTTTCCGGAATTTCAGTAATGGCAATTAATTTTCCGGTGTTTAAATTAAATCACCACTTTTCTCCGGCAATTTACTTGAGATAATTTTTGCAAACACAAATCTGATAATTAAGGCAATAGTTTGAACTATGAAGAAAATAACATGATTTGGGTTAGGCAATAATTTAAATTAAACCAATTCAAGTATAAACTCTTCATAATTTAATATCTAATATTATATAACGTTAATTTTTATCTATTATTTTTCTAGGGTGCCTTTGTTCTAGGTTATTGATTGTTCGATATTTCCATACAAATTATCGCATGAAAATAAGAATTTATTTTAAACCATTCGTGTCCATTGCCTAATTTATTATTATTTTCCATAACAATAACATGGCAGCACGCTATGGATAATTTACAATTTTGATGTCTATAGATTCTAAATTAATAACTTTTATTATTGATTATATATAACGCTTTTATAACAAATGTATTTTATACAGCGTATTAATTATTAAGCCAGAGGGAAATACATGTTCCAATATTGGCTTCTTTAATTATATTAATATCGATATCTGTATTTTATAATATAAATTTCGTAAAACCATAATAGACTATGTTAATATGTGTATAATTAATATTAAATTTATTGATTTGTCTTGATTATGTATGTTTATGTATTTACTGTCCTTATATATATTTCCTGGATGAATACTGCAATATTTCAAAATATTAAAACTCTACTGAAACAAATAAGTGCTTCTTTAAATGGTTAAAAATCTATTATATATATATATATAATTATTTAAAATTAAAATAATAGCTATGGACCATTTTTTAATCCAATTTGATCTTTTTTTTTACTTCGGAGTTTTAAAACAATGGAAATAAATCAATACCGTCAATAGTATAATGATCAAATTTCAGATTATACACTTGTATCTTTTGAATTTAACGCATTGTATAAACCACCCAAATTAGTAATATTAGGATAATCGTTTCGTTTAGTTGTAATTAGCCCATATCCACATTATATGTAATCCCCAGATTGCTTTATTACAATGCGGGGTTTATCAGTACGGATCGCCAATGTTAATAATTCTCTATATGTTTGTATCGTATGAATTGTATTGTTTCTGTCAACGCTTATACTTATTGTAATGCGATATTATGGTATTAAATCATTTAGTGGTTCACCAACCGTTGTGTCAACAAAGCGAATAATGGTAATGCCTAAACAAGCTAAGCAGATTTTTAATAATCAGCTGAAACGTGAAAGGTATTTTTTTCTGAATTTCTCATAACACATATTTAATTAATCATGTTATAAAATACTGGCTAATAAAATTTTACCATCTATGCTTAAATTTGAATAATGTGAAATACTTTATCAGTACTATAACTATCTTAACAACAACGTTTTAACTTATTTAATGTTACTATTAAATTGTTTTTCTTACAGTATTTTTAACGCCAGAGGCTTCTACTTCGCTATAAATTATTCTTCACAAATAAAACACTTGTATTTGTTACAGTATTTTGTTTGTATTGTTTTATTACATAATAAGTAACGTTAATATATTAATTAATCCTAATAATTTTAATTGCTTTATTGTAAATTTATTTAGTGATATAATTTTTATTTTTAATCGAATGTAATTATTTTCTTGCAGAAAAATTTGAGGCTGAGTGCGACTCTTTACAAGGATGCTTTCGGACCTCAATTAAGTACGGACACCATGGCAACATTACCCGGAACTCCTCTGCCTTCTCTAGTGCAGGATAATGAAGAACTGGATTTTACAGATATTCCTCCTTTAACACCACCCGAATACAACAAAGAAGAGGTAAAATTATACTCGATCATTAATAAATAAAGGGGCTTTCAAATTTGGCAAATTTTTTAAACAATGCAATATAACATAGAGTACTATTTACATTGATTTCAAAGAAAAAATAAACGAAAATAATCACTAAAATTCGGGTTGAGTAATGTGAAGTGTTCTATATTATAATGAACGAAATAAAATTCCTTACTTCACTTATTCTTTTATTAATACTAGATGTACATTTCGAGTAATACGTACCATTGATAATGAGTAAATAGTACTCGAAATGTACATCTGGTATTAATAAAAGAATAAGTGAAGTAAGGAATTTTATTTCTTTTATTTCGTTCATTATAACGAAAATAATATCTCACAATTAACTCTTCCTGCTGTTATACAGGTCACCACTATTTTCTTGAAATATTTTGGTATAGTTACTAATCACTTAATACTTAAAGAATTGATTAACATTATTATTCATAATGTTTCCCCAAGAGATAAGTAAGTAAATTATTCAAGAAATAGATTATCCTTGTTAGCAAACACGATCTTTCCCAAATAACACCACAATGTCTTCCAATGCATATTAATTTATATTATATAATACTAATTTAATTAATTCAATATTTTCAACAAAGTTCAATTAATTTTTAAGGAAACCAGTGCCGCCAAAACAAAGCTTTTAATTTCTGCATTGGCGTTAGTACATATAATCATCATTTATAAATTGTTTTATTATTAAAAGATAAATGATGACATTCAACGGATTCTTCCTGTGGATTATTAAAATATAAATTTTCATATTATAAATTACAAATTAAAGTTACACACACATACGGTTTAAAAAAAAATAGAATTATCTCAGAAGACACCAAAACCGATATTTTTCTATATACTAATAGTCTGTTTATTCAAATATTTTATACAAGACATAAAATATTTATATATGTAAAAAAAAATTATATCATGAGAGCCGAATTTTGACTTCAATAATTTATTTTTGGACAAATAATAATAATAATCATAAAAGTAATTATAAGAAATAGATAAACGCGTATATCGAATATATCAATAATAATAATAATAATAAATAACAAGAAATGATCAAAACACAAGAAAATTAAAGAAAAACATTCGAGTCTGAGAACTCTGAAAACCAAATAGTGCTTAAAGTGATTTACCTGTTATTGTATTAAGTAAAATTTATACAATGGGTACGAAGGAATACTCATCCTCAACTGACATGGAGGCGAATACCATGCTCACTTCATCTCAATCACAACAGCCAACAGGGTTTACCACGGTGACTGGGAAAAGAAAACGGCCAAAAGGCAATACATTCGACAAGGCCAAGAAAAAAATGGAATAATTAAAACTAAAACCATTTATAACAAACGATACACTACAAAAAATCTTAATAAACCTAGAAAACAGCAATACACAATAGAACACAACCATTTCTCAACCAATACCACCTGCACAATCACAACCGAAACAATACACACAACCCACCCAAACTACTGTGACATAAATACACCACAAAACTGCAAAACAAACGTTAAACATAAGAATAAAGTGAAACACAACCTTAAAAGTTTGCAAGCCGAAAAAAGGTACACTTGTTCTGTGAAAGAACATTGGCAAAGCACGCATCCGCAGCTAGCGCAGCCGCAGGAACGAAACGCGCGCCGCCTGCGCCGTCTGAAGTGTCGATACCGAAATCCATGATGAAAATGCCATGAGATGTCACCGTCATACGAAACATTCACTAAAATACTGAGTGATTTAAATTCATGTGCAAACAATATCCAGTGATTAAAAGCAGGCCACAAACATCAATGCAGTAAATGCAACAAATTCATACACGTAACCGCATATTACAAGGAAGCCGTATCCTGCGCAAAGTGCTCAGGCGCTTACCCAACTATAAGTTGCAATACTACTTTGCCACATGACTGTAAAAGTCATGCGGTCTTGTTTCCCGTTTCTAAATGTTAAAAATGTTTGTTTTTAGCTTCTACAATAAGTATACATTAGTAAACCATGGGTGATCAAAAAAAAAGGAAAACAAATGAAAGTCAAACTTTTATTTTTAACGTTTACAATAAGTATACGACTTTTGTGAACCATCAGTGCAAGAATTTTTAAAATCCGATCTTTCGTTTAAGATTTATAATAAATAAAGGAGAAACAAATGAAAATCAAATTTCTTTTTTAACTTCTCCAATAAGTATACAACATTTGTAAAACCTGCGTGCAAGAATATTTCAAATCCAACCTTTCGTTTAAAAGTTATGTTCAAAAAAAAGAAAAACCAATGAAAATCAAATTTTCGTTTTCAACATTTACAATAAGTATGCGACTTTTGTAAACCATCAGTGCAAGAGTTTTTTAAAACCGATCTTTCGTTCAAGAGTTATAATCAATAGAGGAAAAACAAATACAAATCAAATTTTTGTTTTTAGCTTCTACATATATAGCATTTGTAAAACCTGGGTGCAAGAATATTTAAAATCCGACCTTTCGATTATAAGTTATGATGAAAAAAAGAAAAACAAATGAATATCAAATTTTCGTTTTCAACGTCACAAAAGTCGCATACTAATTGCAAACGTTGAAAACAAAACTTCGATTTTCATTTGTTTTTCTTTTTTTGAAAATAATTTTTAAACGAAAGGTCGGATTTTAAATATTATGCATCCATGGTTTATAAATGTTGTATACTAATTGTAAAAGCTAAAAACGAAAATTTGATTTTCATTTGTTTTTCCTTTATTGATTATAACTCTTGAATGAAAGATCGGATTTTAAAAACTCTTGCACTGATGGTTCACATAAGTCGCATGCTTATTATAAACGTTGAAAACAAAAATTGGACTTTCATTTGTTCTTCTTTTTTTGATCATAACATTTAAACGAAAGGTCGAATTTTAAAAATTCTTACACCCATAGTTTACAAATGTTGTGTACTTATTGTAGAAGTTAAAAAGGAAAACTCGATCTTCATTTCTCTTTCCTTTATTGATTATAACTCTTGAACGAAATATCGGATTTTCAAAATTCTTGCACTGATGGTACAAAAAATTCGCATATTTACAGTAAACGTTGAAAACAAAAATTCGACTTTCATTTGTTTTTCTTTTTTTGTTAATAACTTTTAAGCGAAAGGTCGGATTTTGAATATTCTTTCATCCAGATTTTACAAATGTTATATACTTATTATAGAAGCTAAAAACGAAAATTCGATTTTCATTTCTTATATTTTTTGATCATAACTTTTAAACGAAAGGTCGGATTTTAAATATTCTTGCACCCAGGGTTTACAAATGTTGTATACCTATTGTAGAAGCTAAAAACGAAAATTCAATTTTCATTTGTTTTTCCTTTATTGATTATTACTCTTTAACAAAAGATCGAATTTAAAAAATTCTTGCACTGATGGTTCACAAAAGTTGCATACTTATTGTAAACGTTGAAAACAAAAAATCAACTTTTCATTTATTTTTATTTTTTTGATCAAAACTTTTAAACGAAAGGTCGAATTTTAAATATTCTTGCTTCCAGGTTTTACAAATGTTATATACTTATTATAGAAGCTAAAAACGAAAATTCGATTTTCATTTGTTTTTCCTTTATTGATTATAACTCTTTTTAACTCAAAAACGGCCACTGTTATCAAAATTTTAAAATTTTCAAAGAGTTATAAAAGTTTCTAAAATAAATTTTCTATTAAAATGTGTAAAAATAAATGTAGATTTATGAGCAATTAAACAAGTTCTGAGCAAACAAATTTTAGGAACACATTGTATAGCATGGTTCTTGCGGTCCAATCGAAGTGACAAATTGCTTATGGAATTTACTTGATGTTAGTTTAGGCTGTAACAAATTTTAGCACTTTATCACAAACGATTGATAGCCTGTATTTTATAATATTTTTTTACGGATCATCATCATTTTCGCTCTAGTATATGTGGTTAATTTTATTCCCCGAGTCACAGAAACAACCGTTATAGATATAAAGACTGTGACTGTGACTAAAGGTTAACCCATACTCTATTTCCTTATTTCTTAATAAACTATCAGACTTTGTTAAAAAAAACATAGATCTATATATACAAGAAAAAAATTTAAATATCATCATAAAACTAACCAAATACAAAAGACAAATGACTGATCAAAGAATACAATATTGACGTATGGACTACGATATGCAAGGACATCAATGACAAACTAGGGAAACAATTTTGGGGCGAAATTAAAAAACTGACCAAATGTATAAAAACTGACGTTTTACAGATAATAGACGACCCAATTTCAAAATCTTTAATTACGGACAATCAATTAATAACAAATGCCTTTACAGACAATTTTGACAGCAGTTATACCATGGCAGTTAATGATGGATTTGACAGCGACGTTTTTAATACAGTAAACACTTGTTATGACAATCTTAAAAATACCGCCTTACCTTATACTCCCGATGACGATATAAAAGAGGAAGAATATTTTACTTGTCTACACAAAGATAAAGACGCGGGCCCCGGGTATGACTATGTTCATAGACCTCCCTAATAATATATTGTAACGTTTTTGCACGTTATACGGGTGTGTAAATAATTGCAAATTATATATTTTAGTCCATTAATATTACCAGCACGTATTTATCTCACATTTATATCTGACAATTGTTTATTATTTCGATCCATTCGGCACGTCGATGACGCACCCCTTCTCCCCACGCATCTCGTGACACTGCCCCCACCTTAGACATGTTTCGTCCCGAAATGAGTCCTCCGGCACCTTATGACGATACCTGCACTGGGACCCCTTTGTACATTTTGACGTTCGAAAGAAATAGCAGTCTATGGACTTCTCATGTCGTATACCATTGGGATTATATCAGCACACCAAACTCTCGATCTCAGAATTGGCAAAAAAGACTTCCACCATGCTTCTGATTGTTCTCCAGTCCAATTGGTCCAACCCACAAGCTAGTTTCGGTATTGCCAATTTCTTGATACCCTTACGTAGAAGTGAATCCCATCCCTTAACTCATTTAATGATAGCCATACATCCCTGTAGGTTGGCTTCTGATGAGAGTACTTCTTCGTTACCAGATAGTAAATGATCCTTTAGGATGTTAGTAGCTACCTACCGAAGCTACTAACATCTAGGTGGACTAGGCTTCCGACTTTAGGATATTGAGTGCGTAGTTCCCCCAACCTTCCAAATTTCTTCTTGAAGACGGCAATTCCTCGTGACATCTTCAAATCCTGGGTCACACAATGGGCAAGACAATAGTCCGAAGGTACTTGGAATAGATCACGTTGTTCTTCTCTCGTTACATCAAAACGACTCTTATGTACATCAGAGTGCTGAACCATGAAGTCTTCAAATGCTTCCTCGTCGCTTTGTTCAAACACCGCACGAATCGCTGCGCCATCTTCTTCACCAGCATAAGGGGTCAGACAAATGAAATGGACAACTCTTGGTTTTCCTCGGGGTGGTTTTTGAATCCTGTATACGATCTCGTTGATTTTCTCTATTATCTGGTATGGTCCATCCCATGATGTTTACAATTTTGGGGAGGACCACGGCGTCTTTGTGGGTTAAATAACTACACCATATCTCCATCTTTATAACCATTGTTATCCGTTTTTACGTCATAATTCTCTTTCATTCGGTCGCTAGCACGTTGGATGTTGGATCGCACATGATTATGGATTTCGTCCATTTTTCATCTCAGGTCGCTCACATAGACTTCCCCTGCCAAATCTTCTCCTGGAGGGCAGCCGAACTTTAAATCACGTGGAAGTCGTAGCTCTCGACCCATGACGATGCTCTCTGGAGTCTGCCCGGTTATTTCATGTACAGCCAATCGATACGCCAGCATGAAAAGATAGAGATGCTGGTCCCAGTCACTTTGATGGTCAGAGACTACTTTTGACAAATAGTAATTGATGGTCCTATTCATTCGTTCCACCATACCATCTGATTGTGGGTGCAGAGCTGTTGTCCTTGTCTTATGAATCTTAAGGATTTTGCACACCTCTTGAAAAAGATTGGATTCGAAATTTCTTCCTTGGACAGAATGTAGTTCTAAAAGAACGCCGAGACGACATATCCATTCCTTAATTAATACTTCCGCTATTGTTGAAGCCTCTTGGTTTGGTTACTACAACGATGTATTTATTTCCTTGATGACACTCGGGGAATGGTCCAGCGACATCAATTGCGATTCGTTCAAACGGACTACCAACGTTGTACTGACGCATAGGTGCTTTCCTTCGTCGTTGTGGACCGTTACTTGCTGCACAAATCACACATTTCTTGCACCATTCCCTGACGTCTACCTTACAGTTCTCTTTCATCACTTCAGGTATTCTACTCTTTGGAATTATAATCTGCCTTTGTTCTTCGCGACATTCTGAATCTTTGAATATGCGTTTAAGCAGTCCCTTGTCCAGTACAATAGAATCCCACTGAGCCCAGTATGACTTCAATTCGGGCGAATATTTTGAGACTTTATCCCATGTTGGCCTGGTTCCACTTTCCTTCCATGTCATTAGGGGCTTTAGAACAAGGTCGTCGTCTTGGTCCTGCCGGATTTCTTTTAAATTCCAGTCATCGCTTCCTACAGCTGTTCGGAGTACTTGACTTTCCCTTGATTCTGCGTTGTTACAGTGCTTATAATTTTCCGGGCATGGCCTTCGCGACAAAGCATCTGCATTCCTGTGGATCGCTCCAGCTCTGTGTTCAGTGTCAAAGACAAACTCCTGAAGTCTTTCCAACCATCTTGCGACTTGTCTTCCGGATTCTTGAACTAAAGAAGCTATTTAAGAGCAGCATTATCGGTTCTCAATAAGAATTTCCTTCCATATAAATATTTATAGAAGTGTTCTACTTATTTGACTACGGCAAGCAACTCTTTCCTTGTTACGCAGTAGTTCCGCTCCGACTTGGATAAAGTCTTGCTAAAATAGCTGATCACTTTTACCTGTCCATCCTGTATTTGTGATAAAATAGCTACAATTCCTACATTGGTGTCAGGTGTGGGGTGTGAAAAATTGCAAACAAAATGGCGAAGCGCGTTACAATTACAGACCTAAAACTGGCTGAATTAAAAGTGCAACTGGAAGAACGGGATTTGGATACGAGCGGCAAGAAGAGTATGTTACAACAGAGACTTAAGGATGCGCTGCGAGAAGAAGGCCATGATCCAGACACATTTTTATTTGATATCGGAGGCGACACAGCATTAATTATGGAGCAATTGAGGCAAAATTCCGATAAAATGATGAGAAAATGTTGGAAATTTCTAGGAAACTGGAAGAAATATTAACGGAAAATGCCAATACAATGAAACAAGAAATGCTAGAAATTTCTAGAAACCTGGAAGAAAAATCTCTAGAAAATTCAAGGAAAATTATCGAAATTGAATATAAAATTAATGAATATTCGGAACTCATGGAAAAGAAAATATATCAGAAAATGACAGAAAATTCCGATAAAATGAAACAAGAAATGCTGGAAATTTCTAGGGAAGTTTTAGAAAATTCTAAAAATATGGAAAGAAAAGAAGAAAAATTAACGGAAATAAAAAGAAATTTCGGAGGAATTGAATTAAATGACATAAATAATTATTCACCTAACAGTGAATTCAAAATGGACTTTCAACAATTAAAAGCCAATACAATCAAATTATAAATAATTATCCTGTCAACTCGATAAAAATGAAACCACCTAATTTTGATTTATTGGAATAATTTCCTTAGACAATTTGAGGCCGCAGCATCAGCCAATGGATGGAACGCAACAGGGAAGGCTACTGCTTTAATTCTAACACTGCGTGGGGATGCAACAAATGTCTTGCAGAGAGTGTCCCAGAGCGAGATGAATTACGACCAATTAATCAAGCATCTAGAAATAAGGTATGGTCAAACACACCTTGAATACGTGTACCATTCACAGCTTAAAAATCGCTACTAGAAATCTGATGAGAGTTTGCAAGAATTTGAAGCAGATATAGCTCGATTAAAACGACTGGCGTATCCTGGTGCAACAGAGAACATCTTGGAAACATTAGCTGTGCAGGCATTTTTAAATGGATTGAAGGATAAAGACATACATCAGGCATTGATACTCGCTTGACCAAATAAATTAGTAGACGCACTGTCTCGTGCGCTCGTGATAGAAGCAGCGAAAAGTACATTTAGGAGTCAAGGCCGTGTTCGGAAAATGGAAGATTCACGAGAAGGATTGGATGATCTTAGAAAAATGATACAATATATCATCAAAGAATCGTTAGCAAACAGGAAGAAAGTGGAATGCTGGAAATGTGGAAAACCCGGTCATATACAACGTCGGTGCAGAGAAAGATCAAATAATCGCACCGATGAAAAGTCGGAAAACTAGAACAAGCCGGCCGCATTGGTGTTCGTCGGCTAAAAAACATCAAGCCCCTAAAAAACTGCAAAAGTAGCATACTTGTCACACCACGTCGATACGGTTTTTGTGGATGGAAACATTGATGGAAACTCTTGTCGACTGCTACTAGACACTAGTGCTACTAGGACAATTATAAGACCTGATATTGTGTCAAAACAGCAAAATGTACGACCAACGACCTGGAACAGCAACAGGAGAACCTGCTAATATCCATGGTGAAATAAAATCCACGATTACCATAGGGAACACATCATTCCAACACCAACTCATAGCAGCTGACATTAAAGACGAATTAATTCTCGGTATGACGTCATGAATACTAGAGGCTTCCTGTTGGATCTTAAGAATGGAATCCTAAAATTTAATGGAGAGGAGGTGGTACTCCACAGACGGAATATTGGTAGAGTCCGGGTAACCCTTCCATCGGAAATATCAGTTCCGGAGAGAAGTGAAGTAATTATTGAGAGCCAGTTGGAAGAAGCATCCCATCACAAAAACATTATGATCTTTGAACCTATCGTTGATGACGATAAACTGGGACGAGGAGTTAGAATAATGTATAATAACTAACTATTACTCTGTTCATTTGAGGAAGGGAGTGCTGCTAGGACATTGTTCGGCTGCTTCATCGATATTGCGGAAAACCACAGCAGAGAATAAAATCAATGAAAGGAGTTACCCAGAACTACAAAAGTTGATTTCCCTTTCGACCCAAGATTGTAATCCAACTAAAAGAGAAAAAGTTGATCATGGAATACCAGGACGTATTTGATATTGGACAAAAAGGAAGAACCAATATCGTTCAACATAAAATTAATACCGAAAATTCTCGACCGATTAGGCAGACAGCCAGAAGATTGCCACTAGCGAAGCGGGAGTCCGTGGGCCTCGCCAGTGGTATTGGTAAAGAAGAAGGACGGATCAACTCGCTTCTGTGTTGACTATCGTCAACTAAATAATGTAGCCAAATAGGACAGTTATCCTTTACCCCACACCTGACACCAATGTAACGTTTTTGCACGTTATACGGGTGTGTAAATAATTGCAAATGATTTATTTAAGTCGATTAATATTACCAGCACGTATTTATCTGACATTTATATCTGACACTTGTTTATTATTTCGATTCAGTTGGCACGTCGACGACGCATCCCTTCTCCCCCACGCGTCTCGTGGCAATATCCACAAATACACTCTCAAAATATTTAACCGCTTATACCATTTCCAGAGCATAGTCGTGAAGTGAGAAGTGGAAGAGGAGTATTATTACATGCATACCCAATACCAATTTGGTTTCCTTGAACATCGTTCCACTTCTTTACCACCTTCAATCCTTACCTCTAACTGCAAAACAGCACACATCTAACGCCAAAAATTCGTACTACTAGATATTCAAATAGGCTTCTGAGGTTTGTTGTTTAAATGCAATTCCTTAAAGTTAATTATCTCATTAACTTAATTGCTTTTATTCCAATCCAATCCTACAAGTTGTACCCTCACAAGCCTTTGTTCCCCAACAAGGTGTTCCCCAACGATATCTTCTAACACCAATCCTTTACAACGTTTAGTTTATGATATAATCAGCCTGAGCCACATTACATCGATCTTTCATCCTACCCACTCCTGTACCCAGACGATTTTGCCTTAGTAGTACATACCCCCACCTTACAAAAAGCACTTACCATCTTACAATCAATAATCCTAATAAATCCCATCTTCTAATTCCTTTTCATCGTCCACAGAATTCACCGTTTCAAATACCTTGGAATAACATTTGACCCTAAATTAACACTTAAAACACACCCAAAAACCTCAAAGCGAGCGTCAAGAAGAGAGCTCGGCATTTCAGAAGCCTCACCTATAAAAATCAAGGACTATCAACCAAAACAGCTATTATCTGTCGACCCTTTTTTGACTATGCCGCTATCCTTTTACATAAACCTCAATCAGCCCTTCGTATGCTAACAAAAATAAGATATCCCTTTAATCCCATACATAATCCATCTAATACTCTTCTGTACTGGATAACCAACCTAACTTCTATTGAACAACGCTTTACACTCTTCCACACAAAAATTTGCCACCAGCCAACATAATCTTTACATTCTTAACCATGTGGGTGTCAGCTGCAATCCTCGGTACAAATATCACAAAATTACCATTTATTAGTTCAACTTACAACTACGATCATAACGTTTGAAAACCTACAGACGGTTAATACCATTAGATATTAGCTATCATTACATTTATACGAATAACAAATCTAGGCTGAAAGACCACAGGTCGATAGTTAAACAGAAAAAACAAACAATTGTCTTACATTATAATAATGAATAATATATTACACTAGGGTCGGTAGAAACTTACTTTTGACCTATTAACTAATAATTACTAGCGCCTGCTGCTAAATAACATTACGATAAAGTTAGCGTTCTTCTTGACTCCAATTATCATGTTCACTAAATACATTATTCAGAACATCAATTAATAATAAATTCCACATATATTTTATTCAAATTTCAGCCTAACGGTTATTTGAGCCACAATTCCCTAATTGATTATAATAAATCTGTAATTGGTGAAGTTTAACTGAAATGGAAAAGTAATGAAATTTGGTAACGAATCACGACACTGTAATCGTAAACGATTATCAAAATATATTTGAATATTTACGCCGCCTTCGATTAATCAATGAACGATTGATTAATTCATCATCCTCAATTAGAGGCCGCACATTAATTTAAAACACGGAAACGGAAACACCGGGTACGTTCATCAACTTTAATAGGAATGGATTAATAAGGCCAAACACCGTCATTAACGAATGTAGTACGTGGGCGTACGCCACCCCGCAATTTACGTCTATTGAATAATTCAGTTGTTTTACACAGAAATGCATCTATAGATCGGTACAAAATTACATATGTATTAAATACCTCATGTGCAATAAATAATTTGAAAAAAACTTAATTTAAGTAAAGTAAACTTATTTAATAGTCTAATGAAAAGAAAAGTTATTTGGAAAATAACAGGCAGAAATTTTTCGACAATTATAGAAGAATAATCCAAAAGAACTACAGTTCACGGCTTTAGTTTTTGTCCTATTTAGCCAGCATATCAACAATTTTATTCCGCAGCTGTGATACTTGCTAAAGCCAAATTGGTTTTGAGAAAGAACTTTGTTAATTTTACGTAAATTTCTAATTTGCATTTTCTCCAAAAATTAATATATAGGCCAGATACTTATTGGTCTTAAATCTTTGACCCTGGATGGCTGATGGACGTTTGACAATAGGATTCTAATTATCCTTTTTCAAGCACTCGCAAATTGTCCATGGATTAAACAAGCATTTACAATTACAAATTACTATTGTGCTGCCTCGGTGTTAAAGATGTCCATTGCTATTTCCCTCCATTTCTTCCAAACTTCTGCTTTCTTCTTTCAGTTGGTAATTCCTATGCTTTTGATGTCTGCTTCCACCTCATCTTGCCATCTACTTCTTGATTTTCCTCGTCTCTTCTTTGCGTTTGATTTCCATTCCATGATCGCTTTTATGTTGATTTGATTTCCTGATTTCCATACATGCCTCAACCACTTTATACGGGCTGTATTATTATGTTAACTACATCTTTTCCTTGCAGTATTTCTAATATTTCTATGTTATTTCTTCCTTTTCTTTCACCTTCTGTTTATATTTCGGATTATTGATCGTTCTGCTACTCTTAATTTGTGTTGTTCTTTTTTTATCATTGTCATAGTTTCCGCTGCATATGTGATTAGTATTTAAAGTTATCATGTCTATGTAGGGTGGGTGGGTGGCCTCTATCCCACTCTCCAATCAGTAAATCATAAGCGAGGGTTTTAATTAAGAATTGTAAAATGTAAAGAAACATAAAAAATTATAGTATTTTCCTTACATTTTTCTCAAAAACTATAAGGATTGCGCAAATATGCTACAACTAAATTCGTTGCAAAGAAGGCATATGTAAAAAAAAGGGTAAAACAGAAACAGATCAGAATCTATGTTCTTTCACTCCAATTAGTAGATGTAGCAGAAAAAATAGGAAGAAAGAAGCAGGAGAAAAGAGAGCTGCAAAGTAAAATAGGGTATGTGTGTGTGTAAAGAAAAAAGCAAACATTAAAAGCTTAAGCAATTAATATCAATATTTTGAAATTAACTTAACTTCAATTTCAAGCTCAAGGATTTTAGGATATTCACGATATTTTAAATAAGGTATAAAATATCACACAAAGGAGAATGGAAGAAGGTGAAAAATGTGATTACAAGGATAAAAAAGCGAAGATTATTAATGAGAAGAAACATGTAAGAAAGGAAGAGACATGTTTGAAAACGCTGAGGTGAAAGAGATTGAAAAATTTGAAAATAACTTCTTGAAATTATTTTATTTTTTAAAGTGCAAAAGCTTCTCTTTCATCTTTGCACTTCTACAACGTTAAAAATGAATTAATTTTAATAAGTTATTTTCAGAAGAAAATGATAGAAAAGGGCGGCTTAAGAAGAACTAAAAAATGTATAAAACAGAAACTTGGAATACATATTCTTTAAAAAAACTCCTTTCAACTCCAATTCCAACTTGGAGTGAAAATTTAGAAGTTGTTTCAAATTGATTTGCATGATATGTCGAAGAAAAAGAGGAAAAAAGGCGAAATTATTATTGTGATAATGCATGAGAAGAAAATCCACAAATTTTCTTACGTCTGCAAAATATTGATAAAAGCGTTTGTAAAAATTTCTTTCAAACGTTTTAGAAATTTTTGTTCCAGATACATAGTTATTATCTTATTAGTTCATTATTATTTTCGTTTACTAGTATGTATTTTGTATAACATAACTTTTTTTTCTAAAATTGTGTAATATATTTATAATTTTTCCCTGTTATTAGATATGTAATCTGTTGGGAAATAAAGTTTATTATTATTATTATTATTATCGTTGTACTAGAACTCGAATCCAGAGCAATATGTTTAGTGATTAAGATTTTCCAAAAAATTCTCTTTCAGATTATAGAATATATTAAGAATTTCTCTTAAGAAATTTCACTTTCAGATTTTAAGAATATTTTTGGAATTTCTCTTAAGAAATGTTGTTTCTAGATTTTAAGAATATTTCTGGAATTTATTTTTTAGAAATTTCGAAGCAAATTTCTTCTACATCACGAGAATTTTCTTTGATGGTTCTACAACTTCTTTAAAATTTTACAGAACTACTGGCTTTATTATTAAAAAAAAAACATTTTGTAATGCACAAACAATCCAGATTTTCTTGCGTTGGCCAAATATTGACCAATATTTCATTTTGAAGGAAAAATTTTGTTACAAATGATTTATTTATACAACATCTTTATTAACAAACAAAATACAGATAAGACAAAAATAATACATTTATGATGATATGAGTGTTAGGAGGTTAGTCTGTTAAATGGCTTATTTATTTATTTTCCCCCAAACTCCAAAATTTTCTATCGTTTTTTTTCATTGTACCTGAACTCGATTGCAAAAAATATATTCAAAGATTTTCCGAAATTTCTCTTCGAGATTTCAAGAATATTTCTGGAATTCCTCTTCAGAAATTTCGAAGAAAAAACGTTGCGAGATTTTTATTTAAGGGTTCTACAGCTTCTTTAAAACTTTCCAAAACTTTCTCGTTTATATTACCAGAATTTTTTAGTGGTTTTATTGTTAAAGATCTTTTTTTGAATTCATAAATAAAGAATTAGAGAGAGAGAGAGAGAGAACAATATCTTTATTTGGACAAGCAAAAATACATTTAGAACAAATACATTTTAATTTAAAATAAGGGTTAGTCCGTCCGTTTAGGCTACCGACCTTCGGTCTTTCTGACCTTTTTTACTCTAATTTATATAAAACAAAGAAAAATTGCTATCTAGCTAAACTGTCCAGTTGAAGAGTAATTGAGAATTTCCAGATTTTCTTGCCTTTACAAAATATTGACAAATAACTTTTCTATTTTGAAAGAATTCCTTGATTTTCATTTTGCATTTGCATTCTTTAGTTTTAATTAATAACGAAAAATTTTTAAAGCATAAAAAAGAATTTACAACTTTATTACATTTACAAAATATTGATATAATCCTCTTCCATTTTGAAAGAATTCCACTATTTTTCTTGTTTATTTTTTTCTATTATTTTAGATTGAAGTTTTGGAATTGCCCAAAAAATTCTCTTCTAAATTTCTAGAATATTCAGGAATTTAGCTTATGATTTTTCCAAAAAAAAATCACCTACATTTAAGAAGTTTCCAAGAAATTTTCTTCTATATTGCGAAAATTTTCTTTGATGCTTTTACTGCTTCTTTAAAACTGTGAATTTCCAGATTTTCTCACGTTTACAAAATATTGATAAATTAATTTTCTATTTTCAAAAGTTTTAGAATTATTTATTTCAGTTTCATACGTATAACATATTTTTTCAAATTCGCAACCTTTCTTTCTTTGTTTAAAAAATGTTCAAGGGTTTTAGAATTTGCCAGAAATTTCTCAACCAGATTTTTAGAATATATCTAGAATTTCTCTTAAAAAATTTACAAGAAATTTTCTTCTACATTGCGGGAATTTTCATTGTAGGTTCTTTAAAACTCTGCAGAACTTTCTGCTTTAAGTTTGAACACTTCAAAACATAATTTATACGATTCAAAACATTTTTAACTACATAACGTACAAAATTACAAACATAAATTACAAAACAATTTACCACTCATTTACATTTTTTGTGTGTAAATAGGATTTGAAGAAATCGTGATGTCCCGGTGGTATACTCGTATATCGTAATAGGGCAATTAGGTTGATGAATTTCGCTGATGTAATTTGTCTGATATTTTTACACTTTGGTGTCATTGTAATAAGTTTCTTGGTCTAACCCGACTCGGCAATAAATTCAGGACTTTAAAATTTTCATTTGAATTTATTGATGTCTTATAGAAAATTTCATACGGTTCATTTCTGATAAAACGCATCCAACATATTTTTAACCAGTTTATTGGTTAGAATTGATTGCGTTAGAATTTTTTATCCTATCTAAGAAAATGCGTCTTCTAATAATTTTGTTAAAACAAAATCTTTTTGTCTCATTTTGTGTACAATAAAGTTATTACTTTTCTGACACTTTATGATAATATTGTAATAACCTCGGAGGACAAACAGTAAATTGTGTTTTTTGAATGCCATTTCTACTACACCAAAATGTCTATTATTTGATAAAAACGAATGTCCTGATATTTGTGATCTACGATTTCCACATTCTTTCAACAGTTTGGACAATTTTTAGCCATACTAAAGCTACTTTAATGTTGATATTTTGCCCTGCATACATGTCACTGAAAGTATAATGTGTCTTTCACTTCATTTCATTTTGAACTTGTCTGTGGATGCATGGAGCTACTTCTTGAGCATCTCTTGATCCAATAGTTTCATCCCAAACATACATGTGAATATTATCGTATTATGAAAATTTTGAATACTCAAATTTAGTGTTTATTATTTATTGTGTTTATTTTATGCTACTGAAGTAGTTAACTTTGGCTAGGTTATGCTTTTTGTAAGTCGAACGAGGAAGCGAAATAATAATCTGAATTGCGTGATACTTGTTCCTGATATTGTTTTAGTGACTTCCTAGCTGATTCTGCTAGTCTTAAATGGACATCGAGTTCTTCTGTAAGTTTATCATTTTCTTCATCAGCATTCCATGCTTTAGTTTTGATGTTTAATAAGTCGCATGTTTGACATGTATTTTTGCGCGGTTGGTGGAAATGTAAATCAAAATCTTTTCAGGTATTAACGGCTTTAATTTAATTTGCCTTGCAATGAAGTTCGTATAAATTAAACATTTTCCTAAGAGTTAGATCAGGATGTAGATATCTCCTTTTAGGACTATGATATCTGGTATAATGGGATTCATAATTAGGAAAATCTTTAATATGGTTTTGAACGTGTTTTTTTTTCTTCCTAAGAAATTGTTCTTGATGATCAAACCTTACGCCCACGTAAATCATTTCCTGCATTTGCAAAGTTTAATGCATGTTTTAAGCGTCCTTCACTTTAAAGGTATCCAAAAATATATTTTTACAGAAGGGAACTTTTCCGTTTTTAGAATTTAACAAACACCTAAAACTTCAATTTCTTGGCGAAACTTTTCCATTTTTTTGACATCTTCATTTCATAGATTTGCGATCGATAGCTTTATAAAGCAAAATATTTTGTTTATTACAATCTCCCAAATACCAAAACTTCTCAAAAATATTATTTCTTCTTCTTCGTAATTTTAATGCAACCTTTTCAAAAACGGCAATCGTTGTTTTGGAAAACTTTTGAAGGTACAATATTTTCGATTTGAGTACAATATTTTTTTCCTGAATTCTGTTTAATCTTTAGTACTTTTGGATGTATATTTTATCAATCTTTTCTCCATTGTTATCTGTATCTTCATCCCCCGAAGACGAATATTGTTCTATAATTCTCTTTCTTTTTTTCTTTGAAATCATTAGTTACTAATTCTTCTTCACTATCTAAACTAAATAATCTTATCGTTTTGTTGTTCCTTATGAGTGAAATAATTTCTCAAATTTAATTTTCAATTTGAAGTTATATATTTAATTGTAAGTACATATGTAAATTGCGCAAATTTTGTTTGACTGCATTAATTAAACGTACCGATTAGTCAACTAATGCAATTAAAATTATTATACCTTCATCACTGCCTTCGGGCATAATTAATAATAAATATTTTAATTTAAGTATAAATGGATTTAGGCCATTTTCAAAATTATTCAGAAACGACTGAATTATTGAACTAACTCTGAAATCCTATCTGTCCAGAATTATAGTTTTTCTTGGAATATAAGTAACCTCAAATGCTTTATTGATGGATAATTAGAAATTGTACATGTAACCACAAGCAACTGCAAATAATTGATAATTGGACTTAGGCCACTTTCAAAATAAACGGCTCATATAATTGTGTATTGTCGCCAAATACATAATCAATATTTAACTCACGGATGTTGGAAGTGTAATGCTCATTGCTAAAAGTAGGGTTTTCAGATTATGTCAATTGATTAATGGTTTACCTTTCATTATTGACGATCAATTGAAAATTTTTAATTGCAATTCAAACATATTCTCTCAAAATATTATACTTTCTCCTATCTTCTAGCAATAAATCCAGACTAAAAATCTTAACTTTGATAAAAGTTTGCGAAGACCGAAACACTTGTCAGGCAAATAAAAATAAAAACATTCCGGAAAAAAACAAGTGTTACCCTTCAACTAATTAAGACTAAAAGAGATTAACGATCCTTTTGATTTCTTTGTATTAGCTAGAATTAATTGTTTTTACAACCTCTTCGAATTTCAATAAAATTGGAAACAAAATAGTACAACAATTCGATAAATATTTTTTCGTTTTCGACTCTGGATAGATTCGGCCAAAAACTATTAAATATGTTTAATAAAAAGTACAACGTTCTATTGCAATATTTACTAAGTATATACTTTGTCTCTCCATTTTATCTATTCAAATATGAAGACAAATGATTGTAAAGCAAATATATTCAATAATTCCTTTCCTTGAGTTTGTAAACTTAAAAGTGGGGTTTGCTCTTTACATTTTTTATTTTTCCATTACTGGTAATGATCAAACTTGAACGTAAAGTAAATAAAATAGAAATGTTTCTGTGTCAACAAATGTTCTGTTCGTTGTTTTTATTTATTTACTTGTCTGTAATGACATGAAAATGATTTTATCGAACTGAATTAATATATAATATTTGTTGGCTTAATTCTTCGAATTTGCAAGTTTTAATGGTTCCGATTTGCAAGGTTTCGTTCGTTGGAAAACTGCAGTATTTAAATTAGGCAAAAATGCTGCTTATTACTAGCTAATATGGTTTTCAATCAACGTACGTATGTAGATGCTTGTAATTGAAAGTATAATTTTAGATATATTTTAAGATGTTGCAATTTAATTAATAAATTCATAAACCTATTTAAATACCTAAAACAAATTGTCATTTGAATATTTTATTCAAGATTTATTTAAAACAACAAAATTTATAATTATAATCATGCAATTATTAAAGGAATTGTTAATAAGTGTCCTATTTTATGGTTAAAATTTTAAATACCTTGAATGTCAATCATCTGCCTTGATGCGTGTTGTCCCGACGCCTTAATCATTAACACCACCTTCCTTTTCAATATTTAAAGAAGGCGTTTAATTTATATTTTAAGCTCTTTATGTCAGTCAGTGCATTGTACGTGAGCTGTCCCGGCGCCTCCACCATTTACGAGTCATTTGAAATTTATTAAAAGGAAGCAGGAGGGAAAATTACAGAGCCTTTATTTAAGTAAAATATAACCGAATCTATTTTTAAATTACCTAATAGTATATTAGTAACGATTTTTATTATACTATTAAATGTAATTTCTTATATAAATGCAGTATATTTCATTCAGGAAAGTAATAATTAAAAAATTGTTATATTAAAGTTACCAGTCTTCAATATTTGATATATATAAGGTGATTGATCAATTAATCTTTTAATTTTATTTTTGTTGTAGCCGAGTTTAATGGCGGTAAGTGTGTTTGTACTTTGTGGCGCTTGTTAAAACGCATTATAACGTAAATCAATTAGTATTTAGTACTAGTGTAGTTTAATTATCTAATTTGTTTTGCACTGTTCAACTGTTTCTAGTGTATCAAATTCATAACATATATAGATGGATAGATGATAGATAGATACTTTATTAATCCAATTAATACATTTTCAATAATGATATATTTATATTTATATTTTCAAATACATAGTTTGATATTGATTATGTAATCAATATATAATGAATAATTTTCTATATTTTATTAATTATTTATTTTATAGCTAAAATAAACATATTTTTAAAAAATATTCTTTATATAGTTTACGTATTACCATTACCATTTAGCACGTGTAATAAAATAATCACTTTGGAATTCAATTAATAATTTATTAAACTTAACGTTTAGATTAAATACGTGCTAAAAGTGAATTGATCAACTTCTTAATTCCAATATTTACTTTACCATGATTTCAGTCTTTTATCAAATTAAAATTCGTTTTTTCTATTATATAAATTATTTCTATACGTTGCATGTATTAAACTATGTAAATTATATCGTAACAGGGATGTCATATTTAGCACCTTTTCTGACTGCACATTTTAGAAAGAAGTTAATTAGGCACAACAGTATTTTCTACACATATAAATTTTTCCTTGCTACAAAATAATGATCATGATTATAAATTTCAGCCTCCCGATCCTGACAGTCTATATTTTCGAGATGGTCGCAGGCAAATTGACATGATTCTGGTTTACGAAGAGGAGGAGCTTGGCGTGATGACGGAAGCCGAAGCCCGAAGGAGGGATAATAGAAGAACATTTCAAGTAAGCAACCTTGTGACAAAGAAGAGTATGTAAAATACAAAATATTTACTGTAGTTGTAAATAATTGCCACAAAATCACGTGCATTATTATCACATATTTTAGGTGGGAATTAAAATTCATTATTTAAACTGATAAAAAAGTCACCAAAGAAATATACATAAATAAAGACAAACATTAATTTTAGCCTTAAACGACCATTATGTAATCATCGCCTTATATAATTCATATAATTCCACATCGACTAAATCATAATGCATAAAACATTTAGCATTTTATTAAACACGTTCGGTACTTACACGATAAATAAATAAATAGTTAATGTAAACGATTTCCGTCCGTATCGATCGGTGTCATGTATTATAGGTTTACAAACAGCGGACTCGATTCGGCCTTGGCATATTCCACCGATACATACGTATATTGCTCCAATTTGCCGCACTGACAAGGGAATATTTGATTACAGGAGAATTTGGTCAAAGAGGGCCTCGAACTCGAATTAGAGCACAAGGACGTGTCCTTCGACGGCAAAACTTGGTTTGTGAAAATCCACCTGCCGTGGAAGACGAAAACGCGTTACGCTTCGCTGATGGGGATGAAGATGCCCATCAAGAGGTTCATTACCATCTCCGTTAAAGCTTGGGTATGAAGTAACTTATAATCGTTTGAAATTAATTTTACTTACAAGGTCTTTGTAATAATACGTAAATTATTTGTACATGATGTAAAAAAATATCAATTCAATATCGAATATTTATAAACGTAAAATAAATGTGAGTTATATCATAAATCAGTCGCAACCATCATTATGATTATATCATAAAGCATATTTTTTTTAAATTAATTTGCCTTTAAAAAAAATATGAGGCTATATTTGATAAATTTAATACAATAGGTAATAAAATTACCTAATGTTATAATTTCGTTTCATCAAGAGTTCAGTGAATAAATAATCTATCGTATGAAATACATATTTTTTTTGTTTAGGATGATGAGAAAAACAATGACAAGAACAAGTCCTTCTATGCAAATTGGAAGAAACGTTGGAGAGATTTGTTCGAGTACGATCAGACAATTGTCGAAAAAGAGCCTTCGTTTTATGATGCCACTGAAGGAGCGGACAGAGAAGAACAGTAAGTTGGCAATTGTATTTATAACTCAATGTAATTACTGTATGATTTTTTGCTGTTTTAAATTTTGATGTCTTTAAGATATACAGGGTTATTCACGCTATACGGCACGGAATATTGTGGCCAAAATACGTGACTTTCAAAAAGTTTCACTTTGGGGATATATGGGGGTCTATTAGGGCTACTTTTTAAAATTATTTTCATAATATACAGGGTGTCCCAAAAACCCTAAAAGTATCAAAGTTGTGTTTTTTTTAATGAAACACCCTGTATTTTATTGCATTTTTGGATCCGTCTATAAAAATAAGTATGTGTTTTAATAAGGTTTTTATTACATAAACCTTAAGGTTTTTGAATTAATTAGAATTTTGTAAAAATGTAACCTAATTTTCATGTTTCAAATACTTAAAAAATAATTAAGTTATGCATACCAAATTTACACTGAAGTGTAACAATAGATCATATTTTATTTTCCAAGTATAATAAACTTGACATCTTATGCCGGGTGTAAAAAAATTGGAATTAAACAAATGAGAACTTTAAATGACTATAACTTCATTTATTTAAATGGAACGCTATATTTATTAATTTATCAGCAAATGCACGTTTTAATTACCTATCGAATGGTATTTAAATCTTAACTGTTAAGTCTTCTCGTTTTTACAGAAAACGCCAAAATATTGTTTATTGCACCGTTTTAGTACTTTTAAAGTAAAAATTTTAATGTATCTAGTTTTCTATCGTATTTAAAAACGTCAGATAATTAATTTAGTCTGTTACTTTAGTTTAAAAAGGATGTCTTTTGTTATAGTTGTGTTATTTTGCGTTTTTGTGTTAGATCGTTATTGTTTGAACATGGTTGTTGTATGTCATAGTAAAAAATGAAAATTTACACAGATTTTCTTATACTGAGGTTTTTATAACTGACACTTCCAATTTCTTTAAACTGGTTTAATAGTCTCTCAAAAATTGCTGGCTTATGGTGATTTCTTTCGGGAAACCTTTAAGTATAAACTCGACAAGCCAATAAACAATTTTGATGACATTCTCCAAGCATAAAAATAATGCCAATAACCCCTTATTTTGAGTAAATCATTTTTACCAAAAAATACTACAGCGATGTTCAAACAATAACGATTACTAACGATCTAACACAAAAATGCAAAATAATACAACTATAACAAAAGACAGGCTTTTTAAACTAAAATGACAGACTAAATTAATTATCTGACGTTTTTAAATACCATAGAAAACTAGATACATACAATTTTTTACTTAAAAAGTACTAAAACGGTGCAATAAACAATATTTTTGCGTTTTCTGCAAAAACGAGAAGGCTTAACACTTAGGATTTAAATACCATTCGAAAGTTAATTAAATCGTGCATTTGCTGATAAATTAATAAATATAGCGTTCCATTTAAATAAATGAAGTTATAGCCATTTAAAGTTCTCATTTGTTTAATTCCATTTTTTTTACACCCGGCATAAGATGTCAAGTATATTATACTTGGAAAATAAAATATGATCTATTTTTACATTTCGGTGTAAATTTGGTATGCATAACTTAATTATTTTTTAAGTATTTGAAACATGAAAATTAGGTAATATTTTTACAAAATTCAAATTATTTCAAAAACCTTAAGGTTTATGTAATAAAAACCTTATTAAAACACACACTTATTTTTATCGAAGGATCCAAAAATGCAATAAAATACAGGGTGTTTCATTAAAAAAAACACAACTTTGATACTTTTAGGGTTTTTGGGACACCCTGTATATTATGGAAGTAATTTTAAAAAGTAGCCCTAATAGACCCCCATATATCCCCAAAGTAAAACTTTTTGAAAGTCACGTATTTTGGCCACAATATTGCGTGCCGTATAGCGTGAATAACCCTGTATAATGTTTTAACTGTACACCATAGCTATTTAAGTCAACAAAATGAATATAGTAAAGAATTTTTTTGATAGAACCATTTTTTTTTTAATTGGGAGGAGATAACAAGAGTTTTACCGTTGTTTGAATTATTTCAATCTACGGTTTTACTTCTCTCAATTTATTTATTTGTCAAAAATTTGGTATAATTTGAAACTTATTAAATCGTATGTATATAATTATTAATCTACAACTATTTAATTGAATAGTCTCTTAATTATAATGTTTGCTTTAATACATTACATTCATGGAAGAACAATAAGACTATTAGCTATATTTAGAACTTGACTCAAAAACTATAATGTAATAAGTTACTAATTAAACTCCGATTAATTACATATAATTCAAATTCTTATTGTGTGTTGTATTATCATTAATCACTTTTTGTTAATACACACAAAAAATAAACATTGTCAGGATAATAACAATTCGTTGATTCGTCGATGTCTTGCAATCATTCCAATGACAATTTCCGTGACTTGACCTTTTTAGAGTGCGTTGTAGTTTGTACGATGAACTTTGGTATTTTGTAATTGCATTGATTGTCGGAAAAAGTAAATCGCTAAATAATTGATGTACCTTTTTAGGTTCATCGTAAAAGACAGGGTCACGTCCTACTCTAGCGCCCAGAGGAGTCTCATAGTCATGCAAATACTTTTAAGGACCAAATTTGATGACACTGATAAGGTATGATATTCAGTTTTAAAATGATATAGTCATAATTCTATAATTTTTTAAATTTTTATTTCAGGTTGGCATTAGAAGATTGTTAAATGATAACGCGTACAGTGCGTGTTTCCCATTACATGAAGGAAGGTACGACAAAGAAGAAGTTGATGGTACCGTCCTCGATAGACGGGTACGTTTAAATATTGGGTTGTCAGTGCATATTTTTAATGAATTCGCTTTTCAGTTGCTATATTTGGAATGGGCCCGACCGGGGAGATGGTATAAAAGGCAACCTCTTCGATTAGTGCGAAAATATTTCGGTGATAAAATTGGACTATATTTCTGTTGGCTGGGCTTCTACACCAAGATGCTTTATGCTCCGGCGATTGTGGGTACTCTGTGTTTCTTCTATGGACTGTTATCGATGGACAGTGATGATAATATTCCTAGGTAAAATAAAACATTAAATTAATCAACTAAATAAATTTCACTAAAAATCAACCACTACAATAAAGCTTAGAAGGCGTTTCAGTTTTTGCATCTAGTATCTTAAATAATAATTACGTTGCCAGTTCGTTTTACCTATATTATATATACAATATATTTTTTATTATCAGCAAAGAAATTTGCGACAACGCAGGACCAGGAAACATAACCCTATGTCCATTATGTGACAAAGCTTGTAAATATCAGAAGCTGATAGATAGCTGCAAATTCGCCAGACTGACATACTTATTCGATAATCCAGCAACAGTATTTTTCGCCATCTTCATGAGCCTGTGGGGTAACATTATCGTAATTTAGAAAAAAACAAAACTTAAAGTAAACATTTTTTTCGTAGCTACTCTTTTTCTTGAATTATGGAGAAGGAAACAAAGTGTAATTCAGTGGGAGTGGGATTTGCACGGGATTGAAGAAGATGAAGAACCCCGACCAGGTAATTGAACATTATAATTTTTAATACCGTAAATATTTTCTTCACTGCACTCTTGATGAAACGAAAATAGAATATTATCTGATTTTGAAATAAGACACTTGTTTGGTTTAATATTGGTATATTCACTTTTCTGACACTTTAACTGAAGTTAATTTGTGAGATTTATGAGAGACAAGTAATTTGAGGACATTTCTAAAGCTAATAAATAACTACAAAGTGAAAAATATTTTCGTTTCATTTTGGAATTTAATTTCATTAAATACATAAAACAAATATATTCTTCTTATACCACTAAAACAAGTAGCAAATTATAAGCAATACAAAAACAATCATTTAGAAATACCAAATCACTATAAAATAATTTATGATGTAGATGTATCTGTAATAAAGTTCTTAAAGCAATTTTTTACTTGAGATATAACAATTTAAAGGAGAAATGTCTAATTATGCCTATTATGTTCTTTTAGAGTTTGAGACGAGTGTAAAAACTTTTAGGACGAATCCTGTAACGAGGGAAAAAGAGCCCTACCTACCAGCTTGGTCGAAAACATTGCGATTATTTGCAACTGGTTCGACCGTATTTTTCATGGTGAGTTTTAAATAGTGCAATTTAATCAAAATACATATATTCCTAATTAAATATGTATTTTTATAAAATAATTAATTAATTAAATGATGAAAAATCCCTTAGTTAACCAATTTGTTTAAAAAATATTAATTTGCATGATTTATGTGTATAATTTATATTTATGATAAGTAATTGATTAATGGTTGAGGCGTTAACTTCGTGATACATTTTGAAAAATTAAACAAACACGTTTACTTTGTTAATATCACACTTTAAAATAAATAAAGTGTGATATTAACAAAGTAAACGTTTTTGTTTAATTTATGATAAGTGTTTTCATTTCTGATTTTGTAAAAGTGATTATAGTTATTATATTTAATATGAACACTAACAATTTTTAAATGCATATGATTTACTAACGATCATACAAAATACTATATACTGTACATAATTTTAATGTGTTGTTTTTTTTTTCATATTTTAGGTAATTGTGGTACTCTGTGCAGTATTAGGCACCATCATCTATCGAATATCATTAGTGTCGATTATTTATAGTGGTGGTGGAACATTCCTGCAAAAATATGCCAAAATATTTACTTCTATGTCAGCTGCCTTAATTAATCTTATAATTATTATGTGCTTAACACGAGTAAGTAGAATTGCGACATGTTTTTTAACATACTAATTTTACATTTTGCAGTTTTATCATAATATAGCTATCTCCCTAACTAATTTAGAAAATCCCAGAACGCAGACTGAGTACGAGGATTCTTATACGTTTAAAATTTTTGTCTTCGAATTTATGAATTATTATTCTTCTCTAATTTATATAGCGTTCTTTAAGGTAAGTTTATAAGGGCATAACTTGCATTTTAATTTAAGTAAACAATTTATTGCAGAAATTATATTCTACTTAGTAGATTATTTATTTTAATATTTTTAAACGTTTCTTTTAGTGTATTGAATATATTATATTTTACTTATATGATACAGTACATTATAAATATGTTTAATGTTTGTTCTGTATTATTTCTACCTTTTTAATGCTGAATTAATTTTAAATTAAGTAATAAGTATTAATAATAAGTATATAATATATTCAAATTCTTTAGGTTTACGTTGTAGAAAATGAATTAATAATTAGAAAAACACG
Source organism: Ontholestes murinus (assembly GCA_963969525.1). NCBI lineage: Eukaryota > Metazoa > Arthropoda > Insecta > Coleoptera > Staphylinidae > Ontholestes > Ontholestes murinus. Next base: position 24,828,993 of record OZ018390.1, on the reverse strand, counting down.
GAAATATTTTGTGTTATTAATTAAAATTAAGTATTAATATTTTTATAATGTACGCAATTACAAAAATGTATAATTGCGTATAAAATAAATTTGCAGATTTAGTTTATCCTGAATTCTTTTCTTTTCAGGGTAGATTCTTTGAGTATCCAGGTGACCGAAAGACAAGATCGTCAGAGTTTTTGAGGGTCAAAGGAGATGTATGTGATCCAGCAGGATGCCTCAGTGAGTTGTGTATCCAGTTGGCTATCATTATGATAGGCAAACAGGTCTTCAATAATTTCCTAGAAATATTTAATCCGTAAGTGTAATGGCTGTATTTATGAAAGTGAAAGGGTATAAATTAATATAGAAATAGATACTCATAATTTATACCATTATTCACATACATGTTTGTGTTCTTTATATCCTCTTTTTTTAAATTTATATGTAGATTAATCCATAATGATTATATAATAAATAAATTTTAAAAAATGTCTAAAGGTAGACTTAATGCTGCAAATATATAAACTAAATTAATCAAAGAAGTTATTGTGTGCAGCTCAACGGAGCTCTTTACACAATCAAGAACTACCATATCTACTGATTTACTTAACCATTTCATATAAAAGCTACTTCATCACTTAAGAGCACTTTTCTGAGAAATCCGGAATTCTTATCGCATGAATTGATCACATAAATTGAGGCGGCGCTTAAAATTATCTTTATTTAGTTTCTGTATGGATGAAGTTTGCGACTATTAGAAAACTCGACGGTATTTGCTCTACCAATATGTCTTTTAAAAATTTGGGTGTTATTCTGAACTTACAATAGAATATTTATTAATAATCTTTCTAAAGTCTTTGATGATTGTAATGAAGTTTCCTTTTTTACTGCCCTAATTTTACTCACCATTGTCTGCATAATCAGTATACGGCTTAAATTTCTGCATTGAATAATTGATAAGCCTAATTATGATAGCGTTGATCATTAAAATGAACCATTATAAAAATTTCAATAATCACTATGGTGCCATCTATGCAATATTCTTTCAACGCAAATGGTAGGTAACTGCTACAAAAATAATTATAAGATCTGAAATAATTTCCTTTTTTATTTTTTATTATTCTGGTTATTTCATTCAATACAATTTCTAAAATTATTTATAAATTGTATTGAATAACTTTTAAAATAACAATTAAACCCTACTTTGTTTTTATAGTTATGTGAAACATAAACACAAATCATTATTTGCTTATAAACTAAATAACTCAGCATTTTCAAGGAAATGTGAAACATTACTACAGAAACAATAAATATAATGTGCCGTAGAAAAACTATTCATCTAAAAATGTAGGGATGCTTTATAATCCTGGAACCAGATTGACAAGTGAGGGGCTTACGTCGACTGAAAATATCTTACCGAAATTTGAACGTTTAAATTTCCCTTAAGAAAGACATATTTCATAATTAGATCTCTTATTATAGTTGTATATGCCCTAACTCATAAATAATGACGAACCGTTAATATATCTCTCGCTGTCTGATAGTTTAAAATAACACTATTATTTAAATGAATAAATGAATAAATGAACAGTGTCTGTGCTACGGTTGAAATCAACAGATACAATACAAAAGTGTATTAACTACTTGCATCGTTTGTGGCTCCGATTTCTATTCTTTCTAATTTGGACTCCTAGTGTGTTATTGATGTGAAAAGTATGTAATCCATCGAATAGGTAATTGTTGGAATACGAAGTGAGACCATAGAGCTGAAGCGTCAAATGCGTACACAATAAAATAAATGAGTTAACTGAGAACTGACCACACAAAATTCATTTAAATTTAAAACAAATCGTAAACAAACCAATAGTAGACACCTAAACCAAACGCAACAACAAAGAAATCTGCAATTGAAACTGATATAATTAGACCGAAAGATAACAGGTAGCGCTAAAAGTGCAAATAAGGTAGCCTATAATAAAAAAGCCTCCAAATTTGTTACTTTCCCTGTATAGAATATATGACTTGTTTATTTTAAAAGTGAAGTGAATTAAAAACATACATAAGGTATATGGTAATTTTATAATTTCTATTAAAAAATAGTTATTATTAAGTGTATAATATGTCCTTGCTTACCTTGAAAGGACTTAGGTCACTTTCAAAATAAAAATTTGTTTTGTTTTAAAATGTGAAAGAGCTTAAGTCTGTTACATATAGCTTAAATTTAAACTTTATATTTTTAGAAGAAGAAAAATTTAATAACGAGTTATTCGTTAACATTCTCAGTATGCGGAAGGGATTTAAAGTAGTTATGGTGATCCGGAGGTATATATCGCAGTAAGTTCATCAAGTGTCGATATTTTAGTTATGTGTTGTTTCTTATACTTTTGTATAATGATGGCAATACAATATTTCCAAATTTTTTAGGTTTCCCCTGACGTGGAATTTTAAACTCTGCATTCTCATCCATGGTTGTTTTATATTAAATTTTATATGGTCCATTTATTAAAAATCGCATCAAGCATATTTGCAGCCAGTTTATTTTTTTCCAGTTGGTATTTTTTGATCTTTTGTAAGCTTCTTCTTCTAAGAGTCTTGTTGATATAAAATCCTCTTTTTTCATTTCATTTAGTATGAAAGTATTACCTTTTATACATGTTTTATTGTATTATAATAATCTTGTGACCCATACAGTAAATAATTTCTTTTTAACGACATTTCTATAACGCCAAAATCTCTGTCATTAGGTAAAAATGAATGACCTGATATTAAAAATTCGTAGTCTATAATTTCCACATAATTTTCCATCGATTAGACAATTTTTAACCACATTAAAGATATTTTGATGTTTTGTCCTCCACACATGTCACTACATGCAATGATATGTTTTTCACTTTTTAGAATTTTAAGGTGTCTAAAGAGGCATGAAGCCAATTATTGGGAACCTCTAGAAGCTTTTGTTTCATCCCAAGCGTACACGTATACATTATCTTTGTGGAAATTGTGTATGCCTAATTTTAAAATATACATGTTGCATTTATAATAAGCTACTGAAGTAGTTAGCTTTGGGAATGGTAACGCTTTCTGCAAATCGAAAGAAAATCCAAAATAATTAGATGGATTACTTAATACTAGTTCTAGACCTTGTTTTAACACATTTACATTTCTAGCTGATTCTGCTAGTTTTAAATGAATATCATGTTCTTCCATAATTGTTTTCTCTTCTTCATGGTTTTCTGATGCTTTAACATTAATGTTTAATAGATCACATTTTTGGCATATGCCTTTGTGTAGTGGGTGGAATTGTAGATTAAAATCTTTTTTAAATTAAATAAAACACTTTTAACTTTGTTTTACCACAATAGTTATTAATGATCAGTTTATGATCGAAACTGTAGTCACAGTTAATAAATAACTATTGTGGTAAAACAAAGTTAAAAATGTATTATTTCGTTTTAATCAAAATGTACCACCAAGTAAACGCCGACAACATTAAAGAATTAAAATCTTCTTTGAAAATTTTTCTATAAGTCCATTTATTAACTGCTTTTAAATTATTTTCATTACAGTGAAGCTCATAAAAATCAAACATTTTTTTATAGTCAGTTCGGGATGTAGATATTTTCTATTGGGATTATAATCCCTTGTATAATGGGATTCAAATTTCGGGAAAATCGTTGCCTTCATTTTTAGATTTTAACACATGTTTCAATCGTCTTTCGCTTATTTAAAACGTGTGTAAAAAGAATTATTTACAAACACAAACGTTGCCTCTTTTAGAATTTAACCAGTACGTAAAACTCTCATTTCTATATGAACCTTTTCTGTTTTTTTCAGACAACAGCGTTTGGTCGCTTCGTTTAGCAATATATTTTGCTTATTAAAGTCTCCTAATTCCAAAATATTTCAATAATACGTTTTCTATCTGTTTCATTTAAATTTTTAAACAGTGTTTTCGACATTGGCAATATTTATTTTGAAAAACTTTGGCAGGTATAATTTTTCCGTTTGTGTATCGTATCGTTTCCACGAATTTCGTTTAATTTTACGAAGTTTCTGAATATAAATGTGATATTTCTCTTTTCTCTGAATCCTTCTCTGAAGCTGTTATTCTGTAAATTCTCATTCTCAATTAGTTCCTCTTCCTCTGTTGAAGAATGAAGTTCAAAAATTATCTTTCATTTTCTATATTTGTTGTATGATTTTAATTCTTCTTCACTTTCAGAATCAAGGAATATTGTGATTTTATCCTTCTCATGGGATTAATTAAATATTATTCTTTAAAATTTAATTCAATATTATAATGTAATTTAAATTACCTTCATCACTGCCTTCAAGATTTTGGGCCGCGCTTTTTCATATTATCAATAAAAAGTGAACTTTCAAAATTATGATTTTTAGTATTTATACTATTATGGAAATGTACGTGTTACAATATTTTCAAATGTATTAAATATATTTCAATGCAGATTTATTTTTTTGACAGTTCAGCATAAATTATAAATGTCACCACAGTTAACTTGATAAAAATGGACTTGGGTTAAAATCTGGAACTGAAAAGCTTTTGGGGAACATTTATAAACCGGAAGTGGATGTTACTCGAGTCGTTTATTTGTTTTTTGTCGATAGTATGAAAAATTTTACAAAACCACTCAAACAAAAGTTAAAGAGAATGAGAAACTGTACCAGTTTTATTAAAACATTTTTTTCGTAAAGTTCTTAACTTAAAATGTTGATATTTTTACTATCAATAACAGGAGTTACATGAAATTTATTAACAAGTAATAGTAAAATTGAGCAAATTGTTAAGAATAACCCTTTTCCGTAAACCTCATAGGTTTCGAGAAAAATGTAAGGAATGTTATGTTTTAACATTTTACAACTTTTAGTTTAAACCCTCGCTTATGATTTACTGATTGGAGGGTGAGATATAGAACACCCACCCACATATACATGATAACTTTAAATACTAATCGTTGATGATTTTGCTGCTTACAAAACAAAATAACTTGTATGTAATAAAAAACAAGCATAATCCAAATTTAAGTTTAGATATAATTGACCTTCTATAGCTAATCTTTTCTAATTTAGATTTAAAGTCTGCCCTCCCATCATGCATAAAAATTTTATTAATTTACTCACTCAAAAATTTTAGCTTTTGAATTTCTTTTTTTTAAATTTTGTAATTAATTCTATTCCAAACCGCAACACTATCAGTAATTGAAATTTGTATGTATGGTGGGTGGGTGGCCTCTATCTCACCCTCCAGTCAATAAAACATCATCAAAAATTATTTGAAAAATTTGTTTGAATAAATCTCTAAAAATTTCAATTATTTTGTGTTTATTTATATTTTACAACATTAAATTAAAACCCTCACTTATGTTTTACTGATTGGAGGGTAGTATAGAGGCTACCCACCCTACATATACGTGATAACTTTAATTGCTAATCGTTGATGGTTTTGCTACTAAAAACAATCAAACCCTTTATGTAATAATAAATAAACAAAATCAAAATTTAAGTTTAAATATAAATGACATTCTATAGCTAACCTTACTTAATTTAGATTTTAAGTCTGCCCACCCATCATTCATCAAATTTTTACTAATTAACTCACTCAAAAAATTTACCTTTTTAATTTCTTTTTTATTCAAAAAGTTTTGTAATTAATTTTATTATAAACCGCGAGACGATAAGGAATTAAAGTTTATATGTATATGTAGGGTGGGTGGGTGGCCTCCATTTCACCCCCCAATCAGTAAAACATCAACAAAAGTAATTTGAAATTTTTTTGAATAAATCTATTAAAATTTGCAATAATGTTATGTTTATTTACGTTTTACAACTTTTAACCCTCGCTTATGTTTTACTGACTGGAGAGTGGGTTATAGAACATCCACCTACCCTACAAATACATAATAACTTTAATTACTAATTGTTGATGGATTCTAATAAAATTTAAAAAAAACTTGTTCAGTTTCTCATTCCCTTTAACTTTTGTTTGATAAGTTATGTAATATTTTTCAAATTTAAAAAAATATGGGAAAAAAATAAAAACATGCTTTGAGTAAACATCTACTTGCGGTTTATGACTGTTCACGAAATCCTATTCAGTTCCCGTTTTTAACGATAAAACTTTAAGTTTAAAGTTTCATCTCAAAAGGACCATTCGTTTTTTGAGAACTCAAAAGGGGAAATGGAGATCAAAGGACAAAAATTATAAGCGTAATTTTACATAAACTATTTAAACACAACAGTCATGTAAATCATTACTAAAGCATCTAAAACCAATGAATATTGAAAACATGAATTATATAAAAATGAAGAATATTCTTATGAATAAATTGTCGGCAAATCTGACTCAGTTGTATCTAATGTCCCGAAATGTGTCTTTTTAAAGTTACTGATCTTCAATTACTTAGTATATATCCTAATGAAACTTCATATTTTAAATTTGATTAATATGATTAATATCCAAATTTGCAGTAAGATCCTTTCTCTTAAAAATAGCTAATGTGGGGATATTTTTAAATTATGATTAGTCTTAATTCCACCAAAAACACGTTTATTCAGTTTAGCAATACTAGACGAGATCTTCCTTTCCTGACTCAAAAATGCAACTGGGAGGACAGTGTATGTAAAAGGATATAAAACAGATGTTAAGAATTACAGACCTATATTAATCTTACCAACAATAGCAAAAGTATTTGAAGATATACTGATATAATATCAATCAATTAGATTCATTAATAAATCACGATTATTATCAAAGAGTCAGTATGAATTTATATACGTAATTTTCACTATAAGGGTTACTTTACAATTTGTTGAAAATATCATGAAGCATTTAACAATCATGTGACATACATAGGACCTTTCTTAATTTAAAAAAAAACATTTGATAGCATGGACTATGAGACTTTACTAACTATACTTGTACAGCTTTAACCATTCTAGCTGCAAGCTTATTATAATTTACTTATCTAACAGAATACAAGCAATTAAAACTCAAAATCATTAAAATACACCAGTAAAAAAGATGTGCCACAGTATTCCAAACTAAGATCTGTAATATTTTTACTGTACATCAATGATCTATGTAAATACATTGGCGATTATCATACTATTCGCTGATGATACTACATTGATAAATAGAGAAAGTTCACAAGTCGAAACGAATACTCTAGTATAGTAAATCAGGGTAAGAACTGGTTATCCACAAATAAATTATTCCTCAATAAATACAAAACCACAAATATATAATTTAACTTAAAAAGTTACCTGATGAAACCTTGGAATACGAGGTAAAATTCTTGGGGTTTAACCTGGATAGTAAATTAACAAGGAAATCTCACACTTCCAATATTGCCTTAACAATTAATAATCATATATTCTTACTTGGTCTTCTCTCGCTCACTAAAAAAGTCTCTAGGTAATTTTCTAACATCTTTAATACTAGAATAATTCAATAAATAAAATTAAGTTTCGAATTTATAATAACAAAAATATATTTTATAGAAAATTTCACAACTGGTGGAGAATGCGTTCCCACAGATCGAACACGAAAGATTTAACAAGAAAACATACCAGATGGGAAGAAGATTACCATCTTCAAGATCCTGGAAGGCTGGCACTCTTCGACGAATATTTGGAAATGAGTAAGTTCCGATCAAACACATCATTATCAAACTATAAATTACTTATTATTATCATTTAATTAAAATGTAAATCACAAAGTAAATTCGATAAATTCATGTTACCTCATTTTTCAGTTTTACAATACGGATTCGTCACCCTTTTCGTGGCAGCATTTCCCCTTGCGCCTCTATTCGCATTACTGAACAACATTGCCGAAATTCGATTGGATGCGTATAAAATTGTGACGCAAGCCAGAAGACCACTGGCGGAGCGCGTTGAAGATATCGGAGCTTGGTATGGTATTTTAAGAGTCATTACCTACGCAGCTGTCGTATCTAATGTAAGTAAGATTTTAGAGTGTTTATGAATTATAAATCATTTTTGTTTTCAATATATTAATTGATGAATAAAACAAGTTTTAAGTCAATACAAAAACTTTAATAACTTAGACTAGCAACAATTAGCCACGCTGTGGTTTCTTCAGGCAATAAAATTCTGCTAATCTAAGCAATTAAGTTTACTGAAGAAAGAAAACAGGATCACTTTGTTTTACCACTTTTTATTTGTAAAAAAATAAAACGTGATCCTGTTTTCTTTCTTCAGTATATTCAAGATGTACCACAAAGTAAACGCCTCTACAATTAAACATTCAATTAAGTTTATTTCGATAATTTTGAATTTTATTTATATTTTTCTAGGCTTTTGTGATAGCTTATACAAGTGATTTTATTCCAAGGATGGTCTATAAATACAAATATGGTAATGATAGTCTCGTGGGGTATATAGATTCATCTCTTTCTTGTAAGTATTATTCTATTTTTACGGTTGTAACTAGATTTAAATTTGTTAGAAGTTGGTATTCTGTGTCCTGACTTTTGAAATTTTGATCGATAAATAAATAGTCATTAATGTTTCAGTATTTAACACATCGGACTATGATGACAGAATGGGCGCCGCTGATGATGGAGGAGAGACACCCCCTACTTGTCAATATAGAGGCTACAGAAATTCATATAATGAAACTGAACCTTACGGACTTAGCCCTCAGTACTGGCACGTTTTCGCTGCTAGATTGGCATTTGTTGTCATTTTTGAGGTAATATAAAAATATGGATATAACAATTGTATTATATTTAACAATAAGACATCATTGTTATTGTCTAAGGCATTTCAAATAACCCTTGTTCTAAACTCACACACTCCGAAATAAATTCGTGTAAAAGTCATACACTTCTTGTTAACCTTTTCAGCATAGTCATAAATTTATAATATTTCAGTAGAGATTCTATATAAAATGCTGAATAATGATTATCGAGATAGAATAAGTTGTAGATCGATAATGCATTATTTATAAACCTCAATAATGTTTTTATTAAAATTGTAATGCTAATAGTAGCCAAAGTATAAAAAACAATTTTATTTATAAAAGTTTACAAGTATTAAGGGTTATTTAAAGAAAGGCATTTGGTTGGTTTCACAATTATTTTATTAAACAAATAAACAACCCTTATTATTAAAATTGTTTCACCACGTGATAAACGAGAAACAAACTCAACAAAAAAAGGTTTCAAGGTTCTTTTTGGAGATTTTTTAACCTACAAAAGAAAATATCTTTATATTTTTCAGCACATAGTATTCGCTCTGACAGGAATTATGCAGTACGTCATTCCTGATGTACCCTCTGAGGTAAGCAAAAATAAATACAATTAATGACAATAATATTAATAATGAAGCTAATGGTGACAGAAATTAATCTTTCTTTGGCATTACAGTTAAAAACTCAAATCCAACGAGAAACCTTATTGGCGAAAGAGGCTAAATATGAGCATGGCCTCAAAAAGGACGATTTTGACTATGAAGATGTCTTGAATATGACACGCGAGAACAACAACGCTATTAGACATGACCGAACTCCAGGTAAGAAAATTGCAAGGTGCAGTCGAACGAGGCACATGCTTAAAATTAGTTATTGTATTTTCTTAGCAATTCGAGGATCTTGGGCGAGGAGGCTGAGTAAAATGTCGGATGGTCTAGACGCTCACGTCGAAGTGACATCAAAGAAGAGGAACTCAACAGTATGGGAGGTTACATAGTTCGGCCTCTTCTTTTAATATTTCCACATTTTCAACTATATGTACAAAATATTATAATTTTTAATTGAACACTAGATGTTATTTTAATAAAATAAGATATAAGAAATATTGCATCATTTCAATGAACTTTATTTTTTTGTTCGTATTTGGTAAATATTCATATTACACAAACATAAATATACAAAACACTACTATTACTACTACTAAAAATTAAATGACGAAGAAAATTTATTTGACACACAATCTATAATAATTAAAATTTTTTACTATAACCGGGATAAGTGTCTACACTCGAGAAATTCATATTCGACCTATAAAACTTTGGTAATAGACAGGGTTGTAAATGCTGTTTTCTAGCGTTTTCTTTAAACAATTGCGCTTCGTTCGTAATCCGCACAATCTTAGGCACCGTTAGAGTCTTTATTGTGGAACTCGAAGCCTCGCGGGATTTATTGTCTTCACGTACCGAATCCGACATGGTCTCTGAATAACTCTGAGTATTCCTTTCCACCGAAATCATAGATAAATATCTATTTGATAGCTGAAAACTATGATTGAGATAGATGCCTTATTATTTTTTGGGTACTTACGAATTTAATTAATTTACCACGGGTAATTTTACAGAGTATTCGTTCGGCCATCGTGAGCGCAGGTTCAAAATTTTTTGATAAAAAGTATGACAACTGATTTATTTCGTAACCTTAGTAATGCACATTTTTTACCAAAGATTTTGTGATATTTATTTCTACTTACAAATTATTAATTGATGTAATTACAAATACAAAATACTAAAAATAACCAGAAACCATTAGACGATTCCAGCAGTCTTCTCCTTCTTCAATTTTATTTATCACTTTCATCTTCTTCACTATTTTTATCCCTTTGTTCAAATTGATATATCTATTTGCACTTTATTCCTTCATACTAAACTCTTAAATGTTCCATATTGAATTTTGAAGGCGTTCACTTCGTTGTATATTTTCATTGAATAACAGAAAAACGTTTAACTTTTTTATACTACATTTTATCTTTTAAAAAAGTTAAATGTTCCCTTTACTCGACATCCTTACAGCACAGTCTGCACATTCTCCCTATAAATGTCAAAAAGTGCTCCTTTTTGATCTTCCATGCAACATATCCATATTTTCTCTTGACACTTACCTTAAGCCTTTCCTTAGATAGCTCAATTTACTGAACATCTTCACTAAAAACTTGATTTGATGAGAATAAATTTTACAAATCCATTCTTTTCTACACAAAACTATTATTTATTTTCGTACATATGTAATAGAGGATTCAGATCAAAGTGACCAGACATAAACAAAAAGTGAAAGCCATGGTCACGAATTATTTACATTAACTAATGACATCTAAAAATCGGTTGTATCGTTAAATTTACATCATGGCATTGCGCCTATTTAACCAAATCCACAGTAAATTATTTCGCCATGTAAGTATAAACACGTTGCACATTCGGAACACGACAGTGTGTAATTTATTTTAGTATAAAACCCCGCCCCTTGCACCTTCAATAAAAGAAAAGAACTTCAGCGATACAGCAGCTATCCAAGAAGGAGAGGAACAAATTGATTTATTATCTGAAGATGGAACGAAAAATCAAAAGGACAAGAAACTGTACGTACTTTCATTCTTAACTTTGATTTACTTACATTCAAATAGACGTCAGCATATTTATATTATACATCATTTTGATGTACTAAATGATGTAAGTGTTATTTGTGTCACTTTGTATAAGTAGCAATAAATAACATTACGTTTTTGTGATGCATTTATATATTCCAAATTCATTGATTTACTTAAGCTAATTTAACCCTTTCAGTACAAGATAATTTTTGATTAGTAAAAAAATTATCCCACGACAATTTCTTCACATATATGGTCTAAATGATTCTTTACAGTTTTTTTTCTCAATTCTAAAATGATATAAACTTTCTTTCTTTATCTTAAATTCCAGAAACATAACCAGAAATTCACTTGAATATTTTTCAAGTGGTACTAAAACAAGTCCAATGTCAGTCATTAAACCGATACAACCATACACATTAAGTCCAATGCTGAATCAAACAAGATCCTTCAGTGCACCATCTTCCGATGAATGTAAAGTTAAAAAGTCACAAGACTCTCAATGCAAAAAGTTCAAATTATGCAACTGCGAACAACCTACAAGTACGATATGCAAGGTTACTGTACAGGTAAGATTACGATAATGTCAAATGATGAACTGTAAAATAAATTTGATACTAATTGTAATTGTATCGAAATAAATATTTTATTAATTATTATTTTAAAGCCTGCCAAGTGTAAGAAAAAGGAAGCCCCTTATCCTTCATTCAGTGAGGCGTGTTATGAAGAACCATACAATAAACCTTCCGAGTGTAAACTCTGCCCTTGGAAATCTGAAGACAATCCAAGTTTTAAAGGACCCATCGTTACGACGTTCAGGAAGCTCCACACAGGAAGATCTTGGTTATCCAATAACATTGTAGATACAGAGGGGAACGAAATTGCTAAAAAAGTAACTACTAAGTAATAATAGAATGTGCATTTTTTCTTATTCTATACCTTATAGTGTGCCACGTTCTCGCCACTTCCCGTTGGAGACAATGCTGTCCATTTACTATCATCAGGGCGTCTTTATTTGCTTAGCGAAGCAGAGGAAGTATCCAGTGAGAAACCTTGCAAAAAGGTTAATAATAATAGTTTTGTGTGCGAAATATATCATTAAAAATGCGATCCCTTTTTAAGTTTCCATTTAAAGTTTTCAAGTATGAAATTGGTTCAAAAATTAAAGAAGAGATTGACGACGGCTGCGAGAAAAAGACCTGTGTTAAGAAGAAGAGGAAGTTGATCAAGGACTGTCCGCCCGATAAAGAGAAGATATGCAGGCAATCGGCGAATGATGGTATTTTTATAGGTGATGCTTTAAATGAAAGTATCCTGAGCATTATTATGAAGGAAAAGAAGGATAAGAAGGATAACTGCGATACTAATAAGCATCAAACATGTGAGGTAAATAAATATAAACTGCTTTACATGATAATAAAAAATAAGATTTTGCGATATTAAGAGCTAACTAATACTAATACTAAACTCTTTCCTGTGATAAAAGTGATTATTTTAGTTTTATAACTCGCAATTTTGTTTATATTGTATATATATATATATATATTCTTAGGTTGAGGAAGACTGCCGTAAACCAGAGTGTCCACCTAAACCGGGAAAAACACTAAACTGTCCGAGTGAAAGTTTAATCCGTCCACCCGGCTATAAAAGGAAACCGAAAAAGAATCAGAAGAAGGCGTCACCTGTTGAAGAGGGAGCGAAGGAAATTGAAGAATTGCGACTCATTCCGAACCCGATTTACAACGGCGGAGTCATCTATAATAATAATTTACGGCCAACGATCCCGCAATCAGGGTAAATAATTACAGAACGGAACACATATGTATTGATGTTCAAGCATTTACATATTTTTTTAAAGCAGTAAAATTTGTTCTTTAAATTAGTGAGGAGGTGTGAGATGATTCTATAATAAACTTAAGGGCAATGTTACTATCTTAAATAAAACTTTACAATCAATAGATGTTTTAATGAAAAACAAATAGATATACCTACAAAAAAACAATAAGAAAGTATTTTATTCCTTCATTTCTTACATATTATTTTGTCACACTGACAAATTAATAGAGGTCTTTAAAAACTGAAACGAAATGTACCAGAAATGACCAATTACGCCTTATTACTATCATCAGCAACTAACAAGTGTAATGAATCGAGTGAAAGAACACGAAAAACTTTGAATTTCAACTTCACTTTAAGATCTTGCTCCAAATTTCAAATTAACTTTTTATTGTGGTAAATTATGGTGCAATTATTAAATACACCTTATTAAATGTAATATTTAATCTTTACTAGAAGTATAAAATAATATAACAGTTCAACCACTGGAATTCTAACCAAATAACAACTTCAATATAAATCATTAAAATTACAGCAAATCTTTTTCTCAACGTGGAAGCTTTAGAAGTTAGAAGCAAATATTTACACTGGTGGTCTCCTATTTTTCTGCGCCCATTCCTTGAAATGGCTCACCGTAAGCCCTCCGAGTATGATTTGGGTTGGATGGTAAACCAGTAAAGGTAGGCTTATTTGACTTAAATGCGAAAATCCGTGGAACATTATCCTTAAAATTGGAATACCTGTGAAGCAAAATCTTCATTAATGCTTATTAATTTAAATGGTGTGCATTATTACCTAATGTCAAAGATTTGTGCGTGGAACAAAATACTACGGCGATTACATCAGCTGGATCGAAATACTTCTTATAGTAGAGTGCCATTTTGAATGCAATCCATATTAACGAAATTTGCATCATTAAAACTAAAATAAAAATATAACATTTACACAATAACTGAAAAATTAATAATTGTTACTTTTTGTCACACAAAATTAATACAAAAATGCTAAATAATTGTATCCCAAGATTTAGTACGAAAGTTACGGGTTTATTTGCAAGATCTACAAATGTCAACTTCGCCTTTTGATGCGGTGTTAAAAGTTTTTAAAAGATTTCCTTCAATATATCACGTCAGTTTACGCTACGAAACTTAAAAGATTTTTTAACATAAATTGAATGTAGATAATATCGTCAAAAATATGATCAACGGTTGGCTAAATGGACTGACGGTTGTCATCTAGTTCTAGTTCAGAAAAATGCTTCGAGCGGAATAGGAGTTACGTCAAACAATAGTAATAGCAATATACTGGTTATTGTAAATCAATTTTTTAACAAATGGCGTTTGTATTTACTTATAAACCAAAACCATTTTTATTAAAAAAAAAAAAACAAATGAATAAAACAAAGGGTGCCAAATGTTGCACTATTTCCCTCTAGAAGTGGGTAACCATCACTTATTATAAATACTTTTTGTTTTATCCTTTCAAAATTTGTTGCTATCTAATTATATTATAATAAATAGCAGCTAAAAGAAATTCCGATACCGGGAATCGAACCCGAGCCTCCTGGGTGAAAGCCAGGTATCCTAGCCACTAGACCATATCGGATGATGCAAAATACTGTTCATATCGTCGAATAGGAATACACTCTAATAATAATTATGATAAATTTACAATTTAAATATCATATATTTCTGTACATATTACTGAAAAATGTTAATATACAGAAACATATAAAACCTATATAAACATATTTATGATGCCCTTCTATTACTTTTAAAACTAAGCACTAAGATAAAATACAAATTATAATACGTTTTCAACAAATTCATATGATTTGTTTAAATAACTAAGATGTTTCTTTATATAACGAATATTATAATAATTTCAAACAAGTCAGGTTGGCCGAGCGGTCTAAGGCGCCAGATTTAAGCTCTGGTTCTCGAAAGGGAGCGTGGGTTCGAACCCCACACCTGACAGATTTTTTTTCTTTGATAACATAAGTTTTAAAGCTTATGTTATCAATGGCGAGATTTTAATTAAAAAAAATTTGTAATTTTTTTTATATCCCAATAGAAAAAAAAAGTTAATTGTAAAGGATGTATAATAATGTTACAATTATAGCACTGTAAAATTTTAAAAAGAGATTTTTCCATCTATACTAATATAAAATAGATGCCTCTATTGCTTTTCTTTCCACAAGAAAGTCTATAGAGACGTAATATGTCAAAATGGCGGAGTTATAAGCATTAGTAACTAAACTACAGATATTCGTACATTTTCATTAAATACGATTGTATAAAACTTACCGAAAAATACTGTAAACAAAATATCACCGGCCGTGAGGCCAACTTCGGGAGCCTCGAAGGTATCACAAAACGTGGTGAAAATTACCAACATCAAAGCACACTGGCCAATAGCACTCAAAGGCAAACTGTGCCCTCTAAACGGGGTATAATTTCTTATAATCTGTCCCAGCAGTAATGGCGAAAGTACCGTTAGTGATAATTGTACCACCGTGCTGAATAAAGGCACTATTGTTGTAAATCCAAGCTAAAATTAGTTATTTAATTAGCAATCAATATAATTAGGTAGCGATCACTTACGTTTAATAATAGGGACATCGGGGTTAATATAATTCCGAGGAAACTACCGATGACGGAATTAAAAATTGCAGCCGTTTCATTTCCATTTGCTGCCCTGGTTAAAATTACTGCACTTGAAACAGGTGGAGGCATGCATGCGACAGTTATAAATCTGTAATGTAAGTTACAACTAAATACATTCATTATAACTGTGAATATGATTTCTATTTAATAAATGTTGTTAATTTATCTCATTATATTTAACATATTTATCTAAATCATTACCTATAATGTCTTAATTGTCTATAAATGGTTGAACTTATCAAACAATTTAAAATAAATAAAGTATTCAAATATTAAATATTGTGATTACAGGGAACAATTTAATCAAATGATTTCTGCATGCATTTAATATAATAAGCACCTAAGTATTGAAGTACGAACTTTTTTCTTATACATTACCTAGTAAAATATAGCTTAACGATAAGATAAATTAAAACGAAGCGATTCTAAATTAATGTACCTTATCTAAGTATATGCGTCGATTGATGGTATAGATGCCACACTCTATAGGGAAATGTGAGTTACTAAAAGATGCCGAGAAACAGATGGCGCCTGAATATGTTTATTATTATTATTAATACAGCCATTGTATTTGTTTCATATGAATTTTGTGTATATTTACATATTTTATATTATAAATTTTGTGTTATTTTGTTAGAAAGGTGTACAAATACGTTAATAAATAATAAATAAATAAATATGCTAAAAATAAGCTTTAGCGAATTGGAAAAAATATCATAGTAAAAGAGTTAACAAACTAAACCTACAAATATTTTGTTGAAGCTCAAATAAGTCAAATTAGTCGTTTCTTAAAATATATTTCATTTAAAATATTATTGCAATCCAAATTAACTTGTAATAGAAAAATTAACATTTTTCTACAATGTAGTTTAGAATCAATAATTATTTTTCTAGGTTAGAATTAATTAAGTTACTTGCCAATAGATGTCGCTCATTCAGTGATAACATTTCCATTAATTGGATCAAAAATACTACCAACTCACCCACGTAAAATCCAACCGTTGATTCCGAAAACGCTTAAAATCTTGATAACCGCTTGCGTGAAAATCGGCACGAACACGAACGTGAATAACTGTATGAAGAAATGCAATTTGTAATGCTGGAATGTATGGTATACATTTTCCGTCTTCAATGTGAGGCCACTGATGAGGAAAATTAAAGAAATGGCTCCGTATTTAACACTGTATTCCGGACGCAGAGGACCTTAAATCGCAAAATTAACGCATTGGAATGGATGGTGGTTTGCTGGTCTACTCACCGCCTTTAATTCCCAGTTTCGGGAATGTACTGGCCAGGCATATGCAAAATAAGATGCCGAGGAGCAACCAGTTTTTCCGGACGTATTCGCCGATCGGGACTTTTTTCCTCATTTTCGGGTGATTTGTATTTAATACGTGAGATGCATATTTAATGTTCGATTTATTATTAAGCGCAGACCCGTTCGGCGGTTTTATCAATTACGCTTTAAGGTTATGTTATTCAGGTCGATAATTTCCATAGGTGTACCGCATAAATTATAATTCATTATTTTTATTAATTATATTTAGTTAAAAGTATTGCATTGGTAATAATAACCGCGTATGCACTTGCATTTTTATAGATAACGTTTCCTTTTAGATAAACATATTTGTATATTTGGTTGTCTATATGAGAGTATACATTGCAATTAAAAAGTCCTGAAGTTTTTTTCACGATCGCTGGAACGTAAAACATTTCTTTTGTGATAAACATCCTTTAAAAAAACAATATATTATTTAAAATAACTAAAAACTGTGTTAGATATATTATTTAAAAATAATAAAATTTTCTTGATATAAAGCATCTATTATTATTATATAATTGATTAATAAGTTCATCACTGACTATAGAAAAATAGATTATTTTACAATTTTTAAAAATGGTGATGTCTGTTAAAATTATAAATAATTTGTAATTACACTTACTTAATAAATTGTTAATATCAACTTTAATTAAGCCAAAACTTTAAATTTGAATTTTCTAGCAAATTAATTCTATTTACATTTTAACAAAGCTTAAGTTTTCTAATTGAAATATTAGGTAACTTAGTGTTATCCTTGTTTTAAATAAATAGTGTTACTGGAGATAATGGTTGCGACCGTTACCACGTGGTAATCCATACTTGCACTGAATGAAAAATTTACTATGTTTGTTATTTATGGTTAAAGCATAATGGTTTTTTTTCAATTGAATGTAGGTGTTACGTTTATAGATAATATTTGTAATTTATCTTTTTTTAATACTTTATAATATTCTAATTAACTTAAAAACATTAGTCTCTTGCTAGAATTTTTCATTTTCAAAATAAAAATTAGAAGTAGACATTTTTATCAGATAACATACGAGAAAATTGGCCGTTTGCGTAATATTATACCCATTTCCTACATTAGCAAGAAGAAAATATTAAAAAAATTATTTCTCAAGTTAGTTCAGAAAAATAAGTATCTAAAGTTTTTAATTTTTTTCCTTCTATTATTAAACATTCACAATGTATATATTAGCCCATAAAGACAGTTTCACTATTTTAAATTCATAATTTTTTCGAATACTTATAGATATTCTATTTAAAAACACCTATAAAATGTTGGAATAATCTCAATAGCCTCTTTAAATAGAAACATCGAATCGTTAAATGTTTATTTAAATAAAATAGTTAGATATTGTTTTCTTATCTAAAGAAGTTGAATCGTTCCCGTCTTTCCTGATAAAATTACCATGTTGCCAGTACTGAAGTTCTTCGTCGCGTCTTTAACTCCTGTTAAACACGGAAGACCGTACTCTCTAGCCGCAACTATGCCTAAAATTTTATCAAGGAATATCAGACTAATCTATGTGGATAAATATCATGTATTTACCGTGTGAAATTAAACCTCCGGATTCTGTCACAATTCCTGCTAGAATTGGAAAATACGGATACCACCTAATGTCGATGCTGTGGGTTATTAAAATATCACCTAAAAATATATAATTATAATTATATAAAATTAACTATAGAATATTATTATTAAGAAAATATTAGTTACAGATATAACAATTAAGATGACATCTATTATCTCATAATTCAAGGAAACTGTCAACAGCGCCAATTATAACAATAATAATGTAAGCACGTGAAGTTAGTGTTAATACTTTAACAACACAATCACAAACACGTTTCTGTCTACTTCAAATATAATGAGAGTAGTACAAAGAAACGATTATTTATTAAGAAAATACATACCTGATTCTAATTGGTCTAATTCTTCCAATGATGATATACAACAGCACCTACCAGTAACTTCAGAGGAACATATTGGCACTCCTTTAGCTTTAATCGGTACCTGGTGCAAATCGGTTGGGTAAGATAAAAATAGCCAGTCGGGGAATTTGTATTCATTCCAATCTGCAAAAAGGGCTTCTCTTCTAGTGGCCCTAAAACAAATTAATAGGATATAGCTTTAAATTATAAATGTTTGAATTCTAATGTAAAAAATGATTATCTAAAGAAGTGCAGATGTTTTTGCTTAAGTCACTCATATGAAGTTATTCATTTACTGTAATAATTATACATACTTCATAACCAGTGATGGGTTCCTACTTTCACAAAGTCGACCCACTTCGTATTTAGTCAAGTGAAACACCAAGTTAGCATCGGGAATGTTTCCAGCTTCCACCAATTTCCTTCCTAACGTATTATAACCGATCCTCAGTTTATGGATAGCTTTCGCCAATTCTGATTTTGTCAATTCGCACAATGAAATTGTTTTTCTGCACTGGTATATCAAAACCTTGAGTAGTTTTCTAAAATGAGATGGTATGGTAATAGATTATAGATGTTAATAAATAGGGAAAATGGATAAGCCAAAAATAATATACTATATTAAATTTGTAGTATTATGTTTATATCTACATTTTATAATAATAGTCATCATTTATTTAAACTTCTTGATAAAAAAAATGAATTCCGTACTTGTTCTGCTACTTTCTTGATGGAATCAAATTTTTATATTGGGAGAAGTAATAAACAAATGGAGCATAACAACTGTCAATATAAAAATATGAATTTTAGAAGTAATAGAACATACTTAGCTGCTTTTCCTCTGGTAGTTCGCAATTTACTCAACGTCTCGTTTATCGACATCACTTTTGGGCGTTTCGTCAATGGTTGAATGGTGGAAATCTTTTGTATTAGCGATATTATCATAGACGGATTCATTGTCCAACTATTTTCCATTAATTCATACTTAAAATGAAAAATTTGAATTTTAATTAATGCAAAAATTCTTGTAAAAATAATTATACATATTTTAACTTGCCATTATCAAACAGGTAGTAATTAAGTTGTATAAACTATAGTAACAAGTGTTATTAAAGAAATGGCACCAAAGAATATACCATAATGAGGTCAGTAGTCTTTGAACTATCGTCGGTCTAGAATCTAAATCCTGAAGAAATTGTAAAGTATGGAGAAAATTGAGTTCCGCGCCGTTATAAAGTACCTTACCAAGCAAGGAAAAAGAGTTCAAACCATGTTGGATGAAATTTCATCTGTTTACGGGGACCTTTATCCAGGAAAACCATGGCACAACCTCTTAAGTAAGGTAGGGAATCAATTAAAGATGATTCCCGACCTGGGCGTTCTGTTTAGGTCACCACTTACGATCTTACAAAATGGAAAAATTAATACTGGAGGATGCACGTTTGATGAAAAAACAAGTCGCTGAAATGGTTGGAGTATCTAAGACAACATTTTTTTTTAAATTAAGCATCTTTTGTAAGGATTTTTTTAAATTCCCGAAGTATTGTTAAAATGCTAACTAAACACCAGGGCAAAGCACATGCATTTCTTTTAACGTACACACAACCGACGCAAATATATTAAAATAATTATCTAATGATTCTAGATTTGCAGAAGAATATATTACTAAACTTAGTTTGGTCTGAAAAATAGCAATTCAATGGTACAATATGCTGACCAAATTGTGGACTGAAGATATAAATTACACCGGATTCAAGACCGACGATGAGTAAATCGTTGCACCCATGATTACACTTATAAAACTCTTTGGAATTTCAACAGCAACGGATGTCATTAAAATTAAATTGCTCGTTAGAAATGTTGGAGTTGATTGATTGTGTAATAAAAGTGTTTTATTTTACCATGAAAATAAACTATTATGTAGTAATGTCGCCTCCATCATCTTTTTTGAACAAATAAAAATATTGCCTAGTTCCAACCCGATTGTTGTAAAATTCAACAGTAAATACTTAGAACAAATTAGTGACTAGAATAGTTTGATAAAAGAGTGGAAATACTGCGGAAAGTATTAGATAGCAAAACATAGTATTGCAGATTTGGGAATTTAAACGCATGTAGACAGAAAGAACTGCAAATTATATTATATTGGTAAGGAATCCAGGCTTCTACTCTCACACAAAGTAAACATAGCAATATGACAAGTGTAAATGTATAGTAAATAAATCAATTGAAATATTTAGTTTTTGTAATCTGGAATTTAATAGGTTAGTAAAGACTGTTATATTATGAGAGAGAAATACTGAAATAAAAATATTTAGATTAAATAATGATGTTGAATGTTGAAGCAATGAATTCAAATTTTCTAAAATGGAATTGAATTATTATTTAGAAACCAAATTCATACATGTCTTAAAAATAATAAGTGACAGATTAAATATATATGTTCCCTTACAAAGAAATGCACCTTGAACTCAGTATCCTACCACCGATGAACCACCACCCAATAGATGGCCAAAAACCTGTTCCTACCCTACCCCTGGCCAGATGTAGTATCGTGGCTTAGGGCCTGCACTAGGGCTAAGGTCTGTTTGGGTTCAATAACCATCTGGCCTGACATACCGAACTTTTCGCTGTCAGTGGTCGTCTTTCGCGGAAACCATAAAAACATATCTCAATCTAAGGAGGAACAGCATAAGGCCGATGCATGCATGTCTATTTGATCTATTAGGACTCTGGGCACTAAACAATAGCCTTGTGGCAAGTGGGGCTCTGCTATAATGGACCTACTTCTACTCTTAGCTACTCTTGGGACGTACATGGACCAAAACCTTAAATAACCGTAAATAACGACGACAAGGGTCACAAAAAGCAGACAGAAGGGAAACCCTAAAGGCAAAAAGCCCGGAAACACAAAGTTTAGAGGCTGGTGGCAGTAACTATCACACTACTGGCGGGCATATTCAATTGGACCTCCATCACTATAAAGCGGCATCAAGTGTCCTTTATTGAAGATTCAAAAAAGCCAAATTTGAAATAGGATTCCTACAAAAGCCTTGGATCGAAGAGGATCAGGTAAATACCCCAAGACAATTGTAGTCTGGTGTATAAAACAGACTCCCAAGCTCAATCTACGGAAGGAAGCATATTCCTACCTACTAGAGAAAGCAAAAGCAAGGCTTTTTTTAACAAAGACACAATTGAATGGGCAGTTAATAAATTCTTCAAAGCACCAGCCCGAGATGCCATCTTTACCGCACTGCTGCAATAGGCATTAGATATAATAACCCCCTACCTACAGGTAGTTTACAAAGCTGGCTTTATGCTTAGCTATATTCCAATGGAATTGAAAGAGGTTAGGTTGATATTAATTATTTGTCATAGAGAAAATTATAGACAACGATATAAGGAGCAGTGTCCTAAAGACAAATCCGCACCATAGGCAATAATTGCCTTTCAACCTGGAAAATATACTATGGCTGCATTTGTTATCTTCACTACAGGCATAGAAGCTTCAATAAGGAGATTGCATTAGGTATTTTCGTGGATATTGAAGGTGGGTTTTACAATAAAATCTTTAAAACCTTGGAAAATGGACCATCAAGAAAGGAATCGACATATCTACAATAAGATGGATCAAGGCCATACTTAAAAACCGTAAGGTCGCCGCAGGTATAGCGAGTGATTCAGAAACTGCAGCAAAAGGGTGCTCAAAAGACGGGATTCTATCGGCCCTGCCATGGTCTATTGTGGTAGATGACCTCCTGACAACCTTGGTTGACAAGCGTTAGTATGCAAGTTTTCTTTCTTTTATAATTTTGTAATTAACTTTTCGGAATATAATTAAAATAAGAATACTTAAGTATTAATAAACATAAGTAGCAATTGTCATAAGAGGTAAATATAACAACATAATTTCGTCCCTAGCCCAAGACGCCCTCAATACCATAGTAAAATGGTGTCTGTGGCAAGGCTTCAAAACTATGATGGTACCTTTCATTAATGGTGGGAAGCTGAATAGAAATGGCGCTGTCCGATCAGGTGAAATATCTAGGTTTATTACTGTATAGAAAACTTGGAATGCGCACCTAGAAAAAACAGTCTGCAAAGCTACAGCGGCGCTATAGATATGTCGCGGGCTCTTTGGCAGGTTATGGGGCTGAAACCTAAACTCATACATTGGGTGTACATTATGGTAGTAAGACAAATTATTACATACGGCTCACTAGTAGGGTGGGTCAAGAGTAAACAAGCAATGGCGCAAAAGAAGCTTCAAACCCTTCTTGGAATCTCGGGGGCTATGCACACCATCAACTCAAGATCAAGATGGACTATACCTACTTCCCCTGAACAAATAAATTAAGAAAGCAGATCTAATGAGTGCAATGAGACTGAGCTAAGCATTCTACAGAACCAGAGTTCCTATAAACACCGTCGGACGTAATGCTGACCAAATTTAATGTCATATCGCGCTTTGAAGAGATTATTGACAGTCGCCAAGACAGCTTGAATCGAATCAAAAAACTAAAATTAAACTCTGGTATGCAGATGCATCAAAAACGGAAGCAGGGTCCGACATAGTATTATATGGGCCTAAATATAGGAAATAAGTTCATAAAGGACAAGATCCATAAGTCCACCTGAAAGATGTGCTCAAGTTTGCATGAAAAAGGGATACAGAGGCGCACATATCTTTCTGATCTAAGACAGTCAGGCTGCCATTAAGAACCACAAAGCCTACAGTTTCGATTCTAAAACTACTTGAAACTGTAAACAAGCTCTAAACCAACTGACCAAGGGCAACAAGCTCTAATGTGGGTACTAGGTTACGCAAGTGCAACGACATGTGATTTATCAAAAGCACATAGGAAGGGTGTGGTCAAAGTGAGGGAAAAATAAGGCAAAATAAGTTTAAAGGCAATCTAAAATGTTTATTGGCCTCTCGCTAAGCAGAGCAAAACAGTTCTTGTGCCTCACTAAAAGTGAGATAAGACTGGTGACGTCCCTCCTTACAGGGCATTGTCCAGTGAAGTACCATCTTCACAGGTAAAGTGCACAACTAGGCTAGCCCTAACCGGAGAAATAGCGATAACGCTAGAACAGATCAGGACATGGCCTTCTTTGAAAGTTAGTTATCCTTACTAAAAAATTGAATTCCTCGGAACATACTAGTACTAAGGAATTCGTACAAAATCTATTGTCTATGGCCAAACGACCCGGGATACTCTAATCTAATCTAAATGTAAATGTTTATGTTAAGGGACAGTGACAATATAAGCCGCCACTTCTTCACCCTTATCAGAAAATTTAGGATTTTGTTAGAGAACAGGCCTCCCCAGCAGGACCTTCTTTGTTGTTGCTAGAGCTAGGCAAAGGAATGTATGTATCTCCAACTCCATTTATTCTTTGTACGATCTGAAAGTATGGTTTAAAGAGACTCCTAATACCTACATGCGTTTATGTCGGGATTTTTAAGTTTATCCCAAAACTGTATGAATTTTGCTTTTAGTATCCATATTAGATTTTTTGCGTGAGCATAACTAGAGATATTTTTTAATCTTATTTGTGAGTATTTTTGAGAAGTAGTTTTTAAATATAGGTATACATTTTTGTGATTGTTAATGGAAGCCCCCTTTTTTAGCCAGAGGAGACGACCCTTTGAACCACTTGCATGAGAAGAGGGCAACCCTATTATTCTAGACAAGCATCCTCTAATGTCAGTGTACTTTCATGAACTAAAATGAGAATCCGGGTTGTGTGAGAATGTCGAAATTGGTTTTAAGGCCCATAACGATACAGATTATTTCGTCTTTTATTTCTACTTCACTTTTCTTTGGCACTAATGAGAATCTTTACGAGTACTGCATAAGTAAACGTGTATTCTTGCCAGATTCAATTTGGTAATATATGCCTACTTGTATCTCTATCCAATTTTTACTTTGCAGAAACGGTAGACGGGAGTAACATCGTCCTGATATCTTCCAAGAAGATACTTTCTCCATATGTCTTAGGGTACCATAGTTTATTACCTCTAAGTCAGAATCTGGAGGGCAGAATATATGTAGTGATGGTAAATGCAAGATTAAATAGAACAATTATTGAATAAGCTAAAATGGGGGAAATGTTGTGTAGAATATAGATAATGATGATTTTAAACCAGTCATAGAGGTAAATATTGTTTAAAAGTATAGATTAAAACAAATACATTAGCGATTGCATTTGTTTAGATAGTATTAGTTAATAGATTAAGCAGTACATAATGTCGAAAAAAATTAAAATATATGAATATTTCTGGCAATATGACTCTACCTGAAACGATTAAGGAGTTAAACGACAATACCA
Source organism: Ontholestes murinus (assembly GCA_963969525.1). Taxonomy (NCBI): domain Eukaryota; kingdom Metazoa; phylum Arthropoda; class Insecta; order Coleoptera; family Staphylinidae; genus Ontholestes; species Ontholestes murinus. The sequence goes on along the minus strand of OZ018390.1, from coordinate 24,803,539 downwards.
AGAAGACAATAATGCAATAACATGGTGTTAAGAAGGAAATCTAGTAAAAATAGGCTAATATAGAGCTAAGTTAAGGCCAAACGAATTAAAAGTCAATTTTTGAGAAATATTTTCGCTCCCTAATGCTCCCTAAATCTGCTTAATTTTATTTAATAAAGAAAACATTAAAATGTTACTACTTCATTCCATAAGATCGTATTAAGATATTATCTAAAGGTTATGAGTCATTGCAAATAAAATATTTAGTTAAAGAAGTTAAAATACTAGAATTCTGATCTAGAATCTTGTTAATTCATCAACGGCAAACATAATAATGACAATAATTGAAATGTATGAGTATAATTTTTTTTTGGTATAATAAAAATTTAAATCGAAACACAAAATGCAGTCAAAACAATCAAAATTATCGATTTTGGACTGGCCGCGTCATCGGTCCATATTTCTTCGAGAACGACGTTGGCCAGGCCATCACCGTCATCGGCAAATGGTAGAGATCGATGATTACCAACTTCTTTTGGCCTGAATTGGATGATCTAACGACACGTGGTTTCAACAGGGCGGCGCTATGTGCCACACAGCTCATGACACATTGGACATTTTGACCCCCGTTAGGCTATTTCTTATGGGGTTTTCTTAAGCCGTAGGTATATACGAATAAGCCACAAACAACATCGGCCCTCGAAGCCAACATAACCCATTGCTGATTTATACGCTACAGTAATGGAAGCCATGGCGGACATTTCCACGATGTTATATTCTTACAATACTATACATAATGGTATAGATAGGCCTTCCAAACAAATCATAACATTCGATGATATCTCGCACACTCTTCGTTCTATTTAAATTTAAAGATAAGAAGTTCCTAATGAAAGGCCCTATATATACACACATTCGAACGATTTAATATAAACCTGTTCCTACTTAAATAGAAGTAAAATTGAATTTTACCGGAAATGAGGTTTCATTTCAAAACCTGATTAGCAATCTAATATATTCTGCTGTGGTAACAATATTAGTAACCTGAGTCAATTCTACTATTATTTGACTAAAAAATTATTTTGAAATTTGTAAGAGATATTGCAAAATTAGACAATTTGGTATAAAACTCTTTTGATACGAAAGCAAACGATTGTTCACTCTATCAAGTTTAGTGTAACTTTGCTCAAGTTTAGCAATAATGGTAAGTTTTCAAACTTGCAATTCCCTATATAATCTTATATTTTCATATATTCATTAACTGTTCACTTAATGTGTGATATAACAGTTTTTGAACTAACTTGGTTTTAATTCGGTTTGTTTCACAGATATTTATCATCGATTCTCCTCAAAAAGTGATTCTTAATTAAAACCTAGTTGATTCTGTTTCGGTATTATTAAAAATGATTAAAAAAATATACTTTAACTTTAACACTTTTCAATAAAATTAGATATGATTAATATAAACAAAGTCTTACTCCCCATTTCCAATATTCGGAAAATTTTAGAATTTGTAACACAATTATTTAATTATTTATGTTAATTATTTCACAGAAAAAATATTACTTTTCTATTTTATGATACGCTTTTTAAGAAATTGGTTACCTCTTTAAATGACCTATATCCGTGCTTTTCCATAAACTTCCTGTACATTTTGAACGCGTCCGGTGCGTATTCTTCTAACCACTCGACGCAATCCTCTGGTTTGAGTAACGCAAACTCTTCGGCTCTACCTGTCTTTCTAATGCTCGTGGCTATCTTCTCTAAACTTAAGGGAATGTCTGATGAAATCACGTTTTTGCAAGATGAAAAGATTAAAGCGATGTCGTGATAATGCTCGGCAGTGTATTCTATGGAAAAAAAAAATATCATAAGAAAACTCTTGTTTTTTTAAAATTAATTAACCTTTTTCATCTCCTAATAAGACTTTGAGAGTGATGAGGTGGTAGAAAGTATTGGCTTTCCACGTGATGTAGTGAGTTCTTGATATTAGGTCCACGATCTTGGTGAACTCTTGGATCGATCTATACATTTGTGTAAGTGTCATGTTTTTACAAAAACCTGAAAATATAAAAGACGGATGGTAAATGTTTAACTTTACTATGATAATAATAATATAATATGAATGATGAAATGAAATATTAATTATTTAATTAAGATAAACTTTGCTTCCTTCAATTTTAAATATAAACATTAAATCTTTATACTAATGTTTATGGCATAGGTTTAAGATTAGAGTTTTGTCATCTTATCATTTTAGGTTAAAATTGGATAACAATAAAAACTATTAAAAGTATTTTCATTATGTAACTTACTTATGTCTTCTTTGGAAAATTTTGAAATTCTCTGGTAAGATTTTTCCGCAGCACAGATGAAAAATATAATATCCGCTAATATTTCCATTTTCGTGAAAACATTCTGTTGGCCATTTTTATCTTCAGCTCGTTGTCTGACTAGTTCCGTGGTAACCGGATAGCCAAACATGGTCAAATCGGAAGTGTGGGTCCAAACGCTTATTTTTTCTGGAGCTATCTTCCAAGTTATCTGCAATAAACAATTTAATTAAATAGTTAACTTCACAAATTCATATAGATAATGTGTTTCATATTTGGGATGGCATCAAGAAATAAATACGACTGATTATTTACTACTATATTATACTTGAGCTATAAAAACTAGACTATTAGATTAAGTTTACATACGTTTAATGCATTGATGAACGTGTGGTGATAAATAGAAACGAAAGCAACATTAACATATTTATTCACTCTTCCTAAGACGATCCTCTCCCAGCTATTGCTCACTAAGGTACGAACGACCGTACTGCTAAGTACCGTTATTGCATCAGGCATTACTTCCTTCACATTTTCTTTAGTGTAGATTTCTTGAAGAAAAAAATTAATAAAATCAGTAGATAATTCATAAAATTAAAGATATTAATTAGAAAAATAAACAAACATATTTGCCTTAGTAATACTATACAGAGTGTCCCGTTAATTTTCTTGTAAATAATACCTTACAAATTATATTATCAATATATTAATAATTTATTTCAATTGCAAACTTTATAGAACTATGCTTATAAGATTTTTATTATTTTTTTAAATAAAAATTTATGAAAACTTTTAGGTAGTTAAGTAAATAGCTGTAATTTTTTCATTGAAATTATTAATGAGTAAGATTAGCATTTAAAGTCGATTACCTTTCTCTGATAAAATTGGATCATCGAGCTCATGTTCTAGTTCCTTATCAGTCCATTCCGTGAGGAACTCGGCCTCCTTTATTTGCAAGATGTAAACTCTGTCCTAAAAATTATTATCTTTTTTAACACCTCGATATAAGTTCAACAATGCAAACCTTATATATGGCCCATTTCAAACATTTTGCACTTCCGAATTTATCCTCAATGAACACCGACAGCTTCCCCAAATTTATTACTAAATCAGGTGAAACATCACTGTTACCAATCTCTTCGATAGATAATTCGTTTTTATGGCTACGTCTCAAAATTGATGTGTAATGAGATGTTAAGTTTTCCTAAAAAACATAAGATATCTTGTACAAAATGATGATACTTAAATAAATTACATTAAAATTAAAGTAAATTGATAATAATAATATAAATGATATACATTTTACGTACATATTAGTGCATTTTAATTAATATATTTTGACAGATAAATTAAATTCTAAAAATATATAAATATAGACACCAAGATATTAACTGCCCTGATATTGAATTCGTTAAAATAATGCGCATATTATGTTTTTTTTTAACTTTAGACACTAATAAATGATTTTATTGCAACTTACATGTATTTTGCAGGTATCAATAAACATCTTGGATATATCTTTATTGTTTGGATTATACGGAATTATTGATCCTGTAATATCAAATTCCATCTTTCGCTGTACCATTAAAGCAACATTGCAACGTATGGACAATCCGTGAGCTCTAAAAATGATGTTTGTAATACACTTCTTAATGATGTAGGTAAAGTATTACTCACAAACGAGATTTAACTTTTTCATAAGAATACAATGATCCCCAACAAGACATTATGGTTTTCAAAATATCCGCTATAGAACTGCATTCTATATAATTGTCATTTTTGGCAGTTCTGGTAAATCCTTTGAAGTCTTCATTAACGTCTATATATAAAATTTAAATAATAGATTTTATGTTTTAGTAGTAGTTTGAAAAATTAATATCTAAATAATGTTTAAAGATTTTGATGCAAGGCGTTATAGACTGTGTTATAAGTGTAGTTCACATTTATTCCTCTGTCATGGGTTTGACATATATATGCACATAATTAAAGAATTAAATGGAACTTTAATTTAACTTGTATATATAATACAATGGCTTTTAAAGACAAAAACATTTAGTTAATTATAATACATGATAAAAATATCAATATAACGGGTGTCCAACAATTATTGCAGTCCCGGGTGGCGTTGGAATCAAAAACGTAGGTCAATTCTTTTATGTGCCAAATAAATGAACTGACATTTTAATTGTCAAACATAACCTAAATGTGTATTAAAAATGTCAGTTCATTTATTTGCAACATGTAAGAATCGACCTACGTTTTTTATTCCAACGCCACCCGGGACTGCAATAATTATTGGACACCCATTATAAAATATATTCACCAGCAATGCAGATAAATCGGCACTTTAGTGTAATAACATATATTGTACATACCTGAAATTCGAATTATCCATTTTAATTTCTCTCCGTCTAAATCTTTAGCAATTTTTGCTTTCAGTCTTCCAGTTTCCAGTAGAACAATTTTAGATATTTCCTCGTTGGTGCTCTCATTTTCAAACAATTGTACAGTACTGAAAATACCTATTATTTGACACGTATTATATAACATATAAGTAAATAATTACGTTTCACATAGTTCTTTTAATTTTTGGTTATCGTTGAAGTTAAGTATGATATCGATAATCGCCTGTCGCAGTTTGTCATTTTGTTCGATTTGCATCTGCAGTGCTTGTGCTGATATTATTATACCTTCTGGTACGTAAAACTGAAAACATTAAAATTAAAAATTAATGTTAGTTCTAATATTAATAGAAAAATAAATGTAAATAGTAAATACGGAGGTTGGAAATGCAAGAGTTTATCTTGATTGAAGTGGATTTCTTCACTAAAAATAGATATTTTCGTTCATTAGTGACGCTTTTGTAATTAACTAATAAATAAATAAAAGAATTCTTCAAGAGCTAAAATTATTGTTATTATTATTAATATTGAAAAATAAATTTAAATAAAATTGCTTTTTTAAGTTGTTATCATTTAATATGTATATTGGAATTGATATAATATTACTATACATATAATATTGTATAATTTTCTAAATGCATTTCGAAATGTAATAAATTATCTACTTTCCTCGAACTGAACTATCAAACTATGCCCTGACTGATTACCTTATCCAAACTTATGGTTGATAAGCAAGCAAAGGCCGTTCCTTTCCTTCCTGATATCTTCGGGCATTTACTTTCCTCTTCATCATAATGCAAAACTAATTTTCCGGACGGTATTTCAATTTTAGAATTTGTGATTAGTTTTTCTGGCATATCAACTCCAGTACCTAAAATTTAAAAAAAATGTTGCGAAACTTTATTATAGATAATTTCAATTGTAATTTATTGGAATAGCTTAAAACATCCCATAAACGTAATTTAGTAATCAATAAATTATCATTCATCAACTAAGCGTGAGTTAGAATAATCATTAGAATGGTTGCGACCGTTAATTCATGTTAATTCATTATACCACTAAAAAATGATAAAACATATTATTAATTAAAGCTTATCTGAGCCCATTTATTATGGAGTTTAAATACATTTTGTTTGTTGGTTAAGGTTTTATCATTAATAATTATACACAAAAAAGATTTTCCAGCTCTAAAATTAAAAAAAAAAATGTTTAAAATATAATGAGTTTCAAAATTATAACGATTTAATAAAAAATCAAATATTTATTTCCTATAGGAATTAAAGTCTAAAGATTCTAAAGTTTCTTATGGCTTTAGCAATCAAAATCCAATAATCTAATTAACTAAGTATTTCAAAATTTCTTCTAAAATTTCTAAAGTTTAAAAAAAAACTAAGATTGAATATATTTACTCAAAGAATCGTGAGTCTTATAAAGATTGTAACCCTTCTAAAAATTCAACAATTTCTTAAATATATAAAAAATAATTAATTGAGCCTTAAGAAATATTCTATCAATACTCAATACTCAAAAAATGTAGTTTCTGAAAATACTGAAAGTTCATAAGATTCTAAAAATTTTAAAAAATCCTCTATTTGTATAATTGTCTATTATTATCATTTTAATAATTCTAAAGATTCTATAACTTTTTTAATGTAACAATTTGAGAAATTCTATAGAATTTAAAGATTATAAAGTTTTAATTTTTTTAATATTCCAAAATTTCTTTAACCAATTCTAAATATAGTAAAGGTTCTAAATATTTTTAAAATGTAAAGATCTAAAGATTCAATATTTCAATTTAAAGAGTTATAAATAAGTATTCTGAAAATTAAACTATTTCAAAAAATGAAATTCTAAGGAATATTCTACAAATATTATAAATTCTTGAATGTAATATTCGATTGATTATAGTGATTTTTATAATTCTAAAGATTTTAAAGATTCTATAACAAACTCTAAAAATTCTAAACATTCAAAAGGTTTTAAAGATTCTGAAAATTCTAAAAATTAAAAGGATTCTATTAATTTTAATATGCCTTAAATCTGTATAAAATTGAAATATTCTTTAAATTCTAGAAATTTTACGAATTCTAAAGATATTAAAAATTCTGAACGTTTTAGAGAATTTAAAGATTTTGGACAAAAAGTATACAGTTTCAAATAATTCTAATGATTCCTAAGATGATTAAATTGTAAAAATTATAGAGATTTTATTGATTCCAAAAAAATAGTTATTTATTTAGTGCAACGAATATTATTTGAATTATTTCTTAAATAAAGAATGCATAAATTAAAACACTTTTGTATATTCTAAAGGTTGGAGGGTGTGATAGTGGATATCCACCCAACCTACATATTTATCAAACAATTAAACACTGAAATATTCTTGCTTTCCAATAATTTAAATCGTAATAATAGGCTTCTTAAAATCAAAAGAGTGACAATTATTTAAGATTAAAAATTATATGTAGGGTGGGTGAGTGGCCACTATCCTAACCTCCAATCCATAAGACATACACACGTTTTTTACAGAAATCATGTTAAATTACAAAACGATCTATGCTACTTACATTTATTCAGTTCTTTCTATATTCTAACTTCACGAAATTAAAAATTAAGGACAGTGGGTGGGATTTGTTGTTGGATTGATTTACTAGTGTGTAGTATAATTAAAATTGTTTAAATTGATTTATTAAATAATGTAAACTTTTGGTTAATCATTTGTGCTTGTTATAAAAGATAATGTAATCATTCATATATTTTTAGTTTCCTTTAACTTCAACCATAATAATGCAATTCTTGAAATCAAACGACTGACAGAAATTGAAGATTAAAAAAATATGTAGAGTGGGTGGGTGTCTACCATCCTATCTCTAAAATATACACAAGTGTTTCTACAGAATTTATACTTGATTATTAAAAGATTGTGCTATATTTAATAAGTATATTTTCTATTAATTAATTTGAAATAATTTGAAAAGAAGATGTTAGTAGATATATATTATTAGGTTTTTCAGTTGTTGGATCGCAACTGTAGTTATTACAGATCTCTTTGTGACGCGATTTTGTTTTTGAGAAAAATATAATATCACCATTTTGACAAATGTTTTAATGCTTTGGAAACACGTTGCTTAGTTACTAGTAATAATAATAGTCACCAAAGCAGTCACATACGCTCGTCAAGTTGTCAAAGTAGTTTCTAAAATGCTGCATTTAACCGAAAATCTCCGTATCAAGATTCTGATGATTGGTTATTGTAACAGAAGACGCAGTCAGCTTGAGGTTGCTCAGTTATTTTGAGAATAGCATTCAGGTATACTCTATATATTTAACATAAATAAAATTGAGACACAACGTAGGTCATGTCAGTGTTGTGTCTAGACAGCGAAATCCCACTGTTGAAGCAGATACCAAGCTAAACGTATTATTAACTCTACGATGACTCCTGGCCCATGACAACGAGATTAGTCATACTACTGTCCTGAAAATTCTTACAAGATGTAGGCATTCCAAGAATTAACGGAGGATGACCTGGACCGCCGAATCGATTGACCGTCGAACAGATTTTGTTAGCATCATTTCTTTTTTCCGAAAAGACCTTACATGGTGACGTTAATTGTCAAAATTGTCGTTATTGGTCTAACCCTAACTCTCATTGGATGTTAGAAACTCATACTCAGTTCCCGCAAAAAGTCAATGGAATAATTGGTGATCAGATTGTAGGGCCAGTATTCTTCGATGGTAATCTTGATGAAGCAACATATCTTACGTTTCTTCAGGACGACCTCATGCCAGCGTTAGCCACTTTATTTCCAAATCCGTTAAATCCTGATTTACCTGATGAACAAATATGTTATCAACATAACAGAGCTCCGTCCTATAATGCTGTGATCGTTCGTAGATATTTAGGCGAAGTTTTTCCCAATAAATGAATTGGAAGAAGAAGTCATATTGAATGGCCGGCGAGATCTCCGGATCTTAGTCCCCCCCTTGTTTTTTTGTGGGGAGATATCAAGAGTAAAATCTATGTAACAAAACATTAAGGACTTTAAGAAATGTATTAGGCATGAAATACGGCAAGTCACACCAGAAATGTTAAAAAATATTAAAGATGCATGTTATCATCGATTTGCACTTTGGTAAGAAATAAACGGTGCCCATTTTGAACAATAATTGCATTAAATATTATTCAAGTTTTAGAACTGGTTTTAATTTTTTCATCACGTGGGCTTTGAAAATATTCAAGTAATAAATAGTGTGTTATATTCCTTGCAAAAAGATCTTTCAAACTAGGTGTCACTTGACATATCCTTCCATTTGAAAACAAAAGGTCGGAAGTAGGTGGACACTTCCGGGAACAGGTAAACAAACAGCATATATACGAGGGGCTTTTGAAAAGTCCGTGCAAAAATAAAAACTACTAACGTGTTTAAGGTAAACCTTTTTTATTTTTCGACCTAGTCTCCTTTTAGGCTTATACACTTCGTCCAACGATGTTCTAGTTTGTTGAACCCTTCCGAATAATATGATTTGTCCATGTCTACAAAATATCCATTACTGTCTGCAATCACGTCCTCATTTGAATAAAATCTTTGTCCCGCCAGCCATTTCTTCAAATTGGAGAACAAATAGTAGTCCGAGGGAGCCAAGTCTGGAGAATAGTGGGGATGTGAAACGAGTTGGAATCCTATTTCCATTAATTTTGCGACCACAACTTCTGAGGTGTGTGCTGGTGCGTTGTCGTGATGGAAAAGGAGTTTCTTGTGGGCCAATCGCGGACGTTTTTCTTGCAGCTCGAGATGCCCACAGCACTAGCAATTTCATGCATTTCAACTCTTCCGTCATCCATCACCATTTCATGGATTTGATTAATGATTTCTGGAGTCGTAATCTCCACAGGCCGTTCAGAACGTTCAGCGTCACTTGTGCCCATATGACCAGTCCGAAAATGTTGAAACAACTTATAAACTGTTATAATCGAAGGTCCAGAGTCACCATAATATTTATCAAACTTCTCTTTAGTCTCCTGAGGAGTTTTGCCTTTCATAAAGTAATGTTTAATCACCACACGAAATTCTTTTTCGTCCATTTCTTGAAAATCACTCGACTTCCTTGATTCACACGAATGCCAAACACAAAGAAATAGACCAATATAGCTAAAACTTGGCGTGCGTTCATTCAAGAGATGCTACTAACTAAACATGACCTCAATATGCACCCGTGGTGCCATCTCTCGGACTTTGCACGGACTTTTCAAATCACCTTGGTATAGAAATGAGGGCAAGAAAAAAAAAGTTATGAATTTTATTCCAATTAAAGTTTCCACACTGTATATACTATATAGAGAAAGTATAAACGAAAACATAACTGTAATATCTGCTATTCAGATGTATCAAAAAAGGGAGTGTGCGCCGGCATATACAGGCCTAAGTACAGGGAATCAGTTTCGAGAGAAAGAGAGCCCATCAGTTTTACAGGCTGAAACCTTAGAAGATGTGCCCAGATTCGTACGAAAAGAAGGGCTACAAGGGGGCACACATCTGTCTGATTTCAGATCCAAAAATTAGCTTTTTGAGAATAGCAAGCTGAGTAGCAAAATAGATCTACGAACACCAGTTATCCAGAGAATTATGGTCCATCACCCTCCTATAAAAGACGAAAAGATGAATAAACCAGCTCACATTTCCAACAAACACTGTATCAATCGTTTCGCTTAGAAAGGCAATCGACCTTAGTCAGCACCCGTTGTGATAGTAAGATGAATTGAGAAATATGTTTATGTAAATGAAAATTATTAGCAGTTACACATATACTCTATGGAAAAACAACAATCTACTGCAATTGTCAAATCAATAAATGCAAAAAACTGCAAAACATAATAGATAGAAAATAATATTCTCAGCATTTTGGAAATATAAATTACTGAGGAAAACTCAACATTGAAAAAATTCTCAACACATGATCACATCTCAGGAAATCTTAGACGATCAATATAAGATGACAGAAGGTTAAATGAAAATAGTTTTTAAGTTTTTATACCACTATTTTTTTTTTTTTTTTAATGAACTACCACATAGTAACGGTCGCTACCATCATTTTCATAAGATGACAGATTGACTGGGCCTGGAGATTACTAACACTTGCTGAGACTAATTATACAACAAACGAGGGTGAAGCGTTTGGTGTATACTGGAGTCTCAGCTAAGTCAGAGGATACCTACAAATAGTAATAAATTTAAAAATACGTAAACATTTCGTGAATCTACAAAAGTGAGTCTTACTAAGACTACAAAACAAATTAATTTGAAACAAATACTTCCCTGCCTAGTACCTCGACAGACGTTGAATAAAACAAAGTTAATTTGCGTATTACGAATAGTACAACTATTAAAGCAACACTAATTTGAATGAAATTATTTCTGTTGAATAAACTAATAAATGATAAAATGTATTTTAGATTGTTTAAATATGACTCCAACAATTTATACGGATCATCAACCGCTCAAATGCTACCTGGAATCTACAAAATGGTCCAAATTGTGCGAATATTAAACTCAATCGATGAAAGCACAAATTTGCTTATAATCTCTATTCTCTCCGTTGAGCTGCGAGCTGATCAATAGACTCTCAACGTGATAAAGAAAATTATGTCCAACCATCAAAATCATTGTCATCCATTGTACTATTACCGGAATTGCCGGATGGATATTAAACCTCATAGTCACTTGATACATCGATTTTAAAAGAAGCCACAAGCCAACACTTTATTTAGCGAGATCTTCTTGAAATCTGGAATACTAAGATGATGCATCTCTGATAACAGCGCGCCGTTCATTAACAAAGTAATGCAGTAAGCTCTTGACTTTCCATCAAGTTATCTATAATAACGGGTGTCCAACAATTATTGCAGTCTCGGGTGGCGTTGGAATCGAAAACGTAGGTCAATTCTTTCATGTGCCAAATAAATGACATTTTAATTGTCAAACATAACTTAAATATGCATTAAAAATGTCAGTTCATTTATTTGCAACATGTAAGAATCGACCTACGTTTTTTATTCCAACACCCGTTATGTTTTAAACATTGTTATTACACGAAAATTTTATAAAGAAGAAAGTTAGAAAAGTAGTATGTTATAAGATTCTTCTGCCTCTTCTCTAAGATAAAAACTTCTAAAAGTTCTGGAAAATTACACTAATCTCACCTAAACTAAACATTTCCACGCAAAATCATACAGATTTTTCTAAAACGCTTATCACAATAAGGGAATACACTGTTACTAAATAATTATTCAGATACCAACAATTCCAAGAATGTCGCCAAATAAAAAATGAATGGTTTTGAATAAAAACGATTTTTATTTGTTTATTCAAGCTTTATGTTCGAATGTTATCATTGAATTTAAAATCTAATATAATTATAGGTTTTAGTATATACGTTAATTCAACATTTATATACCAAACTCTTCAAACAATTTAGGAAGAGAAAATCAAAGGCAATCCTAATATTAATGAAATGTTAGCCCAAATGTTAAGGTATAAATAAGAATAGTATAGTTTGTGAAGCAGGGTAATAAATAGATATCCAACAATAAATGTTGCTATTGTGATTAGTAGATAAGTGATAAACTAACCTCTTTTACTGTACCAAGACATAATAAAAGCCCTTCCTTGTTGTTGATTTACATCGCATTCCGCCATGACGTTTATTAGCTTCCATCCTTTTATCTCATTGCTGTAAGTGTCCGTTTGGTTTTCAAACTGGATGTGGAAAATGCATTTCATAGATGATCGTCTTGCTAAATAAATAAATTTTAATTGTATTGGTTATATTAACATAAGGGTTAGATATCACACATTTTAATATGAGGATGTATTGAAAAATTATAATCAAACTGTTAACGGTGGAGGCTTCTACTTCGTTATACATCATTATTCACAAATATAACACTTCTCGAAAAATAATGGCGATAAAAATGTTTTGATTATTTTTTTATTAATCTTCATAAAATTATCTAAAACTTTGTCTTTCAAAGTTTTTTTCTATATGTTATAATAACCGAGATATATTGATTTAAAAAAATTGACATTACATTTTTCAAAATATCTAGTTACCCTTGACTTTTTTGAAAACTTTGAAAGCGGAATTTTATTCGTCTGGTAAATCTACATTTCTTTCCCCATTTAACCGTTTCTCTATTTCTTATAGTTTCCGAGATCCCCATAGAGAACTTTAAAAAAACTCACCCTGTATATATACTTACTTACTTATCTTATTTTGCATTTTTGTCTTAGATTATTATTGTTTGAACATCGCTGTTGTATTTTTTGGTAAAAAATTAAGATTCACTCAAAAGAAGGGGGTATTGGCATTATTTTTATGCTTGGAGAATGTCATCAAAATTGTTTATTGGCTTGTCGAGTTTATACTTGAAGGTTTCCCGAAAAAAATCACCCTAAGCCAGCCATTTTTGAGAGACTATTAAACCAGTTTAAAGAAATTGGAAGTGTCAGTTATAAAAACCCCAGTATAAGAAAATCTGTGTAAATTTTCATTTTTTACTATTAAATACAACAACGATGTCCAAACAATAACGATTACTAACGATCTAACACAAAAATGCAAAATAAGACAACTATAACAAATGACAGGCTTTTTAAACTAAAGTGACAGGCTAAATTAATTATCTGACGTTTTTAAACACCATAGAAAACTAGATACATTAAAATTTTTACTTAAAAAGTATTAAAACGGTGCAATAAACAATATTTTGGCGTTTTCTGTAAAAACGAGAAGACTTAACATTTAAGATATAAATACCATTCGATAGGTAATTAAAACGTGCATTTGCTGGCAAATTAAAAAATATGGTGTTCCATTTAAATAATTGAAGTTATAGCCATTTAAAATTCTCATTTGTTTAATGCCATTTTTTTTACACCTGGCATAAGATGTCAAGTTTATTATACTTGGAAAATAAAATATGATCTATTGTTACATTTCAGTGTAAATTTCGTATGAATAACTTAATTACTTTTTAAGTATTTGAAACATAAAAATTAGGTTAAATTTTTACAAAATTCAAATTATTTCAAAAACCTTAAGGTTTAGGTAATAAAAACCTTATTAAAACACACACTTATTTTGATCGAAGGATCCAAAAATGCAATAAAATACAGGGTTTTTCATTTAAAAAAAACACAACTTTGATACTTTTAGGGTTTTTGGGACACCCGGTATATTATGAAAGTAATTTTAAAAAGTAGCCTTAATAGACCCCCATATGTCCCCAAAGTGAAACTTTTTGAAAGTCACGTATTTTGGCCACAATATTCCATGCCGTATAGCGTGAATAACCCTGTATAAAATTAATATTGTAAATAGTTATTATTTTTACTAACAAAATTATGTATTTAAACTTACTGGTAATATGAAGTGCAAATGCTTCCGGAAGTTTGCCATACTCTCCAATTTCTTCAAGGCTTATGTCATTACTATTTATGCTCATTATAGTACCATTATTATATAATATTGTTCCATATCTTAAGCTAAAATAAATTAAATTACTTATAAAATAAAAGAAAACATTAGGCAAATTAAGTTATTATTGGTAGGTTGGGTGGAGAAATAGTTTAATGAGATCTCCCGATCTACACCATTAAACTTTTCTTCATCACTACTGACCTACCAACAACAAATATAACTTTCCCTTAACTTGAATCAATGCATATTTGATTGAGTTAGCTTATACCAATTTATATGAAGATATGTCATCATTTCTGTCCAATTTGAAACATTTACAATCTTCTGCATTCAAAGGATTTGATGTGTAATTGATAACAGATTGGGACTACATGTACCAACATAAATCTATTGCTCTGAACAGATATGAATTTGTATTGTCTTTCAAGTTTATTTGGCCAATATAAAATGAGAAAAATGTATATTAGTATGATCTTTCCTAATTTTTTATCTATTTCGATAGTTAAACGGTAAAAACAAATTGTTATTTAGAGAAATATTTTTTAAGACAAGAAAGAAGCGTATAATATTTTTATATTAAAATTTTTTAATGTTATTTATTGAAGTGTAATTAACTACTTACTGTGAGCAACCTCTTTTAAGTGACCTAGTTCCAATATTAAGTAGTGTGCCGTCCTCTGTACAAACGAAAATCCCTAAATCTCTATAACACGAGTACCTGTCGGCAGTACCATTGTACCGCTTTCTGCATGTTGGAATGTTAACGGTGCGCATTTTGTACTGTAGCATCGATCCGTAAATCTCGCCATAGAGGCAACCATACTGATCATAACCGATACGATCTCCACTAGAATAATAAAATAATAATAATAAGGGTGTTGGTACGTGGAAATCAATAGATTATTTAAAAATAACTATTAACGTACAGTAACTTTAACCAATCACCATCTCTCCACGGCTCTCTTGATAGTGCTTCTGAAAATAATGAACGATCGTAATCACTGGGAAAGTATATTGGTTCACTAGCTGCAGTCCATCTGAAACAACAAAAATACATAAAAATGTATAAATAAAAACAGACATAATCTAGAAATAATAGTTATGATAAATTTTATTCGTTTGTCCGATAAAATATTTGTTAGAGTCGTTACAGGGAATTTTATATACTCCTTGATTTTCAAGAGGAATAATGGCTTTCTGGAAGGAAATAACGAATTGTCCGATTTTTCCGCGAAGTGGTAAAAATTGTTTTGATATTACGACTTTTTAGTATTTTGGAGATTGTGTCAGTTATACCTCTTATATATGGAAGAAATGTTTGTTTGAAAATTATTTGGATGTATCAGTATTTTTGGTATTTTTTGGACATTCTGATGTTGATTGATGACTTAAAAACAAACTACACTCACTATGACTTATTTTTATAAATAAGTACATTTATATCTTAAAACATACATTTTTGTTTTGTTTTTGAGTAAGTATGCTACTGTACCTGAAAGGAAACCGTTTTGGACAAGTTTGGAGTTCGTCATTCAGGTTGGAATTGTATCTTAGTCGGAGAGAACTAGTTAAAAGAGTATTGCAACAGAACGCAGTTGGAAAAAAAAAACTTTCATCAACATCAATTCGAACTGTTATTGAATGCTTTTAGATATGTTTGTGTCACCTATTTTTTTGGGTTAGGCAATATTTAACTTTAAAACAAAACGTGTCTTACATTAAATTAAATCTTAGGTGCTCGGTATTATTGTTGTTCTTCATGAAGCCATTGTAGGTGACCCTGTAGATTTTACATGGCTCTACACATTCAATTGCTAATCCTTTAGCTCTCCACTCTCGTTTGCTCAGACTGCATAGAAGCACTTGCGGTCCACCTAAAATAAATTATCCATACGAAATGCAAACCACTTCTTAGATATCATACACATAACATACTTGGTAGTTGATAAGTTTGTCCTGTATGAAGGCGCAGTTGTACATTGATTTCTGCGTATTTATTCAATCTGGTTGCAAATTTGATATAAATTGAATTGCCTTCCTGATCCGTTCCAAATATTACATGTACGTCTTCTTCCTAGAATAATAAAACAGACCGTCTTCATTACATTACTTGCGTAATAACAATTAACAACAATTATTTTTGAAATAATTACTATCAAATAATTTTTAAAAAGCATTTACTTATAATGGTATCCTAAAAGTTTTAAATAATAGTCTATAAATATAATTTGAATTAATTCTTGAATTTTGCTTTACTTCGTGGTTCATTTCGATTTTTAAATAAAGAAAACACTTAATAATAACATAATATAAGTAGTATAAAAAAGTTAAGTGTTTTCTTTAATTTAAATTATATAAAATTATACATAAAAAGCAAAAAAATCTTACACCGAAATCGGTTAGCTTAATTGGTTCCTCCCATTTATTAATATAATCCTCAGTCTTTGATTGTCTCATGTACTTCCTAATTACATTTATAGCCAAACATTTCTTCATAAAGGCATACCATGCTGAAAATAAAATTAATCTAAATAAATAGAAAAAAAACTATTGTTAAAACTCTACTTACCAGGTTTGCTGTATTTTCCGAGCTTCTCATCTTGTGAAAATAATACGTAAATAATAAACGGAATAAGAAATAGCGTAGTCGAATACGCTAAGCTGAAGACGTCCATGTTAAAATTAAAGAAACATCGCTCTTATTTCTAAAATAAAATATGTTTACCGATATATTTTCTTTCAATGGCGCTGCTAATTTAATAATGAGAGTTAATTACGTGCGGATAATTTGATCTCTTTATTGGCTTAATGATTGTTGGTCAAGTACGTTTTGTCATCGCATTCATAAAGTATAAGAATAAAAATATTGTCTTGATGACAATTCATATTACTTATTAAAATATTAAATTCAATATTTAAATTTATACTGTTATTGTTATTGTGTATGTTTATCGTTATTACAGTTAAATATTTATATAAATTTGATAATTTGAAATCGAAAATAATATTTATTTATAGTCAAAGCCATATCAAAAATAAATCACAGTGAAATTCATACAATCACGATTTGCTTCAGCAAATCGTATAATGCACGGCTTATATACGATTAAGAATGAATTTCAAATCATGCGTTTAATTAAAACATTATAATATACGTTGTAAAATTATAAGCGACAAGAATTAATGATGCCCCACGCCATCCACACAATAAACGTTCGCAATCGCAATGAAATATTTATAAGAGAATTAAATGGAAGCCGCCTTTATGAGGGCACTTAAATCACAAAAGCCGTTTCCGACCTATTGGTCAATTATGGGGAATTGTGAGTGGACGATCGTTAAGGCCGTTTTAACTACGCACCACTATTCATTGCGGTGCCCATAAAATTTTGAAAAGTTCGTGACCCTTCAATCAGTACTCTCGTTCAATAAAACCCTCTGATTTCTTGAGCATGAGAAATAATTCGATTGGCTTATAAATATGCACATCGTTAGAAATACGAATTTTATCATTCGAACATACGGAATTAAAAAAATAAATAAATAAAGTTGAGTCATAACAATTGCAGTAATTATTTTATTTAAATGTGATACATCTTAAATATAATGAAGGAGATATGGTGACTTACCACTAAATAAAGTGGTAAAAACAAAGTCATCGTGTCTCCTTCATTATTATTTTATTTATAAAAAAGAATAATACGATTGATTGTTAAGGCTTTTACTTTTTATTACATCTTTGTTAATGTCCGAATAGAACTAAACTAGTCATTAAAAAAGTTAGAAAATTTAATTGCATTGCATTTCAAATAACGTATTTTTTGATATAAAATAGATAAAACCATAATATGAGATAAAAACTGATGAAATATTAATTAGTTTAGTTAACTTCATTTTAAGTACTAAGCCTAAAATTAAGTCAGCTAAACTAATAAATATTTCATGAGTAGTTTTTTTTAAATAATTAAATTACATAACAATAACGAATATAATTCAATTTTTCTTTTCATACAATCTTTAATAACAAAATCACATATTACTGTTATATGTTATATAAAATTTTTAAACGTTATTAGTAATTATTAACAGATCACTATTTATTTATTTTTATATAAAATTACAATGATGCTACGTAGAAAATAATAATAATATATTTTTAATCATTTATTCTTATTTTATATTAATTTAACAGTGGTATGATTAAAAATTGCTACTTCTTTAAATATTTTGACTTACCAATTGATATTTTTTAGGTGTAGATCCAATATTGGAGGCTAGGTCGATATTAAATTTGAACAAATCGAGAAGATCGGTATCGCTCGAATACCGATAATTTTAGTTATCTGTGATTATAGCATAAAAACTTTGTACTGATAGATTTTGTATTGATAACGAGCACTTGAATATGCTCACCTCGTAATAATGCAGTTATGTAAACATTAAAATCCTTGTGAATTATCAATTATTAATTTAATTATAGAATCAACGAAAATATTAGGATCGTATTTATGTTTTTCTTATATTTCATAATTATTAAAAGTTTTATCTAATTAATAAAATTAATAGAACATGAAGATAATAATAACTTTGATTATAACACTTAGAACCTTTCTTCAATATTTTAAAATATTGAAGAAAGGTTCTAAGTGTTTTAATCAAAGTTAATAGAACATTGATTAGGTAGGCGTTTAGTTTGTGATTCATATTCAATATAATAGAATTAAATATAAGCGTAATAAATACAAAAATACAAATTTCTTTTTTAATGTCACTTTCTTTATTAAATTTTAAGAACTTCAACTACGATGTATCAATCAAACTCAAATGCTCCAGAGAATTTGGTGTATTGGCGTAATCTTTAGATTTGAGATAATCCCCACAGGAAAAGGTTCATAGATGTCACCACTCCTGGAAGATAAATTTGCCAGGGAAAATACAACTTTGATCGACATCCTTTGGCTTTAATTTTAGAATCAATTGAATTTTATAGGGGTGCAGATTTAAGTCTTTGTGCATAATTCATCATATCTAGTTTCTACGATCATGCAGGAAGGTAAAGAGATATAAACTTCCTTGTGGGACACCCTGTATTATTATTGAAGCATGTTACTGCAGATATAAAACCACAGTAAAGTTTTTGATGTATCGTCTATTATTAAATACTGGAGTGTATTTTATTCTGCCTTCAGTGTCTTCTTTCCTACCAACACTTTTATTGTCGGTGCGTCGAAGAGTATATCAAAAACAGTTATCATCAACGGCAAGATTGTGAAATTATTTAATTATTTTTGAAAATCAACTTTTACCCATTATTAAAATTAAACACTCGTTGAATAAGAATATTAATCAATGATAAATGTTTAATGCACTTATTTACGATAATAGCAGTTATTGATATCTAACATGTCAACATGGCAACCAATATTTTATGTGTGAGAGCTAAAACATTACTTAAAATTTCCAACGCCAACGTTGTCGATTTTTTTAAACATTGTTTGAATAAGAATATTAATGATAAAGTAAGTTACTTAAATAGCCTAATATTTAATGTTTTCTATAAACACATTCTATTTGTTAAACGTGTATGAAAACTCTTGCTCCTAGACTAAAAAATACTAACAATTTATTAGTTTTAGGATATCACATATATACAGTGTGTCCCGTTAATGTGGGGAAATGGCTGGACCATAGATTCCTGGGATCAAAATATGATGATTTAACACAACTTATCTATATCCAAAAATTTAACAATTGAACGCTTTATTTGATTTGAATAAAATTTATTTATAATAACTACCATAATATAATACACTATTTCAGTTATTATGATTATTATTGGTTAACAAGAAGTATAAGAAACAGTAGTAACACCACTTAAAAACTAAAATATTTTTTTATTGGTGGATCTAATAAAAACCAAATAAATACTGCTTGAAAGACCATTTAATTTAAAAACTTTTTTATCTCTTAATAATATTTGATATCTTTTACGGTTTTCTCACAAAAAAATTAAAATATATATTTTTTATCTAGTAAAAAAAAATCTAGTTTTTCATCGAATCGAAAATAAATGTTTTTCATGGCCGTCTTTGTTTAAAAAATGTAAATTATGTATAATAATAATTATTTAGTGCCTTTTAACAATTAATTTTTAACTTTATTATAGTTCATAAATATTCATATTTGGAACAAACAGATATCTTGTTTGTATTAGGATTTTGCAAAGAAAATTGTTTGAAAAGTGTTAGATGTTGTTTTGATTTGTTTTATTAATTGATATTATTTAATTTTTATTCAATTGAGTAAGTTTATTTACTTATTAATGAGTGCATAATGAGTATACTATATTCATATTTTATTTTTTTTGTGCAGAAACCGTACAAGATATCAAAAACTAGTAAGAGTCAAAGAAGTTTTTAAATCTAATGCCCTTTCAAATAGATTTTTTTGGATTTTATTGGATCCACCAATAAAAAAATATTTTAGTTTTTAAGTGGTGGTACTACTGTTTTTTATACTTCCTGTCAATCACTAATGTCCACAATAACTGAAATGATGTATGATATCATGGTACTTAGTAAAAATAAATTTAATTCAAATCAAATAAAGCGTTCAATTGTTATAAACAAAAGAAATAAAAAAAATTGAAACTTTAAAGTCAAATTCCGGCTTAACCGTAAATTTTTGGATATAGATAAGTTGCGTTAAATCATCATATTTTGACCCCAGAAATCTATGGTCCAGCCATTTCCCCGCATTAACAGGACACCCTGTATAGTTTTAATTATGGGCGCATAGAATAGAAAAAAGAAAGAGAGATCATTTAACAAATAGCTTCTTCTGGCTTTAATGCAGTCAAGTATGGGTTGGAGTCGGCTATGGAATAGAGTAGGTCACTTCGATGACGGAAATGTAAGCATATCGCATCGTAGAGCAGACCACTGGTTGTCTGGAGTTATGCTATGGAATAAACAGTGAGAATTTTGGCGAGCAAGTATAATCCTTTCGAATGCCTTGCCGATAACCTTAAGAAGAAAATATGTCTCATGTTTCTGTTTGATCGTTGTCAATCTAGCGGAAAGTAGGCGCCTGAGAGGCAAGCATTAAAGATGAACAAGACAACTTCAGGATGGAAGTGTAGGATTGTAAAAGCATTACAAAGCAGGAATTTATAGTAAAGAATTGATGTGGATTTAAACTGGTGGAGCAGGTGCGTTATAGGTGGTCGGACATCAATGTCATTTGAGCAATTGTCTGGTTTTTCTGGTCCGCAAGAGATTTAATTTTTTATCAAAATTTTGTACCCTATCAATAATCTAGATTAAATGTTGCATAATGTTAAATTTCCATGATTTCTCGATATGCTCCTTGACCTGGAGACGAACTTTGGCATTGAGACGCTTCCATTCGGTTTTAATCACTAGGGATCCGGTGGTCTTCCATTGGCTGAAAAGTTTTTCGCAGATTAATTGTATGATACGGATAAAGAGGAGGACGGTAAATAGGAATACGTTTCATTGGGATAGCAGAGTTAATTAATATATACAGTATGGAGACAGCGTGCTCTATATTATAAATAGTGAGAAAAGTGGCCGAAGGTAGTTAAGCGACCAGGGTAGAGCGAAAGAGTCCAATCTGCAGTTTTATAATCATTCACGTTTTTAAAAGCTGATAGTGAACAGGAAGTAACAACGGGAATGTGGTCGTTGGCGATAGATTGGCCGAGAAAGACACGTTGGTGGAAGAAGCGAAAAATTGAAGACGTCAGTAAGATGTAGAGAATAGAGATAAATCTCTCCGGCGAAGTAAAGTACCTGGGTATAATTCTGGATACCAAACTGACTTGGAATCAGCATGTCGACAAAATCATGGCGAAGGCAACGATGTCGCTTTGGGCCTGTCGGCGGCTTATGGGAAAAACCTGGGGATTAAAGCCCAAGATCACGTATTGGCTGTATAGAACGGCGGTGATACCCATTGTCACCTATGCTGCCCTCGCGTGGTGTCCGAAGACCCAAAAACTAGACTAGTTTAAGGTGTCGATCGAGGACCCCAAAACGGATTTGATGAGAGTCAAGGAGTTTGGACGAGGGATATCAGCCTGGTACACGAATGGTGCCAAGAATACCAGAGGTACTGGAATAGGCATTTATGGGCCTAACCAAAACCACAGGAGCTTCATGGCTCTGGGCACGACGCCCACGATTTTGCAAGCGGAAACGATTGCAATTGATATGTGCGCCAGAAAATGCTTGGATAGGCACCTAAATGGCGCGCATATATACATCTGCTCAGACAGCTAAGCCGCATTAAAGGCCGTTCGAGCCTATAGTCACGGCTCACGGACTGTCTGGGAATGTCGAAGATCCCTCTCGCAACTGGCGAAGAACAACTTGTTGACCCTCATGTGGGTCCTAGGCCACGGGGATATTAAAGGCAACGAAGTGGCCGATGAACTCGCAAAAGAGGTGCAAATGCCACTCCTATAGGACCAGAGCCGTTTTATGGACTCCCCATGGCGCATAGAAGAGAGGTGGTGCAAAATGGGAAGAGGACAGAAGACGTAAGTATTGGAACAATGTACCAGGTCTACGTCAATCAAAACGACTCCTGAAACTCGATCACAGCCACAAGGTGCTTGAACTCACAAGGAACGAGCTAAGAACTTTCACCGGACTCATGACAGGGCATTGTGCCCTCCGATACCATTTGCGGAAAATGGGAAAAGAGGAAAATGGAATCTGCAGATTGTGTGATTCGGCAGATGAAACTACCGAGCACATACTATGCACTTGTGTCGCGATTGCTCACAAGCGTCTTTCACACTTCGGCAGGAACCGATTATCCCCCGAAGAAGTAAGCATTATCACCCCCAAGATAGTTACCAGGTTCATGGTGGCTTGGGAAGTGATTGGTTAAGGGTAGAACAATAGATCTGTTAGGTCGCAGTTCAGGAGAGGCTAACACATCTCACTAAGACCCTACTTAACCTATAACCTATATATAACCTATAAGATGTGGTCAATGGTACAATTTAGTATCAGTAAGGATATCCAGAAGGAAGGTTCCACGTCGGTTTGTGGTAGGTGAATCTAGAGAAATATGACTAGCGGTTAAGTCTCAAATGATAACTGCACAAGGTTCGTCTGTGAGCTGGCGCAGGAAGATTGGAAGAAAGGGACCATAAGATAGGATATATATGGAAAAAATAGTAATGGTATCGGCGGGAGATGGAATGAGAATGGATCTGTGCCATTCCGACAAACGTCGGAAATAGGAAAATTAATATCCACGGTTTTGAGATTTCCAGCTCACTAATGTCGTTTTTTGATAAGTTGTCCAAACCGCCTGGTGATTTTGAGGTAACGCACAGTAGGCCAAAGCATGAAAAAAACTGGCCAAAATTTAAAAAAAAGTTTGTCAACCGAGTATTGGTTCAAAATATTAGATGTAAAATGGACTGATATATACGGATTTAGTGCTGGAATGACATTCCAGTTGCTATTCTATGAATGACCCGGCAAAGTTAGGCAAACCGTAAACAGTAAAAAGTGGCCGTTTTGAAAGCTGGAATTGGGAGTGTTCTACAATCATAATTCAGAATGCTGGTCTTGATCTACGGCTTACAATATTGGATTGCATTCCGATAGGTTAGTTTCACACATATATACACGAATATATTGAATATATCTTAGGTGGTATGATAATTTCTCTGCGAAAAATAACTTTCCAAGTTCGTATTTATATACAGAATATGGGAAACCAAGAAGTAGTTGAAAATACCTGCTAATAAACTTATAAACTCGAGCAGCAACTACCGGCAACGTCGTGCCAATGGTATAGTTGATGTTGAAGTTGACATTTGGATAAATCCAGAACCGTCCATTACGCGATTTTATAGGCCTATTCGGTTGCAATTTCTGAAGACCTCTGAAAATAGTCGTTTCGAGCATCTTCACATCGAAAATCAAATCAAATAACTCGTTCCTTTTCAAACTGTTCTTGATTGCCAAAATATGCTCATTGTTTTTTTGTTTGTGATTGCAATATGTGATTTAACTGTTTTTTATCATTATTCTATTTTGATCGCTTTCAGTCTGGCGGAAAGTAGGATCTAAGAGGCTAAAAAGCAAGCATTAAAAAGTTCCAATATGAAGGTGATAATTTCGAGATGAGGCATCGATTATCTCCGTTCTGGCCGGCCGAGTTGCCCTTTCCCTTTCTTAGAGCAAGTGCAAGTTCGTTGGCACCGGCACCGGTATGAGAGGCGATGTGTTTGTTGAAGTTGTAAGAAATAATGTGAATTCAAATTGAGGTCATCAATAGTGGAGCAGGTGCGTTTGAGGAGGTTGATCATCAATGAGAAGGGATCAGTTGCCGTATTTTATTCCAGAACGTAAGAGATTAAAAATTTTGTCAATAATCTTGATTAGATGTGCGGTTTTTCAGAATTTCTCGATATGCTCCTTGACCTGGAGACGAACCTTGTTCTGTTTTCCATCGCCTGATAATTTTTTTTGTGAAACAAGGAGGGCGGTGACATGCTCGATATCGTGAATAGTGAAAAAAGTGGCCGGAGGAAAAAAAGCGACTGGCGTGGAGCGAAGAAAGTCCAGTCTGTATTTTTATAATCATTGACATTTTTGAAGCTGGTAGTGAAATGGCGGACTTTCTTAATATATAGTGACCACGTGAATACGAACGTTGCTTATATATTATTCGTGAAAAGCATGTTGGTGGAAGAAGCGAAAAATTGAAGATGTCACTGGGATGTAGTCAATGGTACATTTCAGTGTCAGTGAGGACGTCGAGAAGAAGTGTTCATCGTCGGTTGAATCTAACTAGCGGTTAGGTCTTCAAGGATGACTGTTTGAGGTTCATCTGTAAGCTGAGGCAAGAGGATTGAAGGGAAGGTACCATAAGATAGGATATATATGAAAACAAATGATTATGCTGCTTGCAGGATATAGAATGGAAATGACACAGATAGAAACCTTGTCGGGAATACTACTGCGACACTAGAGCAAAGCAACGTCTCTACGAACAGGATCATCATAACGGTGATTTATATATCCGGGGATGTAAATAGACCGCTGTAGTAACAAGGATGTTTCTTGGACGGTTAGAATGTGAATGTTGTCGGAGTTCAGATTTTAAATGAGTGACTTTTCTTACCTCTCTGCAGAAGTCACTTTAAATGGCCTACTCAACTACCGTACTGTTTGGGTTGCGGAGAACAGTCTACATGTAATGTACGCTGTTGCCAGAATATGAGATTTTCATCTGGCTGATATGGGATTTTTTAATAAGTTGTGCAAACGGCGTGACGACTTCGGAGTGACCGTTGTGAAATAGATTGAGATGAACAGTGACGAATAACTTCAGACAAAATAGGCGCGGTATCGCTAGGAGCGGCAGCTTCAGTGGGGTATTTTAATTAGAATACCAAATGGTCAGCTGTACCGAAGGACAGGTCATAAAACAGTGATTAAAAAAAGTAGGCCATTGGTAAGCAGCTGGTCCAGAGCAAAGTTGGCACTTAGTTACAACTCATTTGGTGAGAGCATTGGTGCTGCTGGTCATGCCCGAAAGCATTCGAGACAAGCGGCGTATATGGCCTCTAGTACCTCATCGGATGTTAGATCTAAGTCGATGTTGGTTGTGACGTAGTGTGGCTGGACGAACGAGAAGCGGAACGTTGTAAATTTGGGTTGCCGGAGATCCGTAGAGGTTCGCTGACTAGCGGGGAGAGATTTTTGCGAACTATTTAAGTCCAATTATTGTTGCTGTAGTAAATTACGACAATATGACCGTAGATTTTATGCACATCACCGTAGCCGTCTATTTGTCGTAGAAGGTTATGTAGGCGCAGTAGTTCTCTGTAAGCTGGCGGGCTATTTTTGCAAAAGATAGTTGTCCATACGTTGTTGGGCGAGGATTGTACCAATGAAGTGGAAGCGGAGGATTGTGTAGTGGTATAGTTAGCACATTTAGAGGTTGAAGTCGGTTGAACGTTAGGTTTTAAGGTTGTGGTCAGTGGAGCGATGGGTGGTGGTGGTAGGCTGGGCGGTGGTTTTGGACGTGGCGGAGCTTGAGCTCTTCCTCTGACTGGCGACTGATTTTCTCGTGGCGGTAGTAGCGGTTGGCTGGTCATGGGATCTGACTAATGGGCGACTTTTTGGAGGCGGGCTTTTCGTTTTGCCTTCAAGAAAATAACCTATGCTCGTAGAGGGAGACTGGACCATCTGCTATTCCCTAATATCTGAACACAAGTTGCAAGAGGAATGGTACAGAAAGATAAATGTTGGTCTACTCGAAGTAGCGGGGTGGTTTTAGAGCGTTAATTTCTTCTCGAATGTTGATGATTGAAGTGAGTCTCAATGATCTTGATCATGTCTGTATGAGTCATGTGACCCGTATACGCTAACGGTAATCGGGACTTACTTTGGAGTTTTTAACTCTTCGGGTAAACCGTCAGTCACTATGTAATCATAAAGGTGCCATCTATTGTCTTAACGTTGCACTATAACCCTCTTTGGGTAGATAACCACCGACAAATCATAGGGAACTGTCAACAGTAACAATTATAACAAAAATAATATAAATATTATATACCAGTTTCGATCTATTTTGGATCTCATCAGAGTAGTACAGTTGAAGACAGGGAGACGCAGTTTTACTTTACCCCGAGAGTTAAAAACTCCAAAATCTGTTTCCGTGACTTCGACGAAAGTTTTTTTTTAATTTAAACACTTTGAAAAAGTTAGCTGTTTATTTTTTTTATAAAAATTTAATTTATTTTAAATTCAATTCCAACTGTTTCAAGCAAATTAGAAACTTTCCTAAAAATTGGTTTTCAACTGTTTTATTTTATTACTTTTTACTATAACTATTTTGAAACATGTTTTCTTTAAATTTCGACTGAAATTTTAATTATTTTGAGTAAAATATAATAAAACTGATTTAGGTTGGAATTGTGTTTTCAAATTTTTGCAAATTTTAATGTGTTTTTTAACACTTTCAACTTTCAACAAATTTTCATTTTTTTCTCCAATTGTTTTTAAATAAATTTCTAACTGTATTTTTTTCGATATTTCCAATGGTTTTATTTATTAAAGCTTTCATCTGTTTTTACGAATATTTCAATGGTTTATAATGAAATAAAGTAACAGTTTTATTTTAAACTAATTATCAGAGTTGTTAAGTTTCAACTGTTTTTTTAAGATTCTTTAAGATTCCTTTAATAGACTCTCTGTTTTTTTAATATTCTGTAATTTTAGAAAGATGATTTCCAACTATTTCAAAGTGCGATAATTTTTACGTTATTTAGAAGGTTAATTAAACACTTAGTTTTGTTTCGCTATTTTTATATATTTTTATATTTTATAAATACTGAAAAAAACAAATATTTACTTAACTTTCGCAGGGCAGAGACCTCAGGTCTATAGCCCAGACGGACTAACACCATTTATTTATATTTATGTTAAATGTTATTATGTACTTAATGTGTCCAAATAAAGATTATTGTATATATAATTAACCTTCCATTTATTTTTAGATGTTTGAACCAAATTTTAAATTATTTTTATAATTTTAAATAACTACTATAAGGAAAATTTTAAATTGCTTGTTTTGTAAAAAATTATTATTTTATTGAAAATTATGAGAATTTAAAATTCGATTGTTACTTTTTCTAAACTAATAATTAATATTTTTGTTTGATATGCTTATGATATGTAATTAAATTTAATATGTTTAAATGTTTTATTTATTGAAGAGATTGTAAGAAGGGAATTATTTCAATTTATAAAAGTTGAAATTTTGTTTTTTAAATATTATATTTTTGTTTAGGTTTAAAAACAAATTTTTCCCGTTTTTAAATTTAATATGTCATTCCAGAGAACTTAATTTTGTAATTTAAAGAGACTCCTTTATATACCTTCAGGCTTCATTATTGTTAGCTATAATTTGAGGATTATTTTTCATAGTGAAGTAAGAATTAACAAATTCTGGATTGATGAGGCCGTTACCTGTTGAAACTCCATATTACTTAATATACTGTGTCAGTGATTTATTAAAGAAAAATTAACAAGTTTTTGATGTTTATATGATTTAACAGTCAATCAGTAGCAGTTAAAATAGTTAAACTTAGTCACATATAATTAATTTATTATAGTATCCCAGATAGAAAACTAATTTATCAACAAATCATTAGCCCAGTTTTTGGTAATTTTTATTATTTTTATTTTTTCCTAGAAAAGGTAACTGGATTACATCATGTATTCATGTGAATGGATTAGAACGATTAAAACTGGATCAGGCGAAGTGCATCCGTCCGTTTTATGCGAATACGGGCAATCAGAGAAAATCAACGGAAAGGAAACTAGCCATCGAAAAAGTCCCACCAGACACGTCTGGTCCGATCAACTGTAAACCCAATGGAAAAACTTAATTAACAATCCTCACCTTTAATTGGCAGAAAAAAAGGCGGAATGAGACTCGAGAGAGTGAGAGGATGAGCGGCGATTAAACACACTCGAAGTGCGGCAGCGAATTTTTTTTATTCAAATCTCCCGCCCGAACGAGTCACTGTTCGAATTGAACAGGTGTATAGAGATCAAGTCACCTCAGAAACGAGTTGATCGTCAGTTGTTCCGTGACCTTTCACCACACTCTACTGCTGGATTCTTAATAATGAAATGAGTTTAACGCAGACGATTGTCGTCGACTTGTGCTTGTGAATACCGGACAAATCATCCACGAAGGGGGCGAGACATTGTAGATTCCGTCGAACGGGACGTCGCAAATATGGTAAGGACACATTTTCACATTTCATCATCGCGGCGAAAGAGATTTGCGCACTTTAAACCGCGCTATCGCGAAAAAGAAATCCGCACACGCGTACGAGCGAATTTGGCGAAATCGGTGTCCTGGATCCGTGACGTAAAAAAGGATTACCTGTCACGGACCGGGGATCCTCCGATGGTGTTAATTAAACTGTGCCACCAGTCAGATAAAAGTCCGATCGAAAAACAAATGTGCGTTACGTAATCTCTACCTGTTTCTCGTGTTTGTTTGTTTGTTTTTTTTGACTTACACGCGACTTAATACCTTCGTGCTTTTGTTTTTATCACTCTGGTTACGGATAAACAAGTGTGACGGAAACATATGTCTTTGTTTATCTATTGTTGCTACTAGGATTTAAATGTGCTTACAAAATTCACGTGTTTCTTTTATACGACCATTATAATTTATTCGAACCCATTTGGATAAACTACAAAAGTATTGTACTTACATAAATCATAAAAGATTCAAGATAATCTCCGACGGTAGGTACTAAGTAGATTTTAAGTTATTAATCCATAATCTTTGTTGATGCTCATTTCCATTACAGTAGTTTTCCTTTATTTTTATTAAAAACCATTATTTCATAAATATTATTCTTTATAAGTTAATAATTTTATTATTATTATATATACTTGTTATATAATTTTCATGTAAATTGCTGAGTTATGCATAATTATTGCGGCTTTCTGTCACCAAATTTTAATGGATTAAAACAATAGAAATTTTAATTGATTAAACAATAGAATAGATCAAATAGATCAACGCGTAAAAAATATACATCAACCTAATAGAAGCCGTTAACGAGTAATTAAACATTACAAAAAATTACGGACAAAAAACATATAAACAATGAAATAAAATTTATAAAAACTTAACTGTTATTAAAGAATACAATACATCCCCATGCTCTTTATAAAATCCTCCAATTTCTTCCATTTTTTGCACCACCTGCCTTAATTTAATTTAACATCGTTTTTAAATGTATGCTTTTGAGGTCCTTCTTCGACAATGGAATGATAACATCAACGCGATTAAAATCAAATAAAGCTGCAACTTTTAGATGTCTTTAATTCGTGTAATTCTAATTTTTAGCTGAGGATACTATTTCCAATGTGACTTTGGATTGTTTTTTGCAATAAAAGCAACATTTAAAATCACAATATATCAATGGTATACGGAATTTAATAATGGCCGTGAAAATCGTTCAAAATCAGTTGTTCTAGAAAATATGTGTTAAAATATGATATTGCAATATCGTTATGTGACTTATTGTGAGATTAAAGCATTCGTGAAATATTCAGTATTGAAAATATAACTGTCAAGAAAATCGGTTCGCCTTGGATCCCACATAATTTAACAATCGCCTATAAAATGGCTCGTGTCAATTGATCGAAACAAATGCTCAAGGAGTATGATTGTGGTGCTTTAAAACACGTCTGTAATATCATCATGTCTTTCAAGATAAACCAAATCCAACAAAAGTTGTTCGTGCATGAAGCACTTCGAAGTGAGTGGTCGCCTGTTCTTTAAGAAAAAGCGGGCATGTGGAAACTGTACCATTGGTTCAATGTCTGATGGTCAATTCTAAACGGTAGAGAAACCTTTGTACGTTTGCCAGAAGTATTCGAAAAAATAAGGGAAGCGAACTTTCAATTAACGACAACTGAAAGTTCTTTAGTTCTTCGGATATCAAAGAAAAGCTTAAATTAAATCTTGAATTCATTAACGTTATTCAGATAATTCCATTAACTTTCGTTGGATAAATATTTATAAAATATTCCAACTTCGATACGAAGATTTTCGGTTAAATACATATTTTAGAAACTACTTGACGAACGTATGTGACTGCTTTTGCGACTATTATTATCACTAGTAACTAAGCAAAATGGTTCCAGAGCATCAAAACGTATGTAAAAAATTGATTTTCTTTTTTATCGCGTGGTCTTTGAAAATATTCAACAAAAAAATAGTGTGTTGTATTCCTTGCAAAAAGATCTTTCAAATAAGGTGTCACTTGACATTCCTTTCTATTTGAAAACAAGTTTACAGTGACAATAGACAACCTAAGATTATCAACCGCACAATAGTGTCAATAGTGTCAATGTATAAAAATCTAGTTCTGAGATTTCTAATATAAACTATAAAAGGTTTACAATTTAAATGTAAAGTTTCATATGAAATTTACCGTTTCAATGGAAAACTTTTGATTGCTCACAATCTATTTTGAAATATTATAATTCTTATATTTTTTTTATGTGCTTATTTTGCGGTACTTATCTCAGAAATCTTTCGTTCTATGCAAAAATAACTGAGCCGTTTATTTTGAAAGTGGCTTAAATCCATTTTTCAATTTTTTTCAGTTGGCGGTAGAAACGTCTATTATTTAAGGTTATCTGTCATAAATAACAATTTGCGATTAAGCATATTTAAAGTATATGATAATTATTAACACATAGATTTTCACAGACAATTATTTATTAAAAGAAACATTATTTTGAAAGTGACCTAAGTCCACTTAATTAGTAATAATATCCGAAAGTGCGGATCTTCAAATTTACAAAGGCAGTGATGAAGGTAATTTTATTTAATCAGTATTAATTATGTTTAATTATTGCAGTGAAAATAATCACTTAATACACACTTACAATTGAATTTTAAGATAAAATTTTTTTATAGAAATTATTACACCTTTGGGGATGAATAAAAGTACAAGACTATTTAATTCCGAGAGTGAAGACGAATTCGAAAATAATGATTTTAACTAGAATCGAAAGCGAAGGAGAATTTTAGATCAATATTCAATCAATCTGAAGATGAAGATACAGGTGAGGCTTTTCACGACAATACCTCTAGAGCAACATTTAGAGAAAATAATGGTGATACCTACATTCAAAAATTGCGAAAAATTAAATGAAATACCGGGAAAAAATACTATACTCAAATTGGAAACATTATACCTGCAAAAGTGTTTCAAAATAAAAATTGCCTTTGTCGAAAAGTTTGTATAAAAATTATGAAGAAAGAGAAAGAAAGAATACTTTTGAGAAGTTTTAGAATTTGGGAGATTTTAATAAGCAAAATATACTGCTATACGAAGCTACCGAGCGCTATGCTGTGAAACGAAGACGTACAAAAAAACGGAAAAAGTTCGCCAAGAAATTATAGTTTTAGGTAGTTTTTAAATTCTAAAAAACGGGAAAGTTTCCGTCTGTAAAAAATTATTTTTGGATACCTTTAATATATCTGAAGGACGATTAAAACGTGTATTAAACTCTGCAAATGTAATGATTTACGTGGACGTATGGCTGGATGATCGAGAAGAATTTCTGACGAAGAGAAAAATGATGTTCAAAACCATATTAATAGTTTTTCCAAATTTGAATCCCATTATACCAGATCTCATAACCCTAATAGAAAATATTTACATCCTGATCTAACTATAAAAATGTTTAATTTATACAAGCTTCATTGCTAAGAAAATAATAGAAAAGCAGTTAAAGAGTGGACTTACAGAAAAATATTTAAAAAGGATTTTAATTTACATTTCCACCAAACCCGCAAAGATACATGCCAAAAATGCGACCTATTAAACATTAAAATTAAAGCATCGGATGATGATGATGAAATGAATAAACTTATGGAAGAACATGATGTGCATTTAATACTAGCAGGATCAGCAAAGAGATCATTAAAACAAGATCAAGAACTAGCATTACGTAATCCAGATTATAATTTCGCATTTTCTTTCGACTTGCAAAAAGCATTACCTTACTCAAAGTGGACAACTTCAGTAGCATACTATAAACGTAATATGTACGTTCTAAATTTGGGAATTCATAATTTTCATGACGATAATGTTCACATGTACGTTTGGGATGAAACTATTGCATCTAGAGGTTCACAAGAAATAGCTTCATGCATCTTGGAACATCTTCAAAATGTAAGAAGTCAAAAACATATTATAACTTACAGTGACATGTGTGCAGGACAAAATAGGAACATTAAAGTAGCCTTAACATGGCTAAAAATTGTCCAAACTGTTGAACATAATGTAGAAATAATAGATCATAAATTCCTAATATCAGGACATTTGTTTTCACTGAATGATAGAGATTTTGGCGTCGTAGAAATGTCATTAAAGAAAAATAATTTACTGTTTGTCCCTCAAGATTATTATAATGTTATCAAAAAGTGCCGGAAAGGAAATAACTTTATTATAAATGGAATGAAACAAGACGATTTCAAATCGCGATTTTTAAAAGATTGAAGAATTCTAGATTAGAAATATGCTGGATGCGTTTTTTGAGAAATGAACCATATAAAATGTTCTATAAAAATCAATGGATGAAAATGCAGAGTTTAAAATCCCAGATTTATTACCACGTCTGGGTAGACCAAGAAAATTTGAAAATATTACATTGACACCACTTTATAACAATGTAAGATCAATTACGTCATCGAAGTACAAGGACATGATGGACTTACTTCGATATATACCACCAGAACACCATGACTTCTTTAGATTCCTTCCGCATGGACAAAATGTAAATGAACAGTAAATTTTTATGTAATTTATATAGTTAGAAGATTTCTTGAATAGTATAAATTGTGTTTTTAAAGTGGTTTGATATATTAAATAAATTGAGGTTTTTTTTCAATTTGAAAAATTTTTAATCTATCTTAGATCCAGATAAATGTTTTGGTTTGTTTGGTATTAGATTATCAATTTTCGTAATAGAATTCGTTAAAATCTGTCGTCATCATATTAAAAATATTTGAGTAAACAAAATCCTTGGGTTTTCTTACACACTTCTTAATTCCTTAAAAAAAATATTAACGCGCCATATTTTCAATATAAAACAGTATCTTTCTGTAACTACTTCACTGCCAACATTACAGGAGTATTTCTTTAATAAGGCATGCCGCTAAATCTGTAATGGCGATCTCGAGTAAATCAATAAATATAAACGTGAGAGGCAGCGACTTCTTGCTAAATATAGGAAGCGATTACGCTGCCCGGTGGTTATCGCAAGAAAATTCCAACACGATATAACATTAAAATGCGCCTAATGCACGGTGAAAATTGTCGAATTATTTTTACGACCATAACTATACTGTCGACAGTAAATTCTTCATGAAACGGCATGACCTCTTCATCGTTTCCAGTTATCTATCCTCTGTGTTTTACTTGAAGACTTGTGCCCATTAGGTAACGTAAACTACCGTTTTCCTCTGCGTGTTCTTGTGGATTACAATCGACGACTATAAATTCCCATTTATCCCAGTTAATTTACGAATCAATTTATAGAGAATTTGCTGTAGACATTAATGGTCGTTGTTATTAGTGCCATAAATATATCATCCCTGGAAAAATTAAGAGTGGACCAATTAAAAAAATAAAATATCTACGGAAAATGTGTTTATTATTTATTAAACTATATAATTTGGGGTTATTTATTAAAAATATTATTCGCGGTTACGGCAATAATTTATTCAAAAACTAAAATTTCCTACGACTGCACAGTAGATAGACTCTGTGCTGGCTGCTGTTTCATGATGATAAATAATATTTTCTTTTAAATGCACCAAAACAGTTAAACTTTAGAATTGAGATAACTCCACATGAAACAAAAGTTCAAAGAGGTTAAATCATGATTCCGTTGTGGCCAATTTATATCACCTCTCCTGGAAATCAATTAGCCACGAACAGATTGGTTGACAGAGACACTGTCGTTTTTGCTAATCTTGTTCGACATATTATTGTTGTTTATTTCAATGTTGTATCTTTGTCTTCTCATTTTAGTGGCGAAAACCTTGAATATAGTAGAATCTTCTACGCGCTGCAGTCGCTAAATCACAATTTTTGTAAAACTCTCGCACGCCCAACGCTCTATAGCGACAATATTCCCAAGAGCCAGACTACTCATTCATCGAATTTGTTGCCTTCACGCAGCAAGCTAAAAAAATTGAAGTGACGAGGCGAATACATAATGAAACTCCATAATACATTGAAATAAAACAACACACTTGAAAGGTGTATCAAAAGAAGTTGGTAATCATCGACCTATAGCGCTCGTTGTTAACGGAAATGGCTTGGCCAATGTCATTCTCAAAGAAATATGGACCGATGACGCTTCCAACTCAAAATCAACACCAAACAATGTACTTACATTCTCATTTACTTACATTTTTATTTTATTTATTTCCATTATGAGAAACTAATCAATGTCTACATCCTTTGAAAAAAAATTCGCATATAATAAGCAAACTATGCATGCGTGACAATTTGCTAATACAAGCCACTTGTCAGTCGTTCTATTATTTTTTTCAAACAGCAACCGCCGTCCAATATGCATACAGAATGAATAATTGGTTCCCGCCGGCGAAATCTGCGTTTCACAGTTACTTACAGTTACGATTTCCTCGCGTATAATTTTCACATATAATGATGTAGATCCTATGAAATTTTCCAATTAAAATGCGCGCATTCGCTTTGTCGGCGCCATGATCTATTCCAGACGGACGGACTGGTTTATCTATTAGTATCTCATTTAAATTCATGAAATTTCCGCGCAAGAAACTATCTTTTGCAGTATAGAAATGACTCGAAGGCAATGTCACTATCATACGCCAAAGTGTTTGTTTAGGATGTGGTTGGTTAGTCTATAGGATAAGGTCCTTGAATGTATTTCTTAAGGTTTTAGTTGAAACACTTAATCACAAATTAAACACAATTTTCACTTCGTTTTGTATAACAGGTATTAATTAATAATGTGTTTACTTTGTGATCAAATATGTATCACGAAGTAGAAGCCTCCATCGTCAATGAGTAAAAAACCTAATTTAATCCTACATAATTTTGTCCTATTAGCTTTGAAAATATGCCATTAATTAAAATTCAACAAACTTCGAAGTGTTTACATATTGAACGTTAAGGTAAGAGAAGAAGCTAGGTTGATTTTTTTCGGAAGGAAACCAAATATAACCAAATCAGGAATTAATTTAATTGAAGCGTGCAGGAGTTTTTTTGAGGAATTCAAACAGTTTTTCTATTACAGGCTAGAAACAATTGTGGGATCATTTTCAGGTTTGGGGATACATACATTTCTATTTCCAGTCGAAAATGTTTTTGCGAGTAGCAGAAATTATTATTATTATTATATCATGAAAAAAAAATCCTTTCCCTTCTGTTAAATCCACAGTTTGAAGAAGTCATGGAGACTTGTCAAATGAATGGTACCAATCATTCACTAAATTATAAAAGTCTTCGTCGTAGCCATTATTTTGTGATGATTTAAATATACTCTCTAACTGTCCCGCAAAAACTGTAGCAATTGACAAATCGTCAGTCTATATTGAACTGTCAGTTAGGTCTTTAATATTGCTTATGTGGTCAAATACAGTATTTTATCAGTATCTTATTTCTGTTTAGTACATCTTACCTTGCTTTTTTTGTACTTTAGGATGAGTTCTTTAATTTCTTTATTCAGCTTTACTCTCCATATATAGAATGTATAGGGAAACATCTCAAAATCGAATGATCCGTTTGAGATGACATTTTAAACTCAAGGTTTTATCGTTAAAATCTGGACCTGAAAAGCTTTTGGTAAAAATTCATAAACCGGAAGTGGACGTTTACTCGAGGCGTTTTTTGATTTTTCTCGATATTTTTAATGTTTTAAATAAATCTTTTGTATCACGTACGTAATGGACTCTACAAATAATTATAATTATAATTATTTTTCTTTGTAAACGAAAAATCCTGTCAGATGAAATAATGCATGGTATGCAGCAAGTAATACCTTTTGAGAAGCATCGATATTTCTAACCAAAAAAATAGAGAAATTAGTTGCTTAGCAAGTTTGTCACATTGTGTAAACCAAGTTAAAGTTGGTTCAAAATGAAATCCCAGTAACTTCCCTCTGTATTTTTTATCATGCGGATTAATATTGCGAGTTCAAAAGATCATGATTTTTGTTTTTTCTTCATTTAGTGCATGTTCATTAGCGGCGAACCAGCAGCTCACCTTTTTCTTTATATCATTCGTTTAATATAATAGAATTTCATCACCTGCATATAATATTAGCTTTGTTTCATTAATGTATTTATCTAAAACTGACCCTTGCAATACTTCGTGAGATAGAAGTAAAGGTGGTGAATTTTTTATTTTCTAGTTCGACATACTGGTGTCTGTCAGAAAAGTATGATTTGAAAAAAGTTAAGGTATTTTCGTCTAAATTATAAGTTTTCAATTTATTTAATAATAGTTCGTAGGAAACGCAATAGAACGCTTTTGTAAAATCACACAAAAGAGCACTAACATATTGTCCATCATTTATGCTTGTATACATAAATGTCACAAAATCTATCAACCCTGTTATCGTATATAACTATTTTCACGGAAACCAAACTGTTTTGAGGTAAGCAGAATGTTAGTTTCGAAATAATTAACAAGTCTCATTTTCAAAGCAATTTCGAATATTTTGCATAAAATTCGAATTATTGATATAGGTTGATAATTACCTAAATCAGATTTATCACCTTTTTTATAAATTGGAACTATACGAGATATTTTGAGTGCTTTAGGAAATATGTTGGCTTCAATGGCCTTATTAAATAAATAAGTTAAACGAGGTGCTATTATTTTTCTTATGTATTTAATAATTTTACTATTAAGGCCATAACAGTCAAGACAGTTAGAATTTGATAAATCATTAATTATATTGAGAATTTCCGATTTAGTCACAGTGTCAATTTTACACGCGATATTTGATAAAATTTTATCGGGGCAGCTACAGAGCATAAATATTCATAAAAATCAGTGGGTTTAATATGGAGGGATTTATCACATTTTATTTTTAATTTATAAAATTCCACATTGATTTTGTGATATTATTAGAGCTAATAATGTAATTATCAGTGTGTGCTTGTTTTTTTGGTTGTTTGTATCTTTTTTTGCAAATTTAATTAAATTACCTAAAACTAATTGCCGATATTTATTATGCATATCTGTAGAAATAATACATTTCTGTGCGCTTCTTTAAGCGTATTATTAAACCGTTTTGATTTTTGGATTCCCTTGTTTTGTTTAACTTTCTTTTAGGAAAAGAGATGACACTATCTTGCTTAATTAATGAAATAAATTAATCAAAACATGTGTATATGCAATCAATCAATGATGATAAATAAAAATCCAGTCAGTGGCTTCAAGTATTTGGTACATTTTGCTTAAACCTATTTCGCAAATTGGTTGAATTATTTTATATTTATCGCTGCAATGTTTAGACATTTCGAGGGTGATTGTTTGTGCATTGTGATCTAATAGTTCGGCTCTATACACAGCGGAATTATATTTTATTTTATACTGTGTCAAATTCCAATACTTTACGTCAACAGTTTCAATCCGGGAAAACACAAAAAACGGCCGGTCCGGTAAAGTGTTGCTATTGGAAACACAAAATTAATCATGGCAATACCAAATCTAAAAAATAGGCCAACATAACTTCTTCCGTAATTTTCATCACATTATTTTCTGCTTTCCATTCACAAAAATGACTGAATTGTTTTTGATACCTTTCACCAGACTTAATAGGTATTAATTTCGCACACGCTTCTTCAGATTTTCTTACAATTACTGGAGGATTTACAATTTCTGGGCAATTTGCATAAGAATTCATTTTGACACAACAAATTATTTAAACAAATTAAACATTTGCCAAACAACCGTTGCTAATCATGTTACGAAAATGTAACTAGATTTGGAGCATCTGTTAAATTATTTTTAAATTAATTTCAATGTTTCTTTAAAACGCAATTTGACACAGAATGAAATAAAATACATAACGACATTCGTCCGTGAACACTTTTTACAGTACTCGTTTCGAATTTCAAGACTCGGCTCCTTTGTCGCCTCGTCTTTAAATGTCTCACTCATACTGTAAAGTATGTGTTCCCGGACTTATAACGTTAATTACTATTATGTTATAGTATAAATTTTTATTTATTAAAATATTGCCAATACAGTTATTCTTCCTTGTATTATTTTTGATTGTAATTTCAAGGCCCAATGAAAGTATTTCGTCTTCAAAATAAATATAATCTCTATCAATAGTTCTAAACTTTACATTAAAATCACCTGCTAGAATAATGTATTTTTGTTTGATCTTCGACATAATTTTAGAAAATGTATGAGTAAAATCATCTATATTTACAGTGGGAACGTGGTAAATGCAGACAGCGCAAAGATGTAAATCTGATATTTCCACAGCGCTCACATCACAAGCATTTTCAACAGATAACTTTTCAATAGAATTTAGTCAGGTAAATGATAGATGATTGCGCAACATGATCATGCACTCTCCGAAGGGTTTTGTCCTGGCAAAGCTCGAAGCAACCGTATATTCGTTTAATTTACAGTATTGTATTTCATCATTTAGTAACCAATGTTCGGTTATGCATATAATGTCTATAGTTTCGGATTGATTTTTAATGAATATTTCCATTTCGTTTAGTTTATGACGCAACGTCTGTGAATTTAAATGTAATAGGTTTATATTATTGTTTAATTTTTTTTAAAATTGTTTTTCTGCATTTTTTGGGCGAAAAAAATTAAATCTACGAACCGCAATGCCAGATGGCCATAAGTTAGGATCATTGAGATCATTTAAAAGGTCAAAATCTGCTCCAAGTTTAAAAGACTTTCTCGACAGTAAACTCTCTTTGTGGAAATCTTTTATTTAGACATTGTTCAATTTGATTAGCGGTAGCTTCGGGTTTGGCACGTCCAAATTGTAGCCATGCTTTTTAAGTTCCTGTACTAAAGTTGTATTCTCCCCAAGATCCAATTCCTTTAAAAAACAGATATTTTTATTCTGCACTGATACTGGTTTGTTGTAAACTCGTGCGGATTGTTGCGCCGATGTGTCCGATGGCTGGGAACGATTTCTTCCTCTGGGAGTTTTCGACACCACCTCAGCTATGAGATCAAAATAGGCTTTTATGGAATACTCACAATTGTACGATATCTTCTTATTAATATCCTCTGGTGGAGGAGCCATTTGTAGATTAGGTACAGTTAGTGATTTGTTACAACACTCTTTCGCTCTGTTTACGCAACCTGGATTGTAGATCGTAGAACACTGTACACACTTCACTTCCGACTTTGAAATATAGCCACAATAGCAACGTTTATACTTGGCTTTATTCCTATTTTTTACAGAAAGATCACCACTGTCGATATCCGACATCTTAACCCTACTTAACTATTTCGAAAAAAAGTAATTATTATGATGGCCACATCACCATTTTTTATGTTTCTTTACATTTTACAACTTTTGATTAAAAGCCTAGCTTATGTTTCATTGATTGGAGGGTGGGATATAGGTGACCCACCCACCCTGCATATACATGATAACTTTAAATAGTAATCGTTGATGAGTTTGTTGCAAAAAACAATATGGCCTTTTATATAATACAAAATAAAGCATAATCCAAATTTAAGTTTAAATATAAATGACCGTCTATAGTTAATATTATCTTACTTAGATTTAAAGTCTGCCCACCCACCGTGTATAAAAAATTTATTAATTTCGTCATTCAAAAATTTTACCTTTTGAATTTCTTTTTTTATTAAAAAAGTTTAGTCATTAATTTTACTCCAAACCACGAGACGATCAGCAATTGAAATTTATATGTATATATAGGGTGGGTGGCTGGCCTCTATCCCACCTTCCAATCAGTAAAACATCATCAAAAATTATTTGAAAAATTTGTATGTATAAATCTATAAAAACTGCAATTATTTTGTGTTTATTTATATTTTACAACTTTTAATTAGAACCCTCGCTAATGTTTTACTCATTGGAGGATGGGATAGAGGCCACCCACCCACCCTGCATATCCATGATAACTTTAAATACTAATTTTTGATGATGTTGCTGCTAACAAAACTTTGTATGTAATAAAAATATAAATCCATAGCTAATCTTATTTAAGCTTGATTTAAAACCTTTCCACGAATCATGTAAATAATTTTTATTAATTTATACACTCAAAAATTTTACTTTATCAATTTTCTATTATTCATATTTTGTAATTAAAGTTATTGCAAACCGCGATCAGTGATTAAAGTTAATACGTCTCTAACCTACCATCCAATCAGTAAAACATAAGCCAGGGTTTTTGTTAAAAGTTGTAAAACGTAATAGTAGATTACATAACGAGAGTTGTAAGTCATATATTACGTACGAGTGGAAAAAGTTGCGCACGAGCCGTTAGGCGAGGGCAGTAATTCCACGAGTACGTAAGTGACTTACACCTCGAGTTGTGTACTATACTTTTTCTACTCCCATTCATAATAATTTGGAATACTTTAAAATATTGAGGTTATGTTTCACTATTAAAACAATTCGCAGCATCGAATACATGGCCCAAAGAGATGCAGGTTTGTATTTCTTACTTATTTCGCCAAAATAGGCTAATAACACATTTACCGTAAAAGACTGAACACTATTATTCATACGCCAATCCATGAATTTACTTTAAACCACTTCGTAACGCGCTTTAGATTTTTCCGGGAGAAGATCCGCTGCGGTATGTTCTGCTAGTTGTCTTATTTCTGGTGGAGTTCCAACAATTTCTTCTGTGGAGTCACTTTCACTAATTTTAACAATGAATAAATGAATTATTAATAATAATTAAACCAAAATAACGTCAATGTAATGTGTATTCAACAACGATAAATGTCAAATTCATTTTTCTAGGCTACTTGATTGTAATAATAATGGTTACGTAATATATTACGTGCTAGTTTTTTCTTCATTACGTGCATGTTTCATAATGCCATGGTTACTAATGAACAAACGATTGCGTTATTGCCTACTTACTACTATGGGAGTAGAAAAATAAACATAACATTATTGCAAAATTTATTAGATTTATTCAAACAAATTTTGAAAAATAAAACGTTGTTTCAAAAGTTACAAAATTTAATGAGAATAGAAAACTGAACAAGTTTTATTAAAACATATTTTTTATAAACTTCTTAACTTAATAATTTTGGCAATAGGAGTTAAATGAAATTTATATAACAAGTCATTTTTGCGTAAACCTCATAGTGTTCGAGAAAAATATAGTGAAAGTTTTTTCTTTTAAATACTGATGGAATCTATACACCTATGGTCATTCTATCGATATAATTATTAAAACCTTCTTATATTAGGTGTAGTAGAAA
This sequence comes from Ontholestes murinus, assembly GCA_963969525.1. NCBI lineage: Eukaryota > Metazoa > Arthropoda > Insecta > Coleoptera > Staphylinidae > Ontholestes > Ontholestes murinus. The sequence goes on along the minus strand of OZ018390.1, from coordinate 24,761,264 downwards.
GAAATCCATTATTTTTGCATGAAATTGAAGACTTTAATTACCATGCATAAGAACCTCCCAACCAAGCTCCAGGAGCTTCTAGCGAGTCACTATGTGTGTTGTTCTGATGGAACATAATTCCTCTCCAATTGGCCAAGCTGGACGCTTCTGGGCAATTGCTTCCTTCAGACGGCCCAATTTGACAGTACAATTCCGAGTTTAAGAGTGTTGCCATAGAAGAGCACGTCATAGTAGATAATTCCCTGCCAATCCCACTAAACATACAATAAAACCTTCCTAGCCTCAATAGCGCTTACGTTTCCGCTTGATGTTGTCATAAGTGGTTCACTTTTCATCATCAGTCACCAACCGCTTCAGAAATGGGTCGATTTTATTGCGATTCATCAGCAATTCGCAGATGGAAATTCGGTCCATAAGGTTTTTTTTTGCGTTAACCCTTATATCGAGCTTCTTTTTGTATCGAGCCTTATTCAAATAGTTTCAAACGGTTTTCGTGCAATTTTTAGCTCTTGAACAATCAAAACAGTGCTTACATGACGACAATGTCTATGATTTTATGAATATTTTCGACAATTGGCCTTCAAGTGCGTGGTGCATCGAAATTGAAAAAATGACAAAAATAAAAAATTACCCAAAACAAATAATACGGTACAATTGGGAAAAGAATTCAATGTATTCTTCAAAGAATACATAATACAAATGGGTAATGAATTCAATGTATTCTTTAAAGAATATACACTAAATTTACTTTCAAGAAAGTTAAGCCCCTCGTCCACCCAATACCAATATTCCTTTTTACCAAAACTTTACATTTTTGAACTTATTACATATTAAGAAATTATTAATGTTATAAATTAATCTGAAAATACAAGTACATGTGGCTACGATGGCATTCCTATCAGCATCACTAAGGAAGCTTAATTAAACCGCTGTTACATATTCTTAACTCATCGCTGGAAACGGGAATATTTCCAGACGATTTGAAATATACACTAACAACACCGATCCTTAAAAAGGAAATCCTGACTTATTAGAAAACTATAGACCAGTTAGTCTCTTATGCACCTTTTCAAAAATATTCAAATCGATAATAGCATCACGTTTCTTTAAAATTCATAACTTATTATTCCAAAACCAAGGTGGATTTCAACCTCTAAAAAGCATCTAAACAGCGATTTTTCGTTTTTTATACTCTGTTCTTGATGAAGGAAAACTAGCATGCGGTGTCTTCCTTGATCTATCTAGGGCTTTTGATACAATTGATTATAACATTTTACTAACTAAAGTAAACCATTACGGCATATGAGGGAAAGCTAATGACTGGATTAAATCATACCTTACATCGAGAAGGCAATGTGAAAATAACAGATGATATACATGAAAATCATATAGTATCCAATGCCCTAGATATCAGTATGGGTGTACCTCAAGGAAGCATCCTAGGTCCTCTTCTTTTTATTACTTTCATTTTTATGAATGACTAAATTCTGGTTGAGTAATGTGAAGTGTTCTATATTATGATGAACGAAATAAAATGCCTTACTTAACTTATTATTTTTATTAATACCAGATGTACATTTCGAGTACTATGTACTCATTATCAATGGTTAATAAACACTTACAACTACAAACGCGGGTATAAATACAAAGGCATATTATGGGTAAATCCAGAAGGTAATTAGTGGTTCTCGAAAGCGGAATATTCTTTTTGGGATTATTTTTGTAGGAAGCTTAACAGTGGGTTATGTAAAGAGGTTAATTCTAAGTTTAAGAGCTTACACCTGTGTTTGTGCATGTCAATTGCTTCGAGCATATTTAATTTTGATTTATTTGATTTTTTTAGAAGGGACATATTGTTTAATGAAAATAGGTGTCCTGTTTCGACACACGTGTACCACATCAAAAATAAAAACATTGAAAAATCTGCTACAGACGCGATGTTTCATATACTGTTAAAAGCCAAGTCTACATCGTTCATGAAAATAACAAACAGAAAAGGAGTCAAGATAGACCCTTGAGGAGTATCCGAAGAAAAAAAATAGTTTATCTGATAAATATTAATGGTTAATTACATGTCCTTGTTTACCCTGCATTATTACGATTTGAGATGTCTGGCTTAAAAATGATTCTATTAGGATCTAAGTGTGTCAAGTAATAATTGGTGATTGATTAAGGAAGGCCCGAGATAGATCAAAATAGGTACCTAGAGTCACTCCAGCCTTCATATAGTCAAAGAGGGAGTCAACAGTTGATTTATTCTTAAGAAACCCAGATTGAGGGTGTGCAAGAATTATCCTCCGCTATGGGCAATTCTTATGAAAAATCTTCGAACAGAGTTAACTGTAATAATTTTTTGTGTGCGTCTTATTAATCGCATTTTAATTTTAGACAGGGATAATGAGGAAAAACAATTTAATGAGCGGTTACGACTTGACCTCTTCGGCGAATTAGAAACGAAACGTTTCGAATTATCGTGGAAAGCAAAACTCGTTTTCGCCAGATTGTTAGTTTATTAATTGCGGCTATACTTTTTTTTCTGTTGCCTTCTCCGGTGATCAGGTTTGATTAATCTTTGTTTTTGCCGGAATGATTTATGGGCGTGTTCACGTTCAAATATCAAGGAAAGAAGGCATTTGGTAAATGGGCGCGCTTGGATGCCGTCGTCTGTACATTTGCATAATTAATTTTTATTTATTGGATAACTAATGTCGCGAGAAGTCCATTGACTGGATTAAGAGGTAATTTGCCTGTTGTATAAAAACTTTTTAATATATTACCATTATTTTTAAGATTTCTTCTTCGTAGAATAAAAATGACGTAAAATGTTTTAACCTGCTTGCCATTGTACGGTCACCTATAATCGAATAAACTTTTAAAATATCAAGTATAACCACGGGTTCATAGCCAATGGAAAAAAAACAAGAATAGAGGAAGCATAGTAATTGTCATAATAACAGATGTAACTCTATCAAGTATATTTGATATTTTTAACATTGTGTTAAGATAATTTAAAATTTCCAAATTGAAAATTTGGTTCCATCAAGAGAGTAACTGAAAGTATCGATTATAATGAATAAATTGTTTAATTGCTTTTTATGTGACTGAATTTTGGCCTTTAAACAGAGGACGTAACTTTTTCTCATTTTATAACTAGTACATAATTTATTTGATTTGCAATTACAACACTAAAAAACAAGTAATTTATATTCATAAACAACTTTCCGTTTGCTTTTTATACTTAGAAACATTCTAGTTTTAATGTAAAATAGTAAATATTAAATTAATTATGCAAATACATCCCTCATTAAAATATTATTCGTGTTCTGTAATGACATATTAATTAATTTATTAACATATTCGACTATAGATATTGATTAATTGAGAGCGTGATTGCAGTGCGATTGTTTAAACAAAAATCAAGAAGGTCGTTGAATGGCATTTGCTTAATATTAAGAAAATAAAATTGTTTACCGTCATCTAGTTCTTATTTTATATGTGCATCGGAGGAATTAAAAAACGGAAGCAGATTTCTGTTGCAAGCGCGTTCCTCAAAGTGAAATCCTTGCGGAATCCCGTTACATTTTTATCTCCGTAACGCGACCTCAGCTCACCTGATCATAAAACCTTGGAGTGCCTCTGGCGATGAAAATGGAAGACGATTGAAAAAAAAACATCCCGCGTCGCGTAACGCAAATGAATTTTGATTAACCACGTAGGCATTAAAGAAAATTCCAAAATCGGCGGTGATTCAATGATACCCGATGGTCTGAGATCATCGACACTGGTTCAAAAAGCGTTGCCGCCGCGCATAAGACCTATCGTACGTCGACGTCGTTATTAATGCATATTTGCATATGTGTATTAAAAACAATTTATTGCAAATGCCTGGCATTTGCATAATGGCGCTATATCAAAGCAGTTATCGTCGTTTGCGGTTATTTTTTTTTCTGGAATGCTCGATCAATCAATTTAATCTCTTTACGATATTTTCATACATTAATATTTATGCGACATATAAAAGCCGGAAGTTACATGCAATTAGTAATTTGTACATACACACATATTAGATGGTTTAATGAATTTTTGGAAAATCTTTTTTGGTCTTTGATTTATGTGCTTTGAACTTTTGAAAATAAGAAAACTTGTTCAAAAACAAAAAGTACTACTAAGCCTTTAATCCTAAATAAGGTTTTTAACATCTGTTTACAAGAAACGCCCAAGCTAATAACAAAAAAATATAAAAGCACTAATGCGTTTGAAAATTTATGTTAACAGTCTGGAAACTGAAGTGTACAACGTTGTCCATTGTATTCACAATCGAAAGTCGAACATGGTCATACACAGGAAAACCGATTCCAGCAAAGCTTTAAGAGCAAAGAGAATGTCGCATTTCCTTTTTCGAAATGCCGCATCTAATTAAGGATGTGTAGGTATGCGATGGTACACAATGCCAATACAACGTTTCCTAACGAAGAACGTGAGCGCGGGAATTGAATACAATGGGTATTTTAGAAGCGTGATCGCGCCAGTAATGAATCTAACGAACTACTCCTCGGAAATGAAGCTTGGCGAATGTATCTTATGAGCGGAGGAAAAAATGAATGCCGTCACATTAAGGACGTGTCGTTGATGTGATACATTGTAATTAGTTTTATTAATGCAGAAAAAAGGGAAATGAAAATCATGTGTTGCTCAATTGCTAACATACATCTGGTATTTCATTTATTGGATTGTAATATCTTTTCCAGCGATTTTTCCTATAATTTCTTTCAATAATTTTATGTGAGAGATTTTTATTAGATTTTAAAAGTAAAATTTTATATACTAGTATTTTTTTAAAATTATATTTCAATGGCCAAGGAAAATAACACTATTGTTTAGATATTAATTGAAATATCATCTCAACACTGATTGTAAAACGTATAATTCCATATTATAGAAAACTGCCCAAAGCTACACGAAACTGCAGTATGCAGAACTAAATATGCGACGTCTGTTAGTCAGCATTCTCACTACTTCTGCGCCATCTGTTTCTCGGCATCTTTTAAAGTGAGACATCTATATAATAGTTCAATCAACGGTTTAGATATTTAGGCGTTCGTAATTTTACCAAGGTTTGAAAATACTATTTGGCAAAAGTTTTTCTCAAATACATTAGAGTAATCAAAATAACAATGCTTAAACGTAAAGAATAAAAGAAAGTCACCACGCACACTGTATATTTTTAATACGACAATTTATAGTACATATTGTTGGCTTTCCCCACGTTCGACCTTTAGTAGTATTTATTTGTACGTAGTACGAAATTATTGGAAATAACAATGTAGGTACGTAATTGCTATTTCGAGTATTTCCTTATACATCTTAAAAGTCCAGCAACAATTATCTCCGATATGTATTACATGTTACCTAATGATACAGTGGAAAACTAAGAAGCAAGAAACACATCGTTGGGTTCGCCGTCGCACCGTGCGTTTATATTTATAAAACAGGAATACCTTTATGCACTAGTTCTATATTTGCATTGAGCATAGCGTCCGGTTTTATTGGGCATTTTGCGTTCGCCCGTCGAGTTACATCATTAATTATTGAGTCGCCAGTGCTACTAAGGCAGTAATATTAAAGTAAAGGAGGCGCAGTCGAGATCTCGAGAAGTCGAGAAGGAGGTCACACACCTAAGGCAGTACTTCTTGAGCGAGTACTCTCCTTACACGAGTACTCATAATCTCGATCTCGTGCACGAACAGCATTTCTGCAATGTCCTCTACACGCGTGAGTGTTTGCTTTCTTATATTTAACGAAACATTGTCCATAAATCATTCCGTGTGGGTAAACGGAATTAATCACTTTAATTTAGATATATTGCCGCCATATATCTTGGGCGCGTACTGATTTGCATAAAAAAAAAGTTATGAAACCGACCAGAGGTAACATGTCAAACTCCGCGAACGTGCGCTACAGAAACGCGAACGCTTTCTAATTTAGCAAAGACGTATTTTTATAATGTTACAGTAATTAACTAAACAACTCGATGATGTTACTTTATTACAAATATTGTTTAATACAAACCACAAAACCTCAAAATGGTCGCCATATTTCTATAGAAGTAGAAGTGGTAGTTGTAATCTGCTACTAACCACATAATCAAGCAATGTTACAAATGTATAAAATTAGGTATAAAAATAGCATATATACAAATAAATGATTAAACTGTGAATTTTTGGCTCAACATCACTTGGTAAAATATAATTTAACGATAAATTAAATTAGTACTTCTAATTGTTAATTTATCTTGGGGTTAAAATTCTTGACACTCTACAAGCTATACTCGAACTTTCTAAACAATAAAGTACATAATAATTGATGTGCTATCAGCCAACCCTTACACATATCACAAGTAACTTCGACGTATGGTCTCTTTTTTTTTGATCGATCACACTTAATCATTATTTTCTTGAAGATCTTTGTTCTCGAACCAACGTTAATGAATCAAGTCAGTTACCAAAAATTTTTGTTTTAATTTATTTTAGATCTATTGGTAGTTGTTTTGTATGACATCGTCTTTTACTTCAATAGTAATATTGTTTCTTTATGAAATTAAGTCTATAATAATCTCAACATTTCTTCTAAAGATTCTGTTTCTTTTTACATTTTTTTTTAATTTTAGAAACTATTTTTTTTTAACATTCTAACATTATCTGTTTTTTTTGTCATTCTCCTTAAAATTTCTACAAATAATTTAGATTTCTGTGTTTTATTAAAATAATACAGAAATTAACATCTGGCAAATCAAGGGTTTGAGTGGAAGAACTCAATTAATTGTGAATCCGCCCGTGTTTCTTGCGTCCAAAATTTATGTATGTTCCTTTTTTTAAATTTATTATTATATTTATTATTCAAGAAAGAAAACCGATGATAAATAAATAAATAAATAAACTTTCTGCTTATCTTATTATTTTTATAATATCTTTTACCTACTTTACTTTTTTTAAATTTTAAAATCTTATACCTTCTGAAAATTTCTATAATTTGAAATATTTTATTAGAACTTATTGGCTGGCTTTCATATAACATTTCTTTCATATTTGTTGATTCCCTTTTTTAAAAACTCCGAATTTTTCAGAATTTCCTCCTCAACTTTTCTCATAATTTTTGGTATATCAGATATCTTATTTCTAAGATATTTTATTAGGATTGTCTGGTCCTCTTGAAATTTTTTAAGTTTTAAAACATTTCCAGTACTCTTTATTAAATTTATCTTTGAACTTCTTTTAATTTTGCAGAAATTCTACTTAATATCTACAAACTTTCTATTTTCCAGAAATACCTCGTCAAAATTCCTAGAATTATTTTACAATTTCTTTCTGTTTTCAATTTTGTTGGGTTTTAGAGTTTACTTTTTGGTTTTCACAGAACTTTCTAACATTTTCTGCCTCTTCTATTTTCCTTTTATTGGAGTTTTTAGAATTTATTTTCTGGTTTTCTTAGAAGTAAAAATTTGCCCCTGTGTTTTTGTGTTTTTAAATTGCTTCATGAACTCCGATTTTTCTAATTTTTCAGAGTTTTCCTATAGTTCTTTATTTCTTTAAGCTTCCAGATTTTAAGTATTTTATTAAAATTCGTTTTTTTAATTAGTCTGCTTTTTTTTAATTTCTCTACGAATTCTCAATTTTCTATAAGGTATTCTAGATTTTTTTCTTATAATTAATTTCTTGTAAAAGTTGTTGGTCTTTTAAGGTTAATTATTGAAGTTGTTTATAACTTATTGTTAGGTTTTCTCAGACTTTTTCAACATTTTCTACCTCTATTTCGGTTTTTCTTAAAAAACTTTTACTACAATTCCACGATTTTTTTAATAGTTTTTCTCAAGATTTCTCCTTTTAGGTACTTTATCAGAATTGTTTGGAGCTTATTATTTGGTTTTATCAAAAGTTTCTTCATGCTTTTTTTGCTATTTTTTAATTTTCCTATGAACATTAAATTTTCCAAAAAATATTATGTTCTTAAAACTTATTCCCAATGTCTATGGATTTTAAAGTGCTATATTTGCCTATTTTTTAGAAGTTTTCTTATGTATTGATTATATTAAAATTTTCTTTGATTTTTCCTGTATTTCGTATTTATTTCTGTTTATTTTTATTTCTTTTCTTAATTTCCCTGCGAACTTTATATGACTAACAGTTGCTCAAAGTTTCTAGAAATTATTTAGAAATTTCATGTAATTTCTTATGTATTTGAATGAAATTGTTTATTGATTTATTGATATTGCTCTAGATGTTCACTTAAAAAAATAATAACAGTTAATATAAATCGTACAATTTTTTAAATAGTTTTTCTGAAAATTTCTGCTTTTAAATTCTTTATCATAATTGTTTGGAACTTATTGTTTGGTTTTGAGAAAATTTTCTTCAAGATTTTTTGTTTGTTTGTTTGAAATTTCACTATGAACATTAAATTTTCCAAAATTATAATATTCTTAAAACTTATTCCCAATGTCTATGGATTTTGAAGTGCTATATTTGCCTAATTTTTAGAAGTTTTCTTTTGTATTGATTATATTAAATTTTTCTTTGAATTTTCCTGTATTTCGTATTTATTTTTGTTTCTTTTCTTAATTTCCCTGCGAACTTAAAGTGGCCGACACTTCCTGCTAAAAATGTCTAGAAATTATTTAAAAATTTCATGTAATTTCTTATATATTTGAATGAAATTGTTTATTGATATTGCTTACATGTTCACTTAAAAAAAATAGTAACAATTAATATAAATTTACAAATTACTTAACAATTTCGATCAGAGAACATGCGGGCGGAGTTCACATAGTGTTCTTCCACTCAAACCCATATTTCCCAACCAGCAGTGTATTTAGCCATTTTAGGCAATATTTTAATCATTACTGGCCCATTTTGTATGAGATTATTATGTTTTATGTTTAAAATTAATTGTTTAGTTTTCTTATAATTTCGTACATGTTTTTAATATTCATAAAAACTTATAGAAACCGTAGAAACCAATTTTCCAGAAATTTTCACTTTTTATCTATTTTTAAGATTTCTGATCTCTTCAATATTATTTCTTGATTGTTCAGACTTTATTGTCTGTTTTTCAAAATTTTAAGAATTTTGTATGTTTGTTTATAAAAGATTTCTAGTTTCAAGTACTTTATCAGATTTTTTAAACTTACTAACAAGCTTTTTTAAAAATTTTCTGCCTTGTTTTAAATTTTTGATTTTTCTACGAAAGAAAATTTTCTAGGAATTCCTTTTCATCATTTATAGAATTATCTCAAGATTTCTATTTATTGCGTACTTTATTAATACTGTTTAGAAATTATTGTGGCGATATTTTGAAATTTTCCTACCAATTTTAAATCCTCTATTAAATTGCAAATATTTAAAACTTCTTGACTTTTCTCAGGGCTATCTAATATTTTCTACACATTTTTTGATTTCTTTAAATTTCCCTATAATCTTGGTAATTTTTTCCTCTTAAAAATATTTAGGATTTTCTTATAATTAATCTCAAAATTTCTTTTTTACGCATTTTAATAAAATTTGTTTAACGTAATTTTTAAGAATTTTCAACATTTTTTAACAATTTCTTGTCAAAATATGTAAAATGTTCTCAAGATTTCTGATCTTTTAAATAGTTTATTGGAATTGTTTAGCACATATTATCAGATTTTCTCAGATATCTAATTTTTAAGTACTTTATCTGAACTGTTTAAATATTATTCCCCGTCAACAACAGCCACAGACCGGTTTCGATCTTTTTGGATCTCATCAGCGTAGCACAGTTGGAGACAGGGAATGGAGATTTACTAAATTTCGGGTTGAGTAATGTGAAGTGTTATATATTATGATGAAACGAAAATAAAATTCCTTACTTCACTTATAATTTTTATTAATACCAGATGTACATAGTACTCGAAATGTACATCTGGTATTAATAAACAATTTTCCTTTCACTGGATTTTTTTGTAGGGAATGGAGATTTAGTTAGGAGATATTTAACTCTCCGGGTTAACTATCGATACCATAAAACCATGAAAGTGCCATCTATTGTCTAAACGTTGCACAAGATTCTAAATGGATGGATAACCACCGACATTGAAGGAATCTGTCAACAGCGACAATTATAACAATAATTAAACTGTTTATATCTGATTCTATCGAAATTTTCTGTCTTATTGTATTAAATTCTTTAAATGTTGCAGTATCTTATTGGAATTGTACATTTTCTTAACATTTTATGTTTTTTTGTTTATAAGCTTCAAATTTCAAGCAATTGCTGCTCAAAATTTCCAAAATTTTCTTAAAATTTCCTTCCAGTGTTTCCATTTTCTTAAGTAATTTAATAAAATGGTTTAAAACGTATTATCTAGTTTTCTCAGAATGTCCTTCCCTTTTCAATGGTATCCATATAAACTTATTTAAATAAATGTTTTAAATAATTTCTTTTAAAGACTTGTGATCTGTTCAGTATTTTGTCTGATTATCTCAGAATTTTTTAATATTATTTCTTAATTTTCCCACAGCATTCAACAAATCCTTTTCAAAATTTTAAGAATGTTTGTTTCTAAAATTCTTTTGTTGAGTAAATTTTTTAAAGTTATGCCTTTTTTAACGTACTAACAATTCTAGAAATTTCTTGATAATAATAATATAGTCTGTTCGTTGGATCTTCCGTCGTACGTCACAAACTATCGCTTCGAGAAACGACTCAAAAACATTCAGTCTGATAAAGTAAACCAAATGCGTTAGAAAAAGAACGCACTGTAAAACTTTCGTCGTTTTTTGAAGCGATAGTTTGTGACGTACGACGGAAGATCCAACGAACAGACTATAGTAATCTTTATTGTCATAACTACAGTTTTACAAACGTCAAATATACATACTTAATTACTAGTAAACTAAAAAATTCCTTTTGGGGTAGTTCCCTCATGTGAAGAGAAATGTATTGAAAAATTTTGTTGCGAAATAATTTGTTGCATGCCGAGAGCCAAATAGTTTGTGCTTATATGGATAAAGGTTCATTCTATTTCTTGTAAAATATTTATGTTTTGATTCATGCCTAATTAAATTGTGTTCAGATTTTTTTATATATTTTAAACAAGCTAAAATATATCAAACAGGGCAAGGTTAGTATATTATATGTAGTATAAGCACTTCTACAATCTTGTCAATATGTAAGACCTGCTAAAATACGTACCGCGCGTCGTTGTAGTGAAAAAATTATCTTTAGAATTGGAGAACCCATACGCCATATGTAACTGGCAGCACATCACATGGTAAAGAATTGGCCATATTGCATAGTAAGAAAATAGTGGAAGTTAATTTTTTGGCTAGTATATTGCCATGGTTTGTCCATTTAAGGTGGCTATCCAGAGTTATTCCCAAAAATGTTGTTGTCGAGGTTTTTGCAATGTCTTTAGCCTTGGTAAATTTTCTGAGTTTTGGCTGTACTCGGAGTTAATTCGTTACTACGAAACCATTTTGATACCTCTGACATGAGGGAACCATGACGCACTTGTAATGACGACTGGTTGGAATCGTTTGTACTTATAGTGGTGTCATCCGCATATAATACTATATTATGATCTTTTACATGTTTTGGTAGGTCCTTAATATATAATAATAATAATAATATTGGTCCCAATATTTACCCTTGAGGAACACCTACATTGAATAAGAAATTTTTTAAAATATAAAACTTGTTTTATATTTTGAAGGTACTATGAGAGCAGCTTGCAGCTGACAGGATGTATGTTGTAGACATACAATTTTCTAATTAGTATTTCATGTGATACACAGTCGAACGCTTTGGTTAGATCAATAAAGGAAGTGGCTATATATTGGCTTGTTTGAAAGCACACAATGGCCCAGTCAGTAAAAGTATAACGGCATCTATTCTTGATAAGCCTTCTCTAAATCCAATTGTTTGTTGTCTATTTAGTATGTTGTTTAGTTCTAGGTATTGAACCAACGGCATTTTTAGTAATTTTTCAAAAATTTTCGAAATGATTGGTAATAAACTAATTGGATCGCCTTTCTTAAAAATGGGTATTATTTTTGCAACTTTTAAATTTTCTGAATTTTTTTTATCTTTAATACAAGAATTAAAAAGTTCAGTTAACGGTATAATAATAGAATGTTTTCGTCTTTTAACATGCTGGTTGTTAATCCACAGAATATAATTTCTTAACTTTTGTTCATTTTAAGAACTTATTGCCTGTTTTGCCCAAAATTTTCTAATTTTCCTTTTTCTGGCTCTTTTTTCTTTTTTGTAAATTTCTCTAGAAACTTTGAATTTCTCAGCAACACATCTTTAACAATTTTAGAATTTTCTTTAAACTTTTTCAAAATTTCTGATTTAATTAAGTATTATTATTATTGATTATTTTAAAATTGATTTATTCTATTCTTTCCATTTCTTGTATACTGTCGTTATGATACATAGAAGACACCAATAAAACTATATTCATTTAGTTTCTTGACTTATATGAAGCTAATGTATTCTTACGCATAAATCTAAATTTAAAAAAAAAACAAGATCTGTAATGAACCTTTTACTTTCGTACGAAACTACCTGGGCAGAAAGAGATTTATCTTTCATGTTAAAAAAATTGTCAAATGAATGTATTTATTACTATTACAAATTTCCAAAAATAAACTTCGATTTCTTTCCATAAACGAAAACATCGAAGCAATAACAATAAATTAAATTTTTTATGTCAAAAATTTTGCTAGAAAAGAAACACCGAATGACTAGTTTTTTTTTTTTTTCGGTCCGATTGTGATTTATACAGAGATAATCTCCGCACATTGTGCGAATGTAACACACGAGTTATAAAACACATGCATAAAGGTGGTGTTACAAGGTGAACCGGTCGGTATTTAAATCGGAAACTAAGTCGGCTCTAGGCGATGTTCAACTTGTACGAATCTATTTTACATACGCACGCGGTTGGCGGCACTGTTCACCAGGTTCATTCATTCGTAACGTGAACGTAGTGGACCGGAATATCGGAATACATCTGAATATGGTCGTGTCTGGGTGGTGTTCGGCTACCTCTAATTACTCAGCTCCGTACATGCCACATTTAACCGAACAAAGGAACACGCTGAAACACGCTGCACGCACAGTTTCCGCTTGATTGTCTGCCCAGAAGCGATAAATACTCGTCCAGCGAAGGAAAAAATCTTGGGGTACCATTAAATCCTCTAATTAGACGGATCACCATTATATGACAGTACCATGTTACAAATTATTATCTTGTTACATCCTTTTATGGTTACAATGTTTATTTCTTCTAGACCTTTACATAAATTCAAAAATATCTTTTGCTACATAAGTAATTTTTTGATGACTCACAATAGTTTGCTTAATATTTGGATAAAGCTATCTGAACCCAACAAAGTAATGTATTGCAATAGGTTTTCAGTTGCATACACTGTATGACGTAATTTGTAGGATAATGACATTTCTACAATGAAGAAATAGAATTTGGATTTTTTTTAACACAATAAATAATAGAACATTAACTCAGCAGGCTTAATAAAGTAGAATTAAAGTTGTTTCGTAAAGCAATAAAAATATGTTCAATCGTTCAGTTGGTATATTATTGTTTTCATAATAATAAACTTAATCAAATTAAAAGATATGTTAGAGCAATACGTTTTAATCAAGGGCTATGAAATAAAATTTGTTTGATGGCCAAGAAAGTTTTACCGATTAATCATACTGAGTTAAGAGCACAGTTGCCATAAAATGCATCCGGTAGTGATGATGATGTAAATCCGATATGTTATCCATTTCCTCTTCTTAACCTATCCCAATAAATTAATTATTGTCCTAGCGTACCCTTGATCTGGACTAATAAGTTATTTATTGTCCTAACATACTCATAACCTATCCTAATACACTATTCATTCATAAAGCTTTCTTTTGACCTATCTCAATATATTAATGATTGTCCTATGGTACTTAGAACCTAAGCCAATAAATTATTTAATAATAAAAATGTATTGTAGCCTTAAGAAGAGTCATTTGTTTTCGTGTTTTTCTTATTATTCAATAAATTATTCATTGATCTAGCGTACTATTTACTTATCTCAAAAAATTAATTATTGACGCTTTTTTAATATATTATTCATTGCTCTAGCGTTTTCTTGACCTATTTGGGATAGGTCAAGAAAACTCTAGAGCAATAGTCATAACCCTACCATATTCTTGACCTAGACTAATAAATTAGTGTCCTACCGTACCGTGCCAATATATATATATATATATAATAATATATTATTAGAAACGTAGAAATCTACACTTTAAAGTTGTAAACTTCTGATGTATTTTCTAAAAATAATAAATGTAAATAAAATAGTAAGTTACATTGTGTATATAATTATCTCAAAAATAAATGAACTCTTTTCCATGCAAACAACTAAATCAAAGGATGGATGGAAAACCGATAGAAACACATGGTCATCTAGAAGTGGCTTTGTCGAAAATCTAAATTGCAGCAAGTTCTCCATTGGATATTGTGGCACATTGTCATAAACACACAAGAGAAATTTTAACGTAATGCGCAGACCGATTATATACTTTAACCAGAACAAAGTACCCGCATACCTCTTATACAAAACAGTTTCATCCCGGGCACAGTCGTAAACTTTATTAAACAAAATTTACACGCCGGCATGTTCTAACAATTTTCCAACCTGACAATTCTTAGCGATTGTAGGCAAATGAATGAAAGTAGAGAAGAACATATAAAAGCCATTGAGAAAGATCTATCTTCGACCCGGATCATTCCAAAATAACAGGACACCAGATAAATTTCCATAAAACTAGTCAATTGCAGTATTGGGCCATTTTAGAAAAAATATTATGCGTAGAGTAATCGAGATAGAAATAGAAGCCGATAATCTCAACAACAATTACAACACATATCTTTTAAAAACGAAGCAGAGCCACTGAGCAGATTGCGATGGCTTAAAGATTCATTAGTATTGATTAGATTTTTTAATATTATCAATCAGTAGTAGCATTGTATTTCAAAAAAATTATTTCAACGAAGACTATTTTACTATGAAAGTTTTCAACCAACTCTTTCATAAACACCAGGTTATGGAGAATTAGTGTCTCAATCAATTTACGTATTCAGAATATAGTAGAAAGAATAGGATCTAATCCTAGTTAAGAAGGAAAAGGAAGAAGAAGAGAATATAGAGCATTCATTTCCGGTGAATATTTTATTTCGGACAGGTACTTTGGATCTTGGATTGGTGATAAGCCACTGCTTATTTTACGAAGCTATAAGCGATCGTTTTGTGCAGGTATTTAATCTAGCTCCCAAAAAAATAATTTTCCTCCGAAGGGCAGAGCCCAATCATGTGATACACCTACACATGTCTTACTCTTTTTGGTTAGCGTGGTATTGATTTTTCGATGAAAACTACATCAGCATCGCATTTAATCGAAAAGCTCTCTGAGATTAATCCTTTCACCCTTGAATGCAGATGGGATTTGTAGAGACCGACACGAAAGCCGGCCTGAGAAACCCAGATAATTATTTCGTTATCAAGAAAATCCAAAATACGCCGTGAAGACCCCTCACTTAAACTGTATACATAAAACATTAAGCAAGCTCTTTGAAAGAACCTACCTTGAGGATAATGTCGACTAGCTTTCAAACTACAGGTTACAGGTTACATAGGGTCATTGCGAGGTGGGTTAACCTCTCGTGAACTGTGACCTAACCGATTCATTATTCTGCCCTTAACCAATCACATTCCAAGTAGTCCCACGTTCTCTTTGAAGCTGGTAACTTCAATTTAGTGATGATGCTACTCACTTCTTCTCACACAAGTACATAGTGTGTGCTCATTCGTTTCATCTGCTGAATCACATAACCTGCAATTTCCACATTTCTCTTTTTCCATTTTCACAAATGGTACCGGAGGGTACAATACCTCATGAGTCTTCTAAATGTTTTCAGCTCGCTCTTTGTATATTATGCCTGCAATCGAGTTTGATGAGTCGTTTTGACCTGGGACATAATTTCTGTACTTACGACTTCTATCCTCTTCCAATTTTTGCAGCACCTCTCTGCTATGCGCTATGGGGTATCCGCAAAACGGCTCTGGTTCTATGGGAGTGGTATTTGCGCCTCTTTTGGCGACTACATCTGCTACTTCACTGCCCTCGATACTTTCGTGCCCTGGGACCCATATGAGGGTCAACGAGTTGCGAGAGTGACCATCAACATTACCAGACAGTCCGTGAGCCGCAGCTGTAGACTCAAACGCACTTTAGTGCGGCTTGGCTGCCTGAGCAAATGTAACGGGTGTCCAACAATTATTGCAGTCCCGGGTGGCCATGAAAACGTCGTTTCTTACTTCATAAAAATTAACCTATTTAATTAAACATATTCGAAACGTCAGTTTAATTTATTTGACACATGTAAGAACCGACCTACGTTTTTGATTCCTACGCCACCCATGACTGCAATAATTGTTGGACACCCGTTATATATGTGTGCTTATCCAGGCATTCCCTGGCGTACATATCAAATGCAATTGCATTGCATAGCCATGAAGCTCCTGTGGTTTTTGTTAGGGCTGTAAATGCCTATTCCAGTACCTCTGTTATTCTTGGCACCATCCGTGTATTTTTAAGTCCCTTTTCCAGTCTCCCGGCAGTGATTTCTTCCTCTGGTGTAGTCGGAGGGCCACCTTTTGTACCATTAGATGAAGCGGTGGGAGACCAATTATTGCCTCCAATTCCGCGGGTCGTTAGCATGGCCCCTGTGATGCTTAGACAACCTAAACGTTGAAGCATGCACCTTTTAAGATGGTCTGAAACATCAAAAACACATTGTAGCATTTGCAATGCCCAGAAACGGGAATCCACCCCTGTGAGCGATATTATAAACTATCGCATTGAAAATATTTAAGGTTTTATGTATTTTGAGGTGCTTAATTATCTCATTAAGCTATTCTAAAGTAATCGGATAACATGTTCACTATCGGTTGTTGTTAGAACAACTCGTTAAAAACGCTGACTTTAGAAGTGAAGTCTAAGTTTTCACTGGGGTTAAGGATAAATTAATAATAAGCCCTATCGATTTCTGAATGGACTAAACTAAACGCAACTTGAATCGCCTAATTTTTGTGCTATTTATGAACACAAAACGATCTTCCTAGAAATTATTACATAACTTACATAATTTATCTCTCATGGTAAAAGCTAGATTAGGAAATTCTGTGGCGAAAAACTGATCTTGAATGCGAGTGATCTTTTTGTCATTAATTAGAGACTAAAACTTGAGATAAAAATCTATTATTCGTGAACTCGTTAAGAGCTATAAGCATAATTAAGGAGAACTTATCAACAAAGTCTGCTTTTGATCTAATAATCTGTTGGGGTGAAATGGGATTCTAAACCTTCATCTTATGCCAGTTGATAGACTTAACCACTCGTATTGCTTTCTTAGTTCAGATCGCAAGATTTATAATAACTGGATTGTTGTTCGTCAACCAAATGTGAGAGTCCAAGTCGAGACTGCGAAATATAGCTATTTTTAATACCTTAAGGATCATTGTTAGTAAAATTGGCACAATTGAATTTAGTTTTCATTCATGAAATTTTTAAAAAACATATTATAATTAGCACTGTAAGTAAGCAGTAAAACTGTTTGTAATACTGATTATTCCTCTTTTACGAAAAATGTTTATATTTTTCCTGAAATTATTCTAAGGATGTCTCGAATTTCAAGAAAGAAGGAGTTACTACAAAATTAATAATACAAATGAAGAATGCTACAAAATTGATGAAAACTCCTAATTTCAAAAAATTGGAAATTAGTTAAATATTTTTTTCGAAAGTGAATACAGATTCGATAGTGATTATGAAAGTTTCTAATTAATAAGGAAGAAAATTATTTGAATACAAGTAGAGGACGAAAGAGAATAAAATTGTTACCTACGTTTAATAAAAGAAAAAAAATTGCACACGCCAATTTTAAAAAATCTGCTTTAGTTTCAGATTATGATCATTTTAAATATTTGCGAGATCAATGGAAGATTTTAGGTTCACAACTTCATAATCTGTATATTAAAAAAATCGAGAACGATATCTGCACGAATCCTCGTAACTTTTGGAACCACATTTCGAAATTAGAAAAGATAATGGTGAAAAAATATCTGCAGGTTTTGCTAAATATTTTTCCGAAACTTATAAAAACATGAAGGAGAGAAGAAGTCATTTCACTTTTAATAAACAAGTTTTTGACTCAAGATTTACTATTTCATTACAAGATGTATATAATGAGCTACAGTCGCTTGGAAATTGTACATCCTTCGGTCCAGATGGTGTCCCTGCAATATTTCTATCAAAATATGTGTGTACTTTATCTGAACCCTTATATAATTTGACTTCATGTTCTATTGCTGAGGAAAAGTTTCCGGATATTTGGAAAACAAGCTTTATATTACCCATACATAAAACTGGCCAGATAGAATTGATCCCAAACTATAGAGGAGTTTTTTTTCCAAAAATCTTTGACAAACTAATTTCGAAGCAATTGTTCTGGCTTACTAAGGAAATTATTGATGACACACAACACAAATTTTTCCAAAGTAGATCCGCCATGACCAACCTTCTCGAATTTCAAGCATCCGTTTTATCTGCCTTTGAAAAAAGATGTCAAGCCAATGTCGTCTACACTGATTTTTCGAAGGCTTTCGATAAAGTTAACCACTTCATCTTATTATCGAAAATGAATGCTTATGGATTTAACAAAAGTGTCATAAATTGGATCCGTTCATTTTTATCCAGTAGACAACAATGTGTTCGAAATGCAAACTACATTTCTAGTAGTATAAAGATATCATCTGGTGTAACTCAAGGTAGCCATTGTGGTCCCTTGCTATTTTTAATTTTAATTAATGACATTTCTCGAATTCTAAACCACGCTAGGTGTTACATTTATGCTGATGACATGATAATTTTAATGGAAGTCAAATCGATTCAGGATTGTCACAATCTTCAAAACGACCTAAACAATATCTCTAATTGATGTAAAATAACCTATTCCGAAGATGATATGAAGAAAGGTGAAATGCAACATATTGAAATTGCTTTTTATGGAACAGTTTCGATAAAGATCGAAACACGTTCCTCATCTGACAGACCACCTCGTCATTACGTCTTCTAAGATGTATTTGGTCCAACTGGATACTCTAAATTAAATGATTACTTGTGGAAAGTGTTTAGTAAGAGCAACCATTGATTTGTAGAAAGCGAAATAATACAATGCTATTTTATAACTACTGATTTTCTTTTGCTGTAAAATTGTATTTTAATACATGATACTGAAAGTTCGTTAAGTTAATGACATTACAATTTTAATTGCTGTTTCCGTTATGTTATCAAATTATTTAAAATAAAATTAATACGTTTGCTGCTACATTCTTTATGTAACATAATCACGGAGGTGAAGCTGTAAATGAAAGACTTGTTTTGTAAAAGTCTTTCATTTACAAATCATTTATTTGATAACTTGAATATGATAGAAATAGTGTTAAGGCATTTTGCTAATAGTCAATTAAAAAAAAATATGTACATTTTTCTAATCTCTACGTTTTATTGCAATCTATCAATAGGAATTATTATTATTTATAGCACATTACTTTATCCATAAATTATTACTATTATTTGGGTGGTGTTAATTTGGTTGCATATAATATGAAGGTTAAATAATGTATTAATATAATTATGAAATGCGTAAACTGTAGGCGATATATAAGATGCCTATAATAAATTTAAATGTAACTGAACTGAAATATTAAATTTTTACCACTAAAATGGCATTCAAACATCAAATGTCATGTTTTTGTAAAATATGTACATATATGTAGTGATAAAAACATAGTAAGTGTTTAAGTTTAGAGTTATTATCTTATAAAATAAAAACAATAACATCACAATAGTGCTTCTGTCAGTTTTCAGAAACTATATGAGTTACAGGATTGGATACAAGTAACTAACTAAACACACGTTCTTGTCTTACTAATCAAATACTGAATATAACAAAACATGTTTGTAATTTATGGAGTAAATACCACATTGATTCTTAAATATTCCAAACTTATTATTATGTTATTTTAAACACATTTTTTTAGTTTTTCTGATTCTTACTACTAGCTCTACAAACCTTTCAGACTGTATTGCCCACTTGCAACGCAGCTACTTAACCATTGATTAAAAGTTAATAATTGTTCTCAATTGTACGGCATAAAAAATACCAAAAATAAAAATGAAAACCATATAAAAACGTGTGATTCCTATATTATTACTCTGTGATCGGTGGTTACTTAATCAGCCGACGCGTCGGTGCAAGAGAAATACTCTGGTTTAAGTTAATAAGGATTAGTTAATCGAAAAATGTAATTAGAGCTGGTGCAAATGGCCATATGACTACTATGTCATTTAAGCTTAAACATTTCAAAGTGCTTTATCACATAGTTATTATCCGTTCTTTTGAAATACAGTTCTAAAGATAAATCACAGCGTGAACTTTTAGAAAACAACAGAAAAAATCTGTAAATCATGGCGTTTTCCATTAATTATGTAATTAATGACAACCTACTAATAAGCCCGATAAGATGAATATCTATGTAATTAGATTCCCCGCCAATTAATTTAATATGCATCTTAATGACGGAATTAAGCAATTAAATAAACGAGTCGACGCCAAGCAGAAGAAACTAGCTCGACTGGAAAGTGGTTTACACTATGTAACTGGTGTCGAGAATTTCCCTAGTGTATACTAATTACAAACTACCTTTTTAACACATGAATTCACATTTTCAGCACATTTTTTGTACCATATAGGTAATTTCATTACAACGTACAACTTGAATATTTTGATTATTATTGTAATAAATATTTTATTAATATTTTTCGTCGTCTACCATTTATTTATATTTTCGTCTATAAATAACGACGAAATTACGAATCGACCGAAATAAACCGGTTCGAGTAACCTTTGATTTTCGTCGTGTTTAATGTTTATGAATTGATTTTGAAGCGCAATCGTTGATAATGACCGTTTTCCCATTGCAGATTTTCTCTTTGGCGATTCTGTTCCTAACAACGTCCAGCCGATATGTCCACAGTGAAAGAGAACATAAGGTAATAAACAATGTGTAAATTATTCATTTTTTTCTATTTTAAAATGTCATTTAAATTTAACCTTTCGTGACTGTTTATTTATAGTCGATATAAGATTAACATTTGTTTTTAAAATATAATATAAATATTTAAAATATTTATAATCATCAGAATTCCTATTAATGGCGTTTCTTTAAGTTATTATTTTAACATTTTTAACTCAATAATATATGTATCTAAAAATATCCTAATGAAAAATTCATTCATTTCTTGATTATAGATTATACGACCGCGTATTTAATTTATTTGTTTGGTGTAGTATTTTACTCAGTTTGTATTATTTTTATTATGGCTTGTGTCTAGTAATGAAGTAAATATAAACCTGAGTTGATTTGAACCAAAAACATTTTTTGTTTCCAGTTTATATCATGTTTTTAATTTTTTTTAAATTATTAAACGGTTTTATTATGATTTGTGGTAAAAACACAAAACAATTTAAAAGATAATTGAACAATAATTAATAATTGATTTAAGTTGATAAAAGTTTTTTTTGAGGCTGTTATTAAAATTAATTAAATCCGATGATTATTTATCGGATTGATTTAATTAATTTTAATAAAAGCCTCAAAAATTACTTTTATTGTTTTAATTATGCCAAAAATATAAGAAATTATCTAAATTATTATTTTTTTATTATTTGGTCCAAAAATAAACACCTGTATTTAAAAATAAACAAATTTACTAATTTTAGATTATTTAAATTTTAGGTCCACAACATTGTTCTTTACCCAGAACGACACTCGTGGTGCCAAACCACACCGATAAAACAAATAGTGGCAATGCCTGGCTATGAACCAGTAACCATCGATAACAACGTATGCGTTGGCGCCTGTTATAGCTACAGCATACCAAAAACTCAACCAGCCGAACCTGGAGAACTCATCGGACCGTACTGTGATAGCTGTCAACCATTGGAAATACAATGTTACCACGTAAAATTATACAAATTTATATTTTTTACAACCTAAAATAAATTTGACTTTTTAGGTTACCTTAACATCAGATGACGGTTCGAAAACCATCCAAAAACGAGTGCAAATCATCACCAATTGCAGTTGTTCTTCCTGCAACAAAGAACAAGCAGGTGATTGCGAAATTTCAGAACAGAATACGTTAGAATTACCTACCAACTTATTTTCCAATCATGGACAAACTAGTAACAGTTCGGAATCGTCCGAGGCGGAAATCCCCGAACTGCTAAATTTATCCCATTCCAAAAAACCTGCGTATCCTCTAGTCATTCCAGAAAACGCTACCAATGAACAGCACTATAAAATCAATTCGAATTTAATTAATCTCTTAAGGAGCATACAAGACCAGGAGGATGATGACGACGAGTCCAACTTTAATTACGATAAAGATCAACTGAAAGAACTCCTGGAAATAATCGAGGGTTCCGAGCACGAATTAAGCTATCAAAATCTTATGAATTTTGTAAATTTCGTTAACGTTCATAACTCTGAAAATTTAGAGCTAGATCTAAGCAAACTGAAGGAAGTGCTGATGAATTTTAAAAAGGATCAAAGCATCATGGATAAACATCGTGAATTTGGCTTAGGCATCGATTTGGAGAGTCTAAACAATAAAAATAACGCCGATATAAATAGAGATATCGATGATTTGTCCAAGAAGTATACTGTATCAAAAAATTTCGGCATTGAGGGTAGTCGATTGGGATTGAGTCATCATAAAGGCGAGTAATTGTATATTTTGTGTTTACATTTATAAATTGTAAAATGTGTAGGTTCGCACATTGGAATGGGTATGCATCCGCAAAGCTTTATGGATTCAAATAGGGTTGATGGGAAAACGAAAATTGATTCAAAGACTAGTCCCAATTTAATTGATGATGGAAGCCAGAAAAAGGTGGAAATTGATGGCGGAAAAGGTAAATATTTATGGCAAATATATTGCACTATAAGAATAGAATTTTTATTCGTATTGTTATATCGCAGAAAATATTAATTAATTACGGAGTAAACATGAATGTTAAAATTCATGTTTATAGTAAGCATAAATAACCAATTGAATTTTCTTAAATTAAATTTGTCAAATTTGTAAATTAAATTAAATATTAATTACTTATTAGTTTTTTTTTAAGTTAAAGTTTCAGAACAAACATATTTTGCACATTTAGTGGCAGTTATTTAAGCGGTAGTTGTATTCTTCTTGTAGAAGAATTTATTTTAAATAATATCTTTAGATGCAAACATAATATATATATGGTTTAAGACAAGTCAGATATTAAGTAAATCAAAGACGTTTTAAATTCTGTAGGGAGAGACGATTAAATTAAAAAAATTGTAAAAGGACAGATTGATAAGCTAACAAACAAAACACATATAATACATATAACAACAAACATTTTAGAATACCCTAAAAGCATATTATTTCTGCAGTAAAAAGATCAAGTTTGGCTGAAGTACAACTTACACAATATTAAAACCAGAATCCTTAATTATTAAACAATTTAAAATATTTTTTTAACTCTACATTGAACAGGTACAATGATAATATATTTATTATTATTAAGAAAAACAATTGATAATAAAAGTTTCGTAAATAATCGTGTAACATTAACGTAGATGAAACATTATCAAAAGTTACCTTACTGCCCTTTGAAATAGTCACCTCCCATAACTTCGTACCGCTGAAATCTACTATGCATGTCCTGGAAACTTTTCAAAAAGGCTTCTTTTGGGATGGAGTTCAAAAGCCTCGTCACGTTTCGTTGGATGTCAGGAATATAGTCAAATATCTTTCCTTTCAAAGCGAGTTTGAATCGTGGGAATAGGAAGAAGTCTGGAGAATTGAGTTCTGGCGAGTATATTGGATGTTTTTATGAGGTACTGTTTGACGATCTGGCACAAGACGACACTATTCGTTTTTTTCATCCCTAAATTCTGGGTAATGATTTGACATACGGATTCACGGTTGATCTACAGTACATCAGCTATCATGAGTTAATCGACGATCTTCCTTGAGTAATTTCCTCACTTTCTCAATGTTTTCGCCACTGACGGAGGTCGCCGGTCTTTCCGGCCTTCTCGAAAACGGGCGAACCACTCCTACGCACACTTCAAGGGCACTGCTTGATCTTCATGAACACGTACCAGCATCGTAAGAGTTTCTTTCGGTGTCTTGCCGGGCTTAAAACAGAACTTTTCTCAGTCAAGACCCAACGAATTAAACAATCACTTTGTAAAACAAGTCTTACATGTCGCACAAACAGTGCTCAACTTAACAACAGTAGAAGAAAATGTCAACACCTGCCACTACGCAGGTGCAGCGTTATGTTTCACCATAGTTGCCAGATCGGCTGACTTCATTCCCCGAACTTTTTTGTCAGAGGTTGTATATACATTATAATGGACATCAAAGCATTTCTACAGTAAACAGATCAAAAGTAAAATATATACATATGATAATTTAATGGAATATAAGATAAAACATTTAATAATTGCAATAAAGACGATTTTAGTGTTCAGTAACAAAATACTATATTATCACATGCCATAAAAATTCTGAAAACGAATAGAAGGCCTTTTGAGTTAAAAATGATTTTCACCATACCTTTAAATCTTTTATCGATAAATTTTGTATTTTAGAAGGCAGGTGTTTTGTATTTTGATCTGCACTCTTGCATTCTTTGATCTAGTGTCATAATGTTATGATAAGAACTGATACAATTGTACTTTTAAATATTTGCTTTTATATGCAAGATGCATTGAACTCACTTGCAGTTATATTTACCTTGTTGTTTACTCTTTGTTTATTGTCGACATTTGATTTTATGAGATTCCAGATCGCTTAGAGAACTATTTGGCTTTCCAAACCCCATCCATCCAATTTACTATACCAATTTACTTAAATCAGTTTCATCACTCAACGAATATTTACCATTTGTAAGAGTTCAATTCACATTTAAAAAATAATAAATTCTATAATTAAAAAAATATATATATTTGATAATGAATATATGAAATTCTTGAATATTTACAAGCAATTCATTAATAATGAATTTTATTTCGATTAATTTCGTGCAACTAAATAACAATATTAATTGAATCTATATACTTATCTAAAGTACGATTCACTTTAATTTTGCATTTTTTAGGCATCACTTTAGTGATACAATTGATCCATGTCTAATCACACGATTATTCAAGTGTACATGCTATCAGTATTTATCTCAAATATTACAGATTACTAAGAACCAAGGCTGAGTTCAAGTATAGTTAAGAATAAATAATAACGAATTCTTAATTCATTGAAATATAAAGTCCTCTCAACGGTAGTTTTATTAAAAAATAACCCAAACTTTTTTTTTTTAGGTCATCATCATCTTGGAGAAGCACAACACATTGGCCTAAAATTAGGTCACCTAATTCACGGTCCGCACGGCAGCTTGGTTCTGGCCCCGGACAGCATTAAGGTCGAAGAGAAGCTCAACCTGGAATCTGAAGACGTCAGTCCTAACCACGAAGGGGTGGTCCTATCATATGAAAACCACCGAAGCCACCATGACCATCACAACCACCACAAACGCCAGTCGGCGCCAGGCTTTTAGATAAACACGTAGCCTACACAAACCTAATAAAAAAAAAACTAGACATTAGTCAACCAAATTTCAGCAAAAACCATATACGTACGGTCCAAAAAGTAATCCCAGTTTATAGAATATAGTATTCCCCCTCCCAAGTTGTATATAATTATTTATATAGTTTTTATATGTAAAAATAATATATATACCCCCTCAGAACAAATTTATTTATGTATATAGTAAACAGTACAAAAGCCGAAAAAACATATCAAAAGCTATTAAAATACAAAACTTACTCTATTCCTATTCCCGTTGCTTTGCCATTTTTTGGATTCGCTGTTTTTTATACATATATTATATAATATTAATAATATATTCTCTGTTTATTACTTATAGTTTATTACGTTTTTTTTTTTCTTATTGTTTAATTTTATTTTAAAATTCTTTTGGCTGTGTGCTGTGTCTTAGTCAAAAATTATTATTATTTTTTTTGTTATTAATTTTTATATCTTATTGTTTCATATAGTTAAATATTTATCTTTATATTATGTATCACCTTTATTAGTAAATTTAATATATTTCTACCAATTTCTTGACAAAATATAATTCATTTTCTTATACCCTTCTCTTATTTTTAGAATCGTTTTTGTTTAAAGATGATTAGATTTTCTTGCGTACGGTGCACGTTTTTTCTTCACAATAACTCGACTAGCCACTACGTTGCATCGGGAAATGGATGATTTATTTAGCCAGTGCTATTTGGTACTAACTTTTCTGCTGCTTGAGTAATGCTGAGGTTTATACGTTATGTAGAGGAATCAATATCTTCGTTAATCTGTAGTAGTGTGGCGTTATCCCTATATTTATCCCAAGCGCCTAGGTCTGCGTTGACTAACCCTTGGTATATTGGTAGAAAGCAGGATAGGAAGTTAACCAAGGGCTTCCTACCAAAAGCATGTAGGAAGATTTGTCTAATTCTATTGCCGAAAAAGTCTTATTTGAAATATTGAAATGTGGTTGGTTGTACCTTGTTTAGTAATCCACCTCAAATAATATTTAGGATTTCCTCTATATGTGGACATCTGTTATCTAGCCTGGATTATTCCCTTAGTGGATTATGGGAATTAAAGTCCCCCAGTAATAAATAAGGTACGGGTAATTATTGCACTAAACTATTTGATTCCTCTTCCAGTTCTATCTGGGAGATGCATATAATTGTCTTCACGGATGCTGTTTATACATGGTGTGGCTTTATGATCAACCTCCGAGAATACACATCCATCCCTTAAGAGTATTTCCACTCCACCTTTTGTTCGCCGTCGAGGAACTACACCTTTCCTCAATATTGTACAGCCTTTTAGAGCAAAATGTACTTTATTTAGGATGATCTTCAATTCACCATAGTGCAAAATATAACCGTTACAATAACATTTTATAATTTTTTCAAACTCTTTAAATTAAATGAAAAATGTAGAACAGATAATTATAAAAGAAAGATAGTAAGAAAAATAAAATATCAAGGAGCAGGCCGTTTTGTTGGATTTTCCTTTGTGCTTTTTTCGCTTTCTGAATCAGTTGGTCTTCCGCAAGAACACAGAGCGGAACTATCACACCTTACTAATATTTGGCCAAGTATTTTGGCAATTAAAACCTTACTTCTATGTTGTAAAATGCTATGTTAATATAATTTTTGCAGTTGGATAGAATTCAAAGTCAAGATGAATGGAAGCGTGTTGATTAGTTGTCCATCTTTTTTTGTTTCAATCCTCCTTATTTCTGTAACATTTTGAGTCTTAAGGTCCACCAACATATCCTCATCTGCACAAGTAATAAAGTCGCGACAATAAATTACATCTTTAGAGTAATAGATGTAAAGGTTTTGTCATCTAATTATTTTCCGTAGCATTTTTAACATGGCTTTATTTTTCACGAATTTTCTCTTTTTCTTGTATATTATCATATTTTACGTGATGTCAAAATTATTTGATATTTTAATCATTCCTATTGTAAAATAAATCAATCGGTTGATATTTTTAGTGTGTCAAGGTGTTGTTCTAACCTTTAATTATTATCACTCATCAAAATATTGCATATAGTCTAATAATAAGTAAATTCACTGGCGAATTTGGATTCTTAAATGTAGGAAATTATATGTTGATGTGTGGTTTTTCTAAGGTTAACTAATTTATTTATTATTAAATTATATGCCCCTACAAAAAATCAAATAGAAAATTTTGTAAAATATTGTAATAATGTTTCTTTTATTTTACTAAAATTTTGACTGCTGAATTCAAATTGTACTATAGCTCTACACAATCAGCCAATGTGTGAGTAGTCCGAAATATCTTGATATCATTTGCAAACATTAGAAATTCACAATTAAGGCTTCTAGCAACAGAGTTTATAAAAATTATGAATAATAATGGCCCTAGGTTGGACACTTGGGGTACACCACTTGATGCCGTATAAGAAGGGGATTTATAGCCATCGACCTCAACAATTTGTTGACGATTATACAAATAGGATTTAATTACAGTTATAATATTATCACTGATATTGTACTTATATAAATATTCTATAATAATATGATGTGGCATGCAGTCAAAGGCCTTCGATATATCCGTGTAAATGACATCAACTTGATTTTGTTGATCCAGTTCAGATGATATCTTATGTTTAATGTTGATTAGGTTCGTCATAGTAGTGCGTTTTTTTAACAAACCCATGTTGATTACTAGATATATTATGCTGCACTAGACTATAAATTACATCAGACAGAATACATTCGAAGACCTTTGCTAAGGAGTGAAATTGGCCTATAGTTATTAATATGGTGCTTATCACCTGATTTAAAAACAGGAACGACTCGTACAGTTTTCCAACAGTCCGGAAATACTCCACTTTTTAGAATTACATTGTAAATTCGGGTAATCGGTACACATAATACGTGCGAACAGTCCTTAATTAAAAACGCAGGTATATGGTCCAACCCCATGGTTAAATTTGGCTTTACTTTCTTCATAAATTTTAGCACTGTCTCTTCAGAAATATAATAGTCGCCTATATACGTATTTCTACTCGATCCCACGTTGGAACCTTGTGTTGGTCCATAACTGCTAGCAAAGTGAATTGCAAAAGATGAAACTATTTCTTTTGTACCTTGTAGACATTCGTTTCTTATTAATGAATGACCAGAAGCGTGCAGGTTCGTTGGCAATCTCATTTTCGGATCTACTGATAAAATTTTTGTAGGCAATTCTAGACAATTGTTTATATTTCTTCTGCAATTCTGATAACCGTAACTTGTTATAACTGGTTGGATGCCGCCTATAACGTGATCTATAATGCTGTTTTGATTTTAAAATATTAATCAATTCTAAATTGAACCAAGGAGGGTACCGTTTTTTTTGCAACTATTATATTTAAGAACATGCTTATCAAATAATGAGTATAATATTTTATAAAAGTAATATAATATGGCTATTAAAAGCAAGTAGAACTCCACCTCGTCTTTTATTAGATCTATCGCTGCGTATAACATTATAACAGTCTGGAAATAATTCAGAGCTATAAAATCCATCTTTTAGCCACGTTTCTGTGATAGCTATTATATCAAAACTGTTACCTTCTAAAAAAGTATAGAAATCAAGTGTTTTTGAATTCAATCCACGAATATTTTGATAGTAAATTTCAACATGGTTTGTTTTAGATTTCGAGTGATTCAGTTAGGAGAGAATTAATTTTCCGAAGCAGAGTTTGAGATTATTTTAGGAACTCCATTAAAGAACTTCAATCTTAAGTTATTTTCACCGTTCAATTGCCTGGCCTTAAGTTATGTTATTACCGTATTTAAATATTCCCGTTGCATAAGAGTAAGGTCTAATTTAATTTTAATTAAATATATATCACATCCATCAATGTAATTTTTGTTAGTGTTTAGGGATTATTCAGTTCCTTATTCTAGTTACATTAATAAGGTGATATTATCTTTCGGTCCTTTATTATTGATTCATTTCGGGAAGTATATATTATATACTTTGATTGTTAGTATTAAAATATGCTTTCTCACTACATGATCAAGTCGTAAAAATTTAAAATTGAATTAATCATATTCTTTGTTTTTTGGATTGAATCATTATTGATTCAAGCTTATACAATAAATTATCTTTTTATGTCATTCAAGATTTTAGTTGATATTTCTATTATAAATCTTTGATCTTTGTGTTTTAGCGCTGATTTCAATCAACGGTTTAAGTCTACAAGTTTTTTTGTAATGTAAAACCTTATCCATGTTTGAGTTTTGTGATGAATTTTTAATTAATTCCCTATTATTAACATAGTGTTTCACCAAGTGATTAATGAGAAACAAAGAAATTGTAATTTTGTATTTTCACGTAAGGTGGTTGTGGTTTGTTGTTTCCTTCAACTGTTATAAACTGCCTGAACTCTATTTTTGAAAAAAGTATTAGCATTGTTGTTAATTTTAACTTTATATATTTCATTTCATTAAATGGCCCTTAAAAGTTGCTAATCTCAACTGTAAATTTCGTACTTGATCTTGCCCACCAAATCATCGAATCATTTGCAACGGCTAATTATTGCCTCCTTTCTAGGTTTAAGTATTTGGGTGTTCCTCATGATATACTTATATACTTTTATAGAAGAAGTCAAAATCTATTGAGAAGTTATTATCCTAATAATTGGACCTATCACATATAAATTACGGTGTACCTCAGGGATTTGGGCCGTTACTTTCCTCCTATTCAATTTGCAGAAGTAACTAATAATTAGAAAAAAACTTGAAAATATTTCGTACATCTACAATGATCTACATTATTTTGTCAGTTGCTGGGTAAGTTATTTACATTTCATTATATTTATTTTATTAAACGTTTTTACTTGTATTTGAAATCAATTTTATAATAAAGCCGTACTGAAGAGATCGAAAGATCGAAACACGTGTCTGCAGATGATTAGAAACTTGAGTATTAAATTATTTTATCACTTTTGCTAATTTATTTTTAATTGCATCAACCTAAATTCATTTTTTTTCCAAATTTATCATACCATATTCAATCACAAACTATTTAATGTACATTCAACCCTTATTAGTATATTTTGCAGAAATAAATACGTTCAAACTAGTGCTGCTTTGATAGCCTTGCTATTTGTAACACTCAAATTACTTTTGTATCATTCAATGTCTGTCGGGTTATTAGCTAGAGAAGTAGTTGTTTCAAAAGTGATTTGTTTTTGTAGTCTTAATAAGACTCAGATTTTCGAAATAATTTTATGTTTTTTCTAATTATTAGTTAATTTTCTTAATTAAGGGGCTTAATACATTTTTATTGCAGATGTAAAGTGGTTGCAACTAAACACTGGAATTACAATTAATTTTCCGCTTCATTTCAAGCTGGTTTGCCAGCAATAGATTAATTTTTAATGGAGAAAAATATTTCTCATAACAATAAAAAAAAACATTACACTGTTAAAAAGATAAAAATTTCTATTTAAAAAAATCATTAATCTAAAAGTGCTAATAATATTGTCTATGCAAATAAATAATGCCAGTATGCTTAATTTTGGATATCAAGTGTGTTATCAGTGTTTAAATATTAGTTACTACCGAGTAACATGCATAACTGCCTTGGCTAAATTGTAAATACTTTAATTTCATAGCTCACGACATATACCAATTTTAAAACAAATTATGTTTAATTCCATTCGTCACGGTAAGTATGTGTGTGTGCAATAGAACTGGTAGCCTTCATCAATCTGTCATTATTGCACATCAGACCAAATTACTACCAGTACATACCAGTTTTTATTATTACTTTTTTTGGAAACTATAATAATATAACTATATTACGGTACGTTTGGAATTACCAACGAACTACATGGAAGAAGAAATTAACATAAATACAAAAGAGCGGAATAAGAAAATCCCCTCGGTACTTTCTTTCCTGAGAAACAAACAGCCTCCAACAGCATACCGATAACGTTACTAGGTGAATGACATTCGTAATCGTAGATAACTATCAGCGAACGCACTTAATTGCCATCAAAACTTAACTGATAAATCCAAAATTTGCGAAATACTTTCGATAGTATAATATGGGCCGTAAAAGGAGAGTATCTCTCGGTCGGTAATAATTTTTTTCCGCGCGCCTTATTGTCACATTATAATATTGATAAGTAAAGTCGTACCGTTTGCACTGCAGGTGTATTCCTGTTCAGTCGTACCTCGACCACGAAACATCGCGCTGTGCACTATTTACTTCATTTGAATGCAAGAAAAGTGTGTGTTATTAGTGATCGATTGTGTGATTCTTGTGGATGGAATTTATGCCATCGTGGTAGGGAATTGGAACGAGTGTCCGGTTTTGTGCGAGGTACTCGAGCGAGAGTTGCCCAGAAGAAGTTTCACATTGAATAGGTTAGCACTACATTGCTTATAATAATCAAAATAATTTATAAATTTCGATACATAGAGTAATTAGAATATATATTATCAAAAATGTCATTTACCTTTCGGTGTAGGCTAATTAGATTATGAAAATTTAAATAATATGTGATATTATAATACAATAATAAAACATACTAATTAATTAATTAATTTAATTTAATTTTACGTGGTTATAAATGACATATCTTTTTTATTTTAGGCATAATATCAGATGATGGTATCTTCATTAACTTTAGATTTTAACCATTTAGGCAATATCTCAGTCATTACTGGTTCATTTTATATGATATCATTTATGTCCATTCCTCAATTAGACTTTTCGATAATTTAATTAATAGTGTTTAATTACACCTGTAAATATGTAGTATAGTCTAGCTCAATATTATTTATTATTACCTAAACATATGTAAAACTTTATGTGGAGATAATTCCTTTTGTGGAATTAACTGTAAATATATATGAAAACTAATTTACATTTTATTTTTGTGATGTGACAACATTATTTTTCTAGATTATAGTATTCCAGATGCAATTTCTAGCTTGTTTTTATGAAAACATTTATTGAACGTTTTCTAATTTTTCACATAATTATAAATTGTTTTAATCATTTACTTTTCTTAATTAAAATGGATTTTTTCTTAAAGCACTTCTGATTTTAAAAATTTAGAGATAATAGTGCAAGTTCGAATTAATTTATTCAATTGTTGTCTCATTTTTCTATATGTTTATTTACTATATAATGAACGAATTATGTGATGAAACAACAAAAAAGTAGGGAACTTCTTACAAAACCATTGAAAATTCGTATCCATTTAGCAGAAATACTTAAACAAATAACCTAAAAGTGTGATTTATTCGTAGTACCAAAGATAAAATATACATCATCACGAAAAATCGTATCATTTCAATTAGTTCCAACGTAAACATAAAAATTCCTACCAAACCGGTATTTAAAAAAAGTCATACAATACTTATCAAAGCCTAAATGTCTGACAGACATGCACAAAAGCAAATACGTTCCATCATTATGAAAATCCTTGGTTCAAGGTTAAACAAGTTTTATTTTAAATTTTAATTTGTGGTAATAATTAAACAACATTAATATTGCATTATACATTAATACTTTTTGCAGTTGATTCATAAATTGCATACTTTTTATTCAATTCTTTTAGACGTTTGCAAAAACAATTGGAAATTTTTAGGTATGTGATATCAGCAAGTAAATAAGTTTTTTTTAAATTAAACTTTCTAGTGTTTATAAATAAACTGTATTAGTCGTGAATTATAATATAATGAATAAACAACCGGTTAGAATGTTTCAAGCACAACAAAAATGCCTTATCTAAAAAATGCAATTGTAATTTTGTTATTTGGTAGATACGATACAATTCTTCATTCTACAAATTTTATTACTGCTTTAGAATAATTAATACATTAATGCATTTTAATAGTTTCAAAATTCTTCAATGTTTTATTAAAAAAAGGTTTCCATTCTTCTCTATTGTTATAAAAGTTTATATTTAATCATCATATTCTGATCCCAGGAATCTATGGTTCAGCCATTTCTCCACATTAATGAGACACAAAACAATACTTCTTTATATTCAAAAATTTACGATTAAGCCGGAATTAATCTTCCAACATGTGGTTAGTATTTTATCCCAAACATTAATACTGACATTTCTTCCTATGTGAATTATATGTTTGTTTTGTTTAAAAGTCTATTATAAAAACACTTTATTACCTTCTGAGGCACTAATGATAATGTTATGTTGTAGTAGTTGTTGTTGCGAGAGCATCTTTAGTTTTTTTCTTTTGGATATTGGTTGTTTTGTAGTTGATCTTGATGACTACTGCTGATGTAGTTGTCGTATAGGTCGAATTCTAGCGAATAGAGAGCACTTGCCATTTCTACAACTAGCACTTGTATGTATGTGTTGAACTGTATTTAACAAGAAGTTAAATTGTGCTTCAATCGAAGAGACATACATTAAATTATATCAAGATTATCAAAATGTATCTATTAGAAATTAAAAATAATGGCGATAATCGTTACTATAGGGCGGAAAGACCGATGGTCGATAGCCCAAACGCACGGATAACGCTTATTTTAAATTAAAATTTATTTGTTCTAAAGGTGTTTGCTCAAATAAAGATGTTGCTCTCTCTCTCGTTAGTATGTGTTAGTAGTTGTTAAATAGTAAAATACTTGCAAGTTCTAAAATCCACTACTAAATTCTAGTTCTACTTCTACTTCTTTACATTTGATATTTGATCATTATTTATTTATCTTATGTGAATATAACTTTTTCGAGACTTAAAATAAGTATACAAAAATTTTGATTTCACATGGAAAGGCTGAAGTTATTATCTTCCACTCTCGCTCAATGCTGCTTTCATGACATGCTGCCAGTAGAGGTCACTTTGGTCGTCTTTCGCCAGTTTATTTGCCAAATATGGCTTATTTGTTTTCAGAATGAAAACTTATATATTATATTTCTAAAGAAGTCTGTCTACTCTTTAATTTTTAATACATCAAAGATTTAAACAATTACTCATCTAAAATAAATCTGATTTCGTCCGTTTCTACCGTAAGCAATAACCTCTTAACGTTTTACCCCAACCGTCATGTAAGAATGTATACTAGGAGATTTACCTTCTTTTCCAAATCCTTGATTACCGATATAGTGCGTTTAGCAGGACTATTTATCTTAAAGGCTGATCTTGACGCTCTGTTGATTATTAGAAAAGCACGAAAACATTTCGTAAATCTACAAAAAGAGTCTTACTAAGACTACAAAATAAATCACTTATTGAAACAACTCCTTCTCTGGCTATATTGATTAGTTATGCTTCTATATATTCCTCCATCTTCTATCTACATGTGGCATATACTTATTAGATTTATTACAGTCGTATAATTTCGCGATAAGGCAAACCAGTTTATCAAAAACGAGGGCTTAAAGTAGATTGTCTCAAAAAATTAATGATTACATTACACTAAATTGTTATCACATCATGCTTCAATTGTTTGATGAAAAGAATTTAAAAACAATACTTTGGTGTTCAGTGTATTTTTTATGGCAAAACAAAATAACGTAATTATTTCTTTCAAAATTAAGTAAGGAAGTCAAGTAGTTATTGTATACTTCATGTTTTTCTGTACAGATATTTATTACTATACGATGTTTTTATATATTGTGCAAATTCATGGTTATTACAAACAAATTACGAAACCTAGTGGCAAATTAAATATAATTTTCAAACCGGTCTGTAATCGTTGATTTCTCACAAATTGTATTTTTATCTTTACATACTTACCTGGAAATGATTTTACTCGTCCATTCTTTGTTAATTACACTAATGGCATTTAATTCTTAATATAATTTCAAAATATACTACTGGCGAGAATGCCTTCATCTACATTAACTCCTCCAGCATGTCCCCTGCTCCAAATTGTTAAGTGTTTATATATTTATATAAATTTCTTTAAATGCATATGTAAAGCAAAATAAATCAATCGATTTTAATAAAATACATCTAAAAAATTAGCCTCTGTTGCAAATATAAGGATAATATTCTTTCAAACCAGAGTTTAAATTCTAAGAAAAAGAATATTTTCAACATTTTAAAAACTTAAGAACATAATATTTTAAGAAATAACAATATAAAAGTTGTAAAATCTAAAATTTATTTGAAATATAAAATCTCTTTTGATTTATTATTTTATTGATGCTTGAAGCAATTACTTTGCGATGCATTTTGAATGAGGTGGATTTATAAATTTACTTTGTTGTTATCGAACACGATTTTTTTTATCTTATAAGTTACTTTCAAAACTTAAAAAAAAACAGCAACGTATATTTACTGGATTGTTATTTTAAAAAATTAACCCCAAAAAAAATAACAAAGATCGTAGTTATTAATTGTTTAAAATATACTTAATAAGATCGTCACATTTTTATACATTTGGTAGGTACATCAAACTTCCACTTAATTTAAGAACAATTTGCAAAATTTTAGCTATGGAACTAAAACTTTATTAAAGATTACTTTGACAGCATTAAAAATATAAACCAATCCCTACGAGCGCAAATGCTTTTTTCTTTATTGAATGTAGCAATATGTATTTCAAAAAATTTGAATCAAATTAAAGAACCGTACTCCAAATAACGAAGATACAAATGAGTTATATAAAATTAATTCCTCTTGTATTAAAATTATTTCTAAATCGTTGTTTCTTAAGGCTTCTATAATACTTCGTTATACATTTTGGAGTATGAAATGAAAACACTTGGTAACTTTGTTTGTATAACTGGATTTTATTTTCTTTGACTATTTGACATTATCAAAACATAATACTAATTATTTCTATATTGCTTGATAAAATCTAATGAATATTACCTTGTTGCATACAAAGATAAAGTGCTTCATAAAATGTAGTGCTGTATCAAAATATATCCTAGAGTCCTTAATTGAATTGACTCTTTCAGGAAGAATATTTTTAAGCAGTTCTGAATGGAATTAATTTCAATTAGAATCTTCTTATCTATATATCTGGCGAGTTCTAAACAATCACATATATAGTAAGGATGGGACCATAGTGGCTACCTTGTGGGGGCAGCAGATGATATATCTATCAATCAGACATGACATTTTCTATTCGAACGAGGCAAACTAATTCACAAGATTATCATTAAAATAATAAGCATTCATTTTAGAGAGTAATATTGCATACAAATCACATCAAGTTGACACCTTTTCTGAGGGTGATAGAATAGATTAATTGAATTCTTGCGTTTTGGCAGAATTCATGTTACATTCAATGATAACTTTATTATATTTTCTTGAATAAATGATTGAATCGTGAGTCCTCTGTAGTTTGAAATAATATCTCTTCTGCTGCATTTAGGAACAGCTATTAGTAAACTCCACTTCAAAATGTGGAGACATGTTTTTTTTGTTTTCCAGAAAGCAATTGAATATAATATATAAGAGTTTTGATTACGGAAAAACACAACAAATAAATGTTAGTACCACAAGTTGCTCTATTACTAGTCATTTTAGCTTGTGGAAAATTTATAATAATTTCCTTGTTTGTTGAAAAAAATGCTTAATTTGCCATTCATGGTACTGTAGGATTCGAAAAAATAGGTTGCAAGGCCTGCTGAAATGGTTTTATGGTTATCGAGTTTTCTAATAACATTCTGTTTAAAATTATATTTTAGGGTTTTTTTACATTAAACACCTATATATTTTCTTAGAATGCTGTAATAAATATAAAACTATTAATTGTAAACTTTACACAGAAGTAGACATTTATCTAATAGATACAAAAGAACTAACAGAATAATAATAAAACTTTAATATACTAAAATAATGAATATTAGGTGGAGAGTAACACTTGTTTTGTTCCATAATGTTTTTATTCTCAGTTGCCTGACACGTTATGGAACAAAACAAGTGTTACTCTCCACCTAATATTAATATCTGTTTCCATCAAGAGTGTAGCGCAATAAACATTAACTTTAAAAATGAATACTTCGCTTAAAGGCCTCAGAAGTCGATTATATAAAAAAATTCAGAATTATTACTTAATACAAAATAATCACTGAGAGCCAAGAAAATCCAAAACAAAAATACTTTTAAAAAATGGTTATATTATTGTGATTATATATGAATAAATTTTAGCGATAGAAAAAGTACGAACAAATAGAGACAGAAACTTGGAGTACCAAAAAACTCTAATATACATAGAGTATTAAAATATAAACCATGAGTAATGATTTTTTTAGCTTGCCTCATTACTGACAGTTATCTAGTAAAATTGTACAATCCACGTAATTTATAGTGAACAATTCTGGGGTATAAAATTTTTCCATTATTATCATTCTGATATTTTTCAAACCTATAGTAAAATAATGAATTTGTCCAAATTTAAAAATTTTTGTTTCCTCTGTGATGCAATTTTGGGAACTGTAAATTCCTTTACATAAAAAATCAAAAATATACTTAAAAAATGTAACGCTAATGTGGCTTTAAATGTAATAATAAATGTAATGTAATAATAAAATCTCAAATTTAATGTTTAATTTGAAAACCAAAATTAATATTAAGAGAGAGATCAGGAATTTACAAATTAACATGCGGTACTTGTAAAGGTATTTACTTTGGTCAATATGGCCGAAATTTTGAAGAACATAAACGATATTTTCGCTTGAAACACAAAAATTTTACTTTTGCAAATCATTTATTAGAAAACAATCATATTTCGACAAGGGCGTACTTTCAGTAATAAAGATCGTAAAATAGATTTACTGGAAGCACTTGAAATTCAGAAGTCCGGGTTTTTCCAACCTTAATGACCAAACCGACTTAATGTTTTCTCCCTTTTTTTGAGGGTATATAAACAGCTTTCGGTAAATTTTAGGTACTGTATGTTTGAAAATGATCCGTGTATGATTGAAACTATAGTCACGTTTTTAAAAAATATGGTGGTAAAACAAAGTTTTAAAGTGTATTATTTAAATTTGTTATAGTAGAATTATTCGCATCGTGGTTAGATTAATTCTTTTGCCGAGAACCTTATGTTCTGTTTTCTAAATACCCACATATATGTTGCTGCATTTAATTTAACTTATCACAAATGCACGAAAATATTATTGAAACTAGCTTTCACTATCTATAAAGTTCACACAATGTTCCGTTGCTTCAATTATACCTTACCTACATGGAATTTTGAATTCAGAAACAAAAACTGTTTTATTTTTATATTTACCATCATGTGAAAGACTACTATAAAATTTTATCTAATGCGAAATGAAGTTTTTTTTTTAAATCATATATCAATTATATTATCTGAAAAATGAAAATAAATAGAAAGGAAAAGTTTCGCCTTGTATTAAGGGTACACATTAATAATCTAAATTATTTTAATCTGTCAAGATATTTAGTTGAAAATCAATTATTGTTGAATGCGGATATATAATGTTGGCTTATATAATTTAAAATGACTGTTGATATGCCGGAAAGCTTAACACAACCTTCATTTATTTTTATGTAATTAACACCTTTATTAAAAGAAAAAAACATATAAAACTAATTAATTACAAAGAAAACGAAAAGCGAAGGAAGCACGGGCGGAATCAAAGTTACAAATTATGTTTTTCCGCTCAAACCTTTTTTTAACCATGATATTGGGTAGGTAAGTATCCTCATCAACATCTGGAAACTTTTCTGTTTTCTTTAATATCGATTTTAGAACTTTTTGGCAACATGACATTAACCTTTAATAGTATTCAGTCCAGTACAGTCGAGAATGGCAACGGATAAGGTGCACGAATGCAATGTCCGATGCATTCTTTGCGAATTCCAACAAGGAAAAAATGTTGCAAGAGCGTGCGAATTGATTTATTCCTTTCTCGGCGAAGGTGATTTTCGTTTAAGTGCTTCAAAGGCGGTTATTTCTGTCGAACGATTAACAGTACCTTGGAGGCCATAGAAAATACGACAACGATGAGTTGGAAAAGAAATTCGGCACAAACTCAGAAAGAGTAACTGATGGGAGTAACCTAGTAATTGATTTCCAAACGCCTATATGAGATGCAAAAGATGCAGAATCAAAAATCAACGAGCGGCAGCATGTCTTTCTCTACTCAATAAACCGAGCCGAAGTCTTTCTTGTAAAAAATCGTTATGGGTGAGAAATGGTTACTCTATGACAATTCGAAACGCAGAAAGTCATGGGTAAATCCCGGCGAATCATCACAATCGATTGCAAAACCCAACGGCTTCGGAATCTTCTCTAAATTTGGTGGGATACGAAGAGTGGGCTTTATTATGACTTGTTGCAAGCGACTGAAACAGTTGCTGTGGACTGCTGCCAACGCCAATTAATCTATATGCCTCTACTATTTTTTATTACATGAAAAACCCGGGTGACACATAGCATCCAATACCAAAGACATCGTTATGAGTCTTGGCTAGGTTAATACTCCATCCGATTACCACTTGTTCCGGTCGATGCAACACGTCTTGTCCGATATACAATCCAGTGCATGAGATCCGAAAATGGCTTAACGACTTTATCGTGTACAAAAACGAAACATTTTTCCGAGCTGGAATTCATCAGCTGCCTAAAATATGGCTTAAATTTATTGAAAGCAACGACAAATATTTTGATTAAACAATTTAATTTGCTTTCTGTTAAAATAAATCTTGAATATAGCTGAAAAAATACTTATTATTTATTAGTGCACCTAATAATTTACCTTAAATAAATAAAAGAAGACAGTGGAATAATATATGACCAAATTACTCTGCCACATTAAGCAATATGAAAATTTATACGTAACTATTGAATCGTCAAAATCTATTAATTAGTGATTATTAAGTTATAATAATAAACATACTAAAGAAACGCACAATGAAATCAAAGCAACACAAAAACTAGTTAAAGAAAAATTCGTCTTTAAAAAAAATTTAAAAATTAAGTCCACTTAAATTAATAACACCATTAAATACATCTTCCAGTTAGTATTCTTAGAAAACTAAGAAGAGATCAACATTTGTGTGTTATTGGGTTTCTTCACGCGTGGTTGGATTTTTAAAATCTCGAAGTTTCGGCGACTTCACAAATGGCGGAAACTTACTCCCAAAATAAGTCAACACGAGTTGAGCCCACTGCACATTCGATCATTTTCCCAATGGAAGGAATAAGAAATAAGACTTGGGCATGGCGCAACTTTTGATAAACTACAACAACAGAATACTGAAAAGGAAATTAAAAAATGGAAGGAAATTCTTACAAGAATACTTGATTTAATTAGATTCGTAGCAAAACAAAATTTGGCGTTTCGAGGTCATCGTAAAAACATCAATTCAATGGAAAATAGAGGAAATTTTCTAGAGCTTGTTGACTTGTTGGCTAAGTACGACCCAGCATTACGATAACATGTAGTAAAAATTAAGATGGGTAATAAATATAGTATCTCCTATTTGTCGCCGAAAATTCAGAATTAATACATAGAGCTATTGGGAGGCAGAGTGAGAATAACAATTATGGATCAAATAATACAAGCTAATTACTTTTGTATGATATTTGACAGCACTCCAGATATTTTCCACAGAGACCAAACCAGTCAAATTATAAGATATGTAGTTATTGATAGCAGCGAAGTTCAAGTGTAGAATCGTTTATTGACTTTGTAGAAACTAAAGGATAAACTGTTGAGGAAATCACAAATATGATTTTAACAAAGTTAGAAAATGACAGATTAGATATAAAAAATTGCAGAACACAGGCTTACGATAATGCTGCCGTCATGGCAGAAGAGCACAGCGGTGTTCAAACTTGCATTAAATTAATAAATCCCAATGCAGAATGTGTACCATGTACAAATCATTCTTTAAACCTGGCATGTTTGCACACTGCTTCTACTGCTATCGATTCCATAACATTTTTTGCAACTATCGAGCAGTTGCTTTCACTGTTTTCTTCTTCTACTTTCTGTCCCTGGTCAAGGTATTAAACGTAGCTTAGCAACTCGCTGGAGCGCTAGAGCAGAAGTAGTAACTAGAGTATAAAAACATTTTTTTTTACATTTTAAACGCCTTGGAAAATTTGACATCTGAAGAAGAAAATAGTAAAACGAGATCAGATGCTGGAATATTGCTCAATTAAATGCAATCTTTTAATTTTCTATGTTATCTCAATTTGTGGGAATTCGTTCTTTTGGAAATTAATGACGCGCAAAAATACCTGCAAATAGAAGCGTTAAATGTTCATCAACTAAATTCTTTGCAAATCCATTTCATGGAACAAAGAGATGCGCTAATAGAAAACGCTGTTATAGGACTGAACGTCGAGTTAGAAAGAGAAAAACATGAGTGGGGAAAATTTATGAAAAGGATAGCCCCACTCCTTAGAACAAGAAGTACGAAGAGAAATGTTTTTATCTATGAATAGGATTATAAAGGAAATAAAAGAACGCTTTGATCAGTTGCATGTCCTTACAAGAAAATATTCGTGTATAATACCATGTAACCTACTAAATGAAGAATTTGAATGTCACATAAATGATTTTATTGATATTGATAAAGAATAGTTCCATAATGTAAGGAAAAGGATCCGGGTTTTTATGGCTGTACCTGCACTACAATAGGAGGCAAAACGTTGGAAAGACGAAGACGAAAGCCCTCTTGATCTACTAAAATTTATTCAACACTATAGATTGGAAAATTCCGTACCCAATATTGTAATTTTGCCAAGATTTTTTTTAACAATTGCTATTAGCGTCGCCAGTTGCGAAAGGAGCTTCTCCAAATTAACGTTAATAAAAAATTATCTTCGTTCCACAATTAGTGATTTGGGACTGCAAAATCTTGCAATATTGTCCATAGGTTTCACCAGGGGAGAAATTAATTTAATATATTTATTTATGTTTAGTTAGAAAGGGCGGCAATTTGAAGACCGCCCCGGGCGGCAAAAGTTCTAGGTAGGCCACTGCTGGTGGTACAATCGTTGTGTGCGGTATTTATGTGGTTTCTTGTGATTAGTCCTGTTCGATTTGAGTCGTCATTCCGGTGGATTGGAGGTTTTATGTTTGTTGCAATGATCAATGTATCAATGATTCTAGGTGGGTTTGTCGCCTTAATCCTTCATTCAAGGTGGCAATCTAGTACCATCATCCCGTTTAAAAAAGATTTAGAAAAGAAGCTCGCTTTCTTTTCCAAGTCGAAAGACTCCAGAAATATCCTTCTGCTAGAATAATGCCAAAAGCGGAGTCAGATGCGTTTACCAAAATAATAACAAACAGCGTAAAAGAAGAAAATTGTGGTAGAAAGCAATGAGAAGAAATGATAAAGATATCTGAAACAAATCAAAAAGTTACGTTTATGAGGATCATTTTAATGTAACTATTAAATCGGTTAACAATTCAAAAAAATATTAGTTCTATGAGCCGGTTATATATTGATAAAATTAACAGTTCGCTAAATTAAAATCCCAGTTAGAATTAATAGAAGCTTGTATCTCTCTGTGCTGTGCAATTTTATGTTAAAATGGGATGATAAATAGGTCCTTAACTCTTGCATATAAGAACACCATGATCATGGCTCATGTGCTCGATGACTGGTTTCCTTTTACCGAGCAACATCAGTTAGCATATGAACATTCTAAAATTACTGTGTTAATAACTTTGTTTACCTAGCATTGATTCCATCAATTTCTTAACCTTAAGCAACTGAATCATAATTTAGCGGACTGTTAACTTTAACAACTTATCAGTATTTAAGAGACGTTTCTACAACCGACTGAAGTGGTGCTAAATTTAGAATCAAATGAATTAATTTGCTATGACAATTAATTGTATTTGATGATAAATTTCGCTCTGCTTTTTGAAACCGTGCATAAATTCAATATTTATAGTTAGAAGAAGTCATGAATAACTACATAAAATTGAAGTTGGTTGGTGGATATATAAAAATGAAGGAAAATATTGTTCCACATATCTTGCAATATCAGGCTGACAGGAAACGATCTTTGCCACTATCACAAAGAAAAGGCGCTCAAGCAAAAGGGCAAATGGTTAGACAATTATCAATAAATGCAGAATTTTAGGATTCCGTTCAAGGACAAGAAAAGATCCAGGGTAATAATAATAATAATAATAATATTTATTGCCCTACGGGAAGACCATTACAGGGTTATAAAATATTTAAACAAATTACAAAAATAAGTAAATACAAAAAAACACAAAAAAATTTTACTTATATAAATTAAAACTAAAAATTAAAATTAAATACCATAAATGCTTAATAATAAATCACTATACTAATCACCAACAAAAATGTCATTAGAG
Source organism: Ontholestes murinus (assembly GCA_963969525.1). NCBI lineage: Eukaryota > Metazoa > Arthropoda > Insecta > Coleoptera > Staphylinidae > Ontholestes > Ontholestes murinus. The sequence continues at coordinate 24,717,157 of OZ018390.1, read as the reverse complement.
TACTTGTTTCCATTCATACTCATATGAACAATGGGCGATTTTGGCCAAATGTTCGTTCTTGAAGTAGGGATGTAAACAGTACTTGAATGGCGTGATGATAGACGAGGAACAGACAAATTGATTTGGGAGAGCAACTGCGGACAATCTACAGTATTTGTGATCAGCTGAAGTTTAAATAAGGCACTGTAATTTTCTCTGCAGTTATTTAAAGACGAAATGTTATACTTATACAACAAGGTATTATAATCACAGGATCTGTCCGGATATTTAACATCCATTTTGAATGAAAGGAATTTCAAAAATCGTCTCTGCACGCGTTCAATTGTAAGGGATGCACTGTTATAATAGGGATACCATATAATGGATGCATATTCTAGTTAACTTCGAATAAGAGCATAATATAATGTTTTCAATAAAGCTATATCACTGAAGTACTTCGATGTTCGCATTAAAAAACCTAATATTTTAAAGGCAGAGGCAGATATTTTATTAATGTGATCAGTAAAGTTAAGATGACAGTCAAAGAAGACTCCAAGGTCTTGGGTTTGCGTTTTAATCTCAAGAACGGTTCCTTCAATATTATAGTTGAAAGAAATGGAAGAGCGTTTGCAACAATATGAAAGCTAAGTTTATTAGAAATACACCATTCAGTTAATATATCTAGTTTTTGTTACAGACAGGTAGCATCATCAAGGCATTTAATTGTGTTATATATTTTTAGGTCTTCGGCGTAAGCCAAGACAGGGCACGAAATCGAAGTTATAAGGTCATTAATAAATAAAATAAAAATCGGTGGTCCTAAATTCGACCCTTGAGGAACACCAGACTGGCTGTGAAACAAATACGACTTAAAACCATTATAGTGAACATAATTAGTCCTTTTTTTCAAGATAAGATGTTATAAACTCTGTTAACTGAGAAGTGAACCCAAGAGTACCAAGCTTTCTTAGTAAAATATTATGATCAATTGTGTCAAATGCACGACTGAAGTCCGTATAAATAACATCTGTCTGAAATCGTTTATCAATAGCTTCACTAATATGTTGAGTAATAACATCCAGATTAGTCGTCATCGATCTATCTGATAGAAACCCATGCTGATTAGTCGATATATATTTGTGAGTATGGTGATAAATATGATTATAAATTACATGCTCAAATACTTTAGCAAAGTTAGATAAGATGGCTATAGGTCTGTAATTCTGTAAATTCGTCGATTCACCTTTTTTGAAAATTGGATTAATGACCGCAACCTTCCATACATCAGGAAATGTTGCTGTACGAAGAGCTAAATTGAATATCATACATAAGGGCTTGGCTAGTATATATTTACAATCTTTTAAAAGGAAGCTTGGTATTTTATCATAACCACAAATAGATGAATTCTTTAACCTACTAATACTCTTGATTACTTCATCCTCAGTAACATAAGGTATAGAGAGTGTTTCGCTGTGTGAGAAATATTCATTCGATGTCGAAATACTTTTGGGGTGACTTTAGAAAATGCATCGGCGAAACCATTTACAATATCTTGTGGCGATGATAAACTTTTGTCTTCATACATCATCTGATTGGGAATTCTTGATTATATTATTCAATATTAAACATATAGGATGCATAGGCAGTGCTAATCTGGGATTTGGTTAGAGACCGCAATCTTTGAAATTCAGAGCGATAGAAAGATGAGTTGGAGAATTTCCATTTCCTATGGTAGTGAAGCTTCAGTTTAATGTTATTTTTATATCTGCCGTAAACCATGGTGGAAAACGGTTCGTATTTTTTATATTATGTAACGGAACGTGCTTATCAAGAGCCTTGTACAGACGATTATAAAATTCGCTAACCGCGACGTTGGACGTGCTACATGACTCCAAAAATGCCCAATCAATAGTGATAAGATCATCATATAACTTAATATAATTTGCTTTTCTGAAGTTATACAATTTATTATTATTTGTCGGAAAGAGATCAGGTTTACATGACAATTCAACTAAAATTGTACCTGATAAAGCCGGGTGATGTGGATCCTCAGTGACAAATGGAAGTGAATCATGTTCCAAGTTAATTTTACAATCAAAATTACATAATACCAAATCAACTAATCTATCATTGGAGTTTTTAATTCTGTTGAATTGAGCAAGTTGTAAAATATTCATGAAATTTAGAACAGAAAGACATTTAGGATTCCGACAGTTGCTCAAATCAGCAACACCAAAACTGGGTATATTAAAATCTCCAACAATGATAACAGGTTTATCAAAAATTGACTCAAAAAATAGATTAAGGATTTCATACGATATATCTGGCGGAGCATATATAACAATTGAGTAAAATAAATAAGAATTAAATTTACATTTACATAAAATAAAATCAATTAATGGTACCAATGATTCAATATGCTTAGTATCAGTACGTTCATAAGAGATGCTATTTGCAAACGCAATTAAGACTCCACCGCCAATAGATCGTTGAGTCACAGAAGTATTCCGGTCATGGCGCACAACACTATAATTAGTATTAAATATTTCTGAATTAAAATTCATTTAACCATGTTTCAGTCAAAAATATAATATCGAACTCAGAGCTTCAGGAGCTGGTTTAAAAAGAACGTGTTTTAGTTTTAATGCCTCTAACATTTTGGTAATATAAATTGAGGTTTTTGCAAATACTTCCGGGCAGTATTAGTTTTCCTTCACAATGGTCGGTATGACATGGATATATTTAATCCTAATATGTTTTTCCCCGGCATTCGTCCTACGCAACATTTCCCTCTTGACATTCCGATAGTGCTCGATTTGGCAGGGTGTTTGATCTCTCGAGATATTTAATGTTTTAAAAGTATGGCTCTGTTTCAGTTTGGTTATGTTGCGGATTGCTGCCATAACCATGAATTTATTGGCAAGCCGAATCTTTAAAGGTCGTTTCCTATTTGGGCAGGTAGGATCATACTTTCCAAGTCTGGTGGGTTTAAAAAGACTTTGCTCAACTTGTAGTAACAACAAAATTTCTTTACTACTGGCAATATCTAAATCTAGCTGTTCATGTTTTGATTTGGAGTTAGTTTCAGGTAACCCATAAGAATTATGTTACATTTTCTGTGTTCACGATCTGAAATCTCCTGAACTATTTTCTCAGTAAACTGAAGCGCCGACTGTTCAGATGGGAGAGATGCATTGCCTTCAGATACGGTGCTATTATTAAGGCTGCTGAGTTTTAGTTCTAATGCATTGAATTTCTCAAAAAGATCCCGCAATTACTCCTTCAAACTAATGTTTTCATTACGAATATCGTCGATTACATGTAGAAGTTTCTTAAGTTCGCATTAGTAATTTTTACATTGGATAAATGGTATTTAGAATAATCAGCTCACCAAAAATGGTCAAATTCCGATGCGTTTCTACCACTAATATGCACAACAATAACCGCAGCACAAATTCACGCACTTGTCACGTCGATATATCAAATAAATGAAGAAGTGTCAGTTAGAGTTTGTTCGCCGCAGAATGACATCCAAGAAACATCTAATATGAGTGCATTGGTATGTGAGAAAAGCTGTCAAACAGATGTAATATGTGCTACAATTGGTATTCAAACTAGACCAATAATCTGCAAAAATCGATATATTCAAACAGACAATGTCGGTGATTTAAAGAAGGTAACAAGATTAATCATCAATTGCAGTCTCGCAAAATTTTAAAAATTCCTCCTTGTAACTAAGTTCCCCATCTGAATCCATGGGAGGATGCAATAATAAATGCATACTTAAATTATAAGGTTCATCTCCAGCTTCTGTGTCATCGAAATAATTTAAAATTTGTGCCGAGCATTTGAATTCTCTCTTACCTTTTATCGTGTCTTCAAAAAAATGTTTCGCCTGCTGATTGGTTATATACGATTTAGGAACAATACCAAAATTATTTTAGTTGGTGCTGGCTGGGTACTTTTACATGTAGTTCCTGTTCTTTTAATTTGCATATAATCAATTGAGATATTGTTGTAGGAGTCCCTCATTGATCTAAAATAATTTTGTTTATTAAATTAATCACACCTACAATGTTATATTGTCGCGAGAGGGACAATTTAAATTGTTTGTTCTTTTTTAAATTTTTAGGTTAACTATTAGGAATGGGTATATAAGTTTTGGATACAATATAATTGTATACATTCTCTAATTAATAATAAATAACTAATAATTGTATATTATGTAAATGTTAAATAGGTATTTAAACGAAAGAAATATAATAATTGAAATTGAATAAATAGCTTAATACATTAATTATATTGATTTATCTGGTGCTTAATCATTTATTGAATGTCAATTATTGCCATGGATAAATGTGTACTATTATACGTTTGTAATTAATCAAATATCGGTTAGAAATACTGAAACACGCACTATTTCTTATTTTCAGTTCATGGATGTGTGGGAGTTAATATGGAGACGATCGAAACCAACGGTAAAGGTAAGTTTATCCAATTTAATATTCAACTATCATTACATATATTTTCATAATTATTTAAAAGACAAAAATCATTTAAGTAAAATATTTCTTATCTTATATCATATCTCTTTGAGAATGACAAACGGTCGAAGAGAATAAAAAATAGTGAAACACAACCAAGTGTTTTAATCAAGATAATCCAAAAAAGTTTTACTGTGGGATAAGTGAGAAATTAATCAACCAAACTATTTCTCTTTTATTATTTAATAGTTTTTATATACAATTACACTAAATAAAAGAGTTTATTCTAAATAATTGATTAATGGTTGAGGCGTTCACCTCGTGATTTATTTAACTGTATATAAAAATGTGTTGAAATGTATTTTAAATTACTTTAAGTTTGAAAATGATCAGCTGTTGATCGAAACTCGAGTCACTTTTTAAATAAATAGTGTGATATCAACAAAGTGAGTTTTACTTTATTTAAATTATTTTAAATATTTTATTTTAAAAATCTTAATTTTTATGTGGTTATTATAGTTTCATAAAAATAAAAGTTTATTTTAAATAATTTAAGAAAAAAAAAACGTGAACGTAAAGATATACCTTTAATCATAAATAAATAAATAACATTTATATAATATTTATAGTTACGTTATGAAAACCAAAAAAATGTGTATAACGTAATCATTAAAAATTTATAAGTACACTAACAGTGAATTTATTTAAATTAAAATGAGACAATTATTATACATACTACAACAACTAATTATCCTGAAAGAGATGCTATAGCCGCTGCTGATATTTCCAGTGAAGGAAAAATGTCAACAGTTGTAGTTTCGGAATCAGTGGAGGTAGTAATATCATTGGCCTCTGTTGAACTAACAAACACGTTTGTTGTAGAAACGGTCGAACTAATTTCATTTTCGTTATTTCTATTTTCATTTTGACTTCTAATGGTTACATAATTTACTACAGGGTTTCCCGCACTGAAACAGAAAATAAATTTATTAAAGTTACAAGATTTAACCAAAAACATTTAATTAATTGATTAAATCATCAATTCATTAGATCGCATCATCCGGACAGTTAAATTCAACTAGCTTCAATTTTTATATATTTCATTTTTTTTACGACAGGGTAGAAAGACCTACGGTCGATAGCCCAGACAGTGACGGACTAACACTAATCATAATGTATGTATATATTTTTGTAAATAATGGTACTGTAATAAAGATGTTGTATATATAATTGATTAAATGTTTTTGGTTTTTGGTTGTTTTTTATATCATCAGATATTTTAAGCGTTATAATTTACTAATATTACAAGATTTAACCAAAACCATTTAATTAATTGATTAAATGTTTTTTCGTTTTTGTTTTTTTATCGTATATCATGGGATATTTTAAGCGTTATTACAAACGCCATTTTCTATTTCTATAGTTTATTGACCCGCGTCTTGATTTTATAATAAATTTTATTGTTAATATAATTAAATCGTTACCTTATATGTGCCTCTGTAGTAGAATCAATTGTTTTCACAGCATCCTTTGATTTTTCATTCGTTGTTAGTCCAGTCACAAGAAGACTAGAAATAAGTAATATCTGAACGCAAATAAGACCCATTTTATTAAAACTCGCCGTCGCGTATTTCTTCGTATTTATACTCTGTGAAATTGACATTTCAAGGTGAGCTTTTATTATGCAAATTAGTTTTCAACAGAATTTTAATGATACACACACACAACCCGAATTAATTAATAGGTATATAATTTTTTATTTGAACCTGTACACAATGTACACACTTGTGTGGCGGAATATCCCGTTAAATCTATTATTTATACAATAAATTTACGATTAAAATACAACAGTATTCCTAATTCTGACTATAAAAAACAAATTACATATTAAGATTGCTGTCTCGTATAATTTGGCAATTAATAATAAATATGTTTTATTATAAAAAAATATTAGTACAAATTATTTGAAGAAATTACAAAAATGCAAAAATGGTCCAGAATATAATTGGATTTAAATAAAAGTGCACATAAAAAATATAGTATTTATTTGTAAATTAATTTACTTAACTCGTGAAAATCGAACTATTTTGTATGTACTGTTTGAAATGTTAATATTGCTATGATTATTATCTAATGATAAAAAGAAACCTATATGTCTTCACAATATAGTTTAATATTATTTCATTTAAAAAGTTAATCATCCAGCTAGAGATTCTAAAACCGATGGTGATAACTGTAATACAAATTCCATCAAATTTTCTATATCATCAGTAGAAGTGGTAAAATCATTGACATCCGTTGTAGTTGAATAGTCAACGGTTTCTATACTAGGAAGAGTAGTTGGGCTAATTTCATATTCATTATTTGTATTACCATTTTGACCTCTGTTGATCACGTAGCTCACAACTGAATTCTCCATACTGAAATATATAAATAAAATTGTTATAGCATATCAACCTTAGGCATATTTACGGATTTATTAATTAACATGTTCTAGAAAGTCATTTGTTCGTTTTATTCTCTTACGTTACTGGAAACATATCCTTGGCAAATTGCTGATTGTTAAAACCTATCGATAAAAAAATAATAAAACATACATAAATAGGTATTCAGGCGTCTATTTGTTAGGGATTGTCCAAAGAAGACTTAGAGAAAACCGGTCATTTTATAGACCAAAATAAAACAAACTTCGCATATGAAGAACATCTACATAAAGATAACCAATAATATAAATAATTCTATTTCTTCTATTCTAATTCCTTCAAGCAGACCTTTACTCTTCAAATACATCTCTCACCTCTTAAACATTTAAGAAGTTAATATACTGATAACTTTTCCACCCTCAACTATAGAATCCACATCTGCTCTTTATATGCACCGTATACACTTGTACTCCTTACTACCATGTCATAATGAAGATAATGATTGCCACCGTTACTAAGTTTATCAGACGATACATTAAATTCAACCTCACAAATCCAAATGTCAAAGTCCTTCTTATTCAATTCTCAATGCTCGCATACTTTGACATGATCCTTCTCTCCGACACCTTCGAACAACACCTTCAGGACCTGGAGAACGTTCTTAAGCTTGTGATCGTAACGTCGATGTCAGCCAAGAGAAAGAAAACCAGTCTGTGTTTCGATCAAATAAAATATCTGGGCCACACCATCTCAACTGGAGGAATTACTACGGACCCTGAGCGTATAGGAGTCTTTGCTACGTGGAAAAGCCCTCGGGATTGTAAGGAAGACGTATCATTCATCCAAACGTGTTCGTGGTACTGCAGATTAATTCCCGGCTTCGTTGGCATAAGCAGGCCGATAACAAGCTTCTTTAAGAAGAACGCCATCTAGAAACGGGGAGAGACAACAAGCCGCAATGGACCAAATGAAAACGCTGCTAAATACTGCATCAATCTTCAAAAAACCGTTCTTAATTAAAGACTTCGCTAGCAAATTCGCAAAATATTATAATTGTTGATATATTTTATTTAAAAAAATAAGAGCACAAGTTTTAAGATAGATAATTCTTCTTCTTGAAGTACAATGAAGTTAATATCCTATTTTTACTGATTACGATTACCGCCTTGTTTCATAATAATAAGTTTATATATAAATGCAAACAAATAGTAATCAAAAAAATACCTTCTATGTACATCATCTATCATTGTATCTATTGTCACTGTTGAATCTTCGGCTCTTAGATGATTTACTAATCCGGTCACAAGAAAAGCAGAAATAAACAAAGTTTGTCTGCGAATAAGCAGCATTTTACTAAAAAAAACGCATCGTCATGTATTTCTATATATTTATACTCTGTAAAATTGACCTACCAAGGTGAAATTTTAATATGCAAATAAGTATTCCCCAGAATTTTAATGATAAACAATGTGAATTTATTATCGAGGTTATAATATTGCTTCAGATGTACATAATACATAATAAACGTGGTTAAATTCCTTTCTTCACTGTTTTTATTTAAACACTACATGTACATTTCGGACACTACGTTCATTATCAATAGTTGACCATCCGAAATGTTTAAATAAAAACAGTGAAGAAAGGAATTTAACCACGTTTGTTATTAACATAATCTTCACACAATTCAAGAACACATACAAATTCAGATGTACACACAATGTTTATAAAGGGTTGTAATTAAAAGAAGAAATGAAATAAATTCTCTATTCTACGAAAAATAATAAATTGATTAAACATAATCCATTGTGTATATTAATTTATCTAAACAATTCATAAAATTTTCGATTGATTTAGTTTCCTTCCTTATGTAGAATTATCAAATTTAAAATTACATTTTTATATCAAAAAATGATTTTGTCTTAAAAATCTAAAAACCGACTGTAATAATTTATCTGCAGCTAACAAAAATAATATTTCGATGAATTATTTCATTCAAGTAGGTTAAATAACCAAAAATATTAAAACATTTATTGAATTATTTGAAGTCTCGAAACAGTTATATTCACATTGGATAAATAAATAAATATCAACTATCAAATATCAAAAAACAAACATTAATAATGTGAAAAATATATTGTAGATTCTGTTTTTTTTTCTTCTTTGGCAAAGAGAAAACATCTTTATTTGGACAAATGTAAATACAATTATAAAACATATAAATATGATTAGAAAATAAGAAATAGTTCGTCGATTTGGGCTATTAACCATCTGTGTTTCTGCCCTGTCTTGATTTTATTTATGTGTAAAAATATAAATAAAGCTGCTAGCTAATTTAACTGTCTAGATGATTCGAACTAATGAATTAGTGTAGTATTAAAAAAAATAACATTAAAATGTGTTTATTTTTGGATGGGATATTGGGGTTTCAAGGAATGTAGAATTTATTAAAGAGATTGTTGTAAAATTTCAGGATTAGGATTTTATACGTTGGGAAGTTTCATTCTTGAATTTCGATTAAAAAAAATAAAATTGTGAGAAATTTGTATTAAAAATAATTTATAATGATTAAACTGTATTCTAATAAATTTCATGGTTACGTACTATTGGTTGAAGCTATAATTTTTCAAATAAAGAGTGGTAAAAGTGGTTAAATCATTTTCTCAAATATTTATTAAGATTACTTCAATATGTGTACAAAATATACGACTTATCATAATTTCACCGTAGAAGTGAACTTATTATTTGCAGATTTTACTTTAAATAACAGCCACGGACCGGTTTCGATATTTTTGTATCTCATCAGCGTAGCGCAGTTGGAGACAATAGATGGCACCTTTATGGTTTTATCGTATCGATTTTACTTTATTTTTAATACATTTATTATTTAAAACAATTATATTAATTCATGTATAGATTAATATTCAGTAATATAATTATCCGGCAAGAGAAGCTAAAGCTGACGACGCTATACGGGCCTCCTCTTCTTCGTATTCTTCATATTCTTCGGTCGTAGTAACATCGTTTACATCTCCTGTGGTAGAAATAACTTCTGTTGTTAAAGAGGAAGTGATTGAGCTGTTTTCGCTTTCATCAGTTTTGATAGGATTTTGATCTCTGCTGGTCACATAGCTCACAACTGGGTTTTTCGGGCTGAAACAATTAAAAACCAGTACTTTAAACACAAAAATTTATATTAAATATAAAAAACAGTAAAGTCTTACTTACCACAATTAATGAACGGGCATTCCTACAATCATTTCATTGCCAATAAATTCATAAAAACCTTATAATAATATTAACACTTTGAATACCAATTAATATATTTATAAAAGGAAAAAATGGTTGCGAGCATTACTACGTGATAATTCATACTTAAACAATATTGCAAAAAAATTTCAACGACAAATAATAATTATTTGTGGTTGAAACATAGTGAATTTTTTAATTCTGTATAATTATAAATGAAAAATAACTTTCCCTCTTAATTATTGTTTACATTAGATTAATAAAATGATTACCTCATATGTATGTCAATCGAAGATTTGTCTGTTGTCACCACAACATCATCGGCGTGTATATTTTGTGTTAATTCAGCTACAAGAAGAACTGAAATAAGCAGTACCGGAACGCAAATCGTCTTCATTTTTATTAAAACATACCGTCACCTATTTCTTCATTTATATACTCGCATTTCAAGGTAAAGTTAATAATATGCATACGCATTAACTTGTTAATAACAATATTGAATAGGATTTATTCATAGTGTTTTTTAATCAATTATAATAAGCCATGGCTGTAATAATTGTAATTTTTATTGTTATTCCACGATTAAAACAGGCTCAAATGATGTATAAAACTACTCTTCTGTCCCAAGTAGAAGAATAAGAAAATAGCTAAATAATTATAATTATTCGTTTAAAAACATTTATATGTTTATTATATTTACCTCAAATGTTATCAAAGATGTTAATTCACTTATTTCGATGACGTTATAAAACGAGTAGAATCCTTGACATTTTTTCTTTTTTTTTCCAGGCGGTTATTCCTGATGCTAAAAATGTTAGTAATTTGATTTATATAAATTAATAATTATATAAGAATTGATAATAACAGTAACACGTAATTAGTTAAAGATGGATTGCCAGCATAATCTCTTACACCGAGATAAGAATCCAAACAATCCGTGAATAACTTTTTAATTTAGTTTTTATTTTTGAGTCATATCTTTAACGACCTATAAAAAATATTAGACCTATTGCATCTTATGTTAGTCGTTAGCTTAGCATTTATGAAACATTTCTTCCAATCTTAATTTTTGGTTCTTCCGTTCTTTTAACCTTCAATATTATTTTCTTGAAAATACTATTTCTTGCAAGTGAACTTTAAAAAATCACCTTTAGCTTTACATTTGAAACTTCTTTATAAACTAAGAATTTGTTTTACTACAAAGCAAATTACAAACTTTAGAAGATTTTTTAGGGTAGGTGTATTCTGCAATTTCTAAACGCGTTGATTCATTTTCCTTCGGGAGAATTTTACTCATCTAAAATTCACCACTAATTTGAACATTATTATCCTTTTGTTTTTAAAACCGTTTTATTCCGGGCTAGGTTTTTAAGTTCTTTGATTTACTCTGATATGTATGTATAAAACACACGTTGTAAAATATGGCTTCATTGAACAGATTGTGACTTTAGTCACTTTATATTTTTCCACACCCCTTTCGATCGATGATTTTTTCTATTCTTACTTAATTTTAAAAATGTACTTTTATTGGACGTAGATGCTATGTCGATTCTGGTGTGGATTTAACAGCATACTAAATTATTTCAAACGAAAAAGAAAACGAGCATTTACAGCAATCCCACATTTAAAACCGGGAAACCGCTCTATAAAACCCAAAATGATTATGATAAAACCGGGAAAGAACCGAGTCTCTGCTGACAACTTAAATCCTAAAAGAACCAGTACCCTAAACACTTTACATCATCAAATTATAGATGGTATAAGATTGTTTATATTGTCGGACGTTTGTTTCATTAGATCACCCCATAGTAAGAATTTTTGTTTACATAACTACAATATTTCTAATTCCCAAGTAATGACATAATCAAGGGTTTACTGTATTAAGTTTATTGAATTATAGAATTCATAGAAGATTTTAAATTTCAAAAATAAAATTAGTAGTTTATAGTTCCCTTAACTAGCATTTTTACCTTTTAATACCTTTCACGTGACAAGGCAGAAAGACCTATGGTCGATGGCCCAGACAGTGACCTACTAACCGAAATTAGCTAGAATAAAATGTATCAACAAAATCTCATGTGTAAGTTGCTAAAATAAAGATGTTGTATATATAGTATATAGTATGTATACAATTTGATCCGTTATATTATTTGTTAGTACTCTAAAAAACGAACAACGTTCCATAAATGTATTATAATTATATAATTTGTTATTTTTGTTTAATATGAGCTCTAATTGTGACTTAAAATACCTGCCACTCTCGAATATATACCTCCTTTGCAGCTATATGTTGATTACAATTCAATAATTAAATCTGGTAATTTAGTAACTTGTAATTACAAAGTATTATGCAAAGAGAGTTTTATTAAAATACCACATAAAACCGGTCCGTACCTGTTGTTGGCAAGGAAACAATAATTTAAACATATATTAATTGATTAATGGTTGAGGTGTTAACTTCGTGATACATCTTGGAAAAATTATGTGTGATATCAACAAAGTAAACGTTTTTGTTTAATTTAAACATATATTGTTTTCAACTTGTACTAATGGTGTAACCTGAATGAAGCTATACTATAATTAATACGTAAACGCAAAGTGGAACCGTATTAACATTTTTATTCCTGGTTTCCATTAAAGATTCAATTGAAAATTAACAAAAAAAAGCTGCAAACAAAAAAACTTGACTTTTACGGTATCCAGATAAAATATCTCTCCGATTGAAAACTACTAATTAAATGACCAACAACTCTATACAAAAGAAATAAAACTCTTTAAAAAATACTAAAATCATTTGTGTGACTGTAGAAAATAACTTAATTTTGATTTCTTTATGCAAAAAAATATATGTTTTCCAATATCAATCAAAACAATAGATTTAAATTTCGCAAGGATGACTTAATGTTTTTATTATGTTTCATTTACAATATTAGTAACAACTTGTATTCTTAAAGCTTTAGATTCTAATTTGTAAAAAAATAGTTATTTACTTATTTTAGTGTTGTGAGTTGGACTTGCAATTTGGATTTACTTTTGAAGCATACTGTACTTGCAACAGCGCCATAACGTTTGGTGGCCGGTAGAACTACTATAAAAGCCCGTTCACACAACAAATATAATACCTAGTACATTGTGTTGCCTATATTAACAACGCATTTTACTTTCGGAAAAATTTGACGGATCCATATCGAACGTGTTTGTAAGCGCAAGCGTGATGCGAAATTTTAGCAAAATACTCCAATTGTTTCTCAGGCTGCATTCTACAAACACACCTCACCCGTTTCACAGTCGTATTACAGTCAGTTCCGAAAACTCGACACTAACCACATCTAAAAATACATTAGCCATCGTAATTAGGCGGAATTAATCACCCGGTGCCCCATAAAAACTGCCAGTCAATTCGCGTTCGAGTCGTGGATATACCGGAAGAACCATGAAGATTTATAAGGGGTTAATTTTACAACAAATTATTAGAAGTCCCTCTAATTCGTGTTTAAGTAAGTACGTTTTACATTAATTCTCCCCGTTTGGATATACCACGATCATCGCTGGACGAGGACGGCGTGGATTTTAGGTTATGTTCCCTGTAAGTAATACTCTTTTTAATATCTCCTGAATTTCTTTGAACAATTTCGCACGTCAAGGACAAGCATTAAATAGTATTACCTGACCGTGTTTACGTGTTTTTGCACCCAGCACGTCTTGCAATCCAATCCGGGCGTAAACTTTCATTTTTTTTTTTCGAAACGATGATAAAAATATCAAGTACGCAAATAATTCGCAATATGGTTGATGGTGTGGATTATGTAAGTTGAGTGTGCATATGTATTTTATACCGTATCGTAGGCCTGAGAATCGTTTGTTGCACATAATTTATTGGGGGAAATATAACGGCCCTAGATAACGAGCTTAATGTTAATCCCCAGGCAGGTGTCGGTCGTGTTGACTAATCCAGAGATTTAGATATTACAATAGACACTTGCCTTGTATTCCATGTGAAGATATGAAGAATTCATGGTTAATAATGTGGTTGTTATCTATATAAAAATATATACACATATGCTTAATCAAATATTTTAATATTCATATTTACAATAATCAAAGAAATGCCAACGATTTGTAAATTATATTAAAATTAATTTGGTTAAAATAGAAATTAAATAATTACCCTAATTACAAAAATTATCATGTTTTAAGTTAATAAATTGCATCAGTTTTTAAATAGCCCATAAATTATTTGAAACCTTGTATGAGTTTCTTCTAAAAATAAAATATTAACTGTCAGGTGTCATGTGTTCATTGGAATATTCGAGCATATGTATACGGTATTACTGACCAACATTCTCACGTCATTGATGCGCGACAGAATACATTTTTAAATGTATAATTCCTACACACCATGACGAGAAAGACTTACGTGTAAATATGACTGGTTGCGTCGTCTTGCTAGATAGAATTCCACACATTGTTAACCATATGTAATTAATCATTATTTATTAACAACAATTTCAAATTACTAATAAAATGGTGTCTGGTTTCAATGCTACTTATGAACAACGTCAAGGTAAAAATATGAAAAATAACAGACCAAAAAATTGATCACGTAATTGAAATTTGAAAAATTCACTATTATGATTATATATTTTTAACTTCATTTGTAAAATGAAATAAGCCTAAGTCTACCTATTATTTTTTTTAATATCTTAATTTATAAATTAGACTATAGATATCTTCTTACAACACTTACTTATTTTTTTTGTGTTAAAATAATTTCTTATGTAACAAATAAACGTAAAAATTACGTAATGTTACGTAATAAAATAGACACTATAAGAATAAAATGTGACCATACAAGTTTTTTTAAACAATTTGTTTATTCTTATATTTGACCTGGAGTTCTCAGAACTATCAAACAAATGACGTACTTTGTTAACATTTCCAACAATCATATTATGAATATTTATGAAAATGCACCTTGGAATTTACCAAGTTGTAACAAAATAAATAAAATACGTTTTTATAGACGTTTTTCTTAATTGATGGACATTCTAATACTAGTTACGGTTTATCACTCTTCAATTGATTAAAACGTGATTTTTTCACATATCCATAAAATGATTACTATAGAAAAATTAAACTGTTATATACAATTGTATAGATAAAATAATTCATTTCTTTTCTTAAAATAAAACTCGTTGGTTTTGATATCGCACTTAACGTAAAATATATTAATTCAGAGGATTCGTTTCGCTTTTTAATTTGCAAACATAATTTTTAGTTGTTTTAATTCATGTAACATACAAATACGACTTTATTCCGCACAATTAACCCAGGTGAAAGATAAGCATATAATAGTCGAATTATACGGCCATTGTTCCATGTTCCCTTCCTGTTAATCCTAGCATACAAGCCATCAAATTTAGATGATTAATTGGCTCCGGAAACTTAAAAAAACCGGCGAATCCTCGTCAAATTAACATTCTCGTCAGAGCGACGTAAAAGTAAAAACTTTAGGTAATTAGGTAAAAGCTTTTGTATACAGAACACAACATTTTTTCAACATAACAGAAAAAAACGTTGATTGCACAGTTGGAAGCAACATGGGAAGTTGTTTATTTTGTACGTTTTTGTTAGCTATGAGTTGTCGACTCCTGAAATTATCCCGACGTTCATTAGTAAGGGAAATTAAGCTTATACGTTTTGCTAGAAAATTCCACTTGGTAGAATATTAACAGTAGGTAGTAATTAGAAGTGAAATGTTTAGAAATTTAATTTGCATATTCATATCTACAAAAAAAAGTAGTTTGTGGTAATAAGTATATATTTTCTTTTGCATTTTAATGAAAATAATGTTGGTATTATTTATTGCATGATTATTATTTAAAAAAATATATGTATGGTACATTTTGGTCCTAACTTCATTGTGAACACAATCCTTGACAAGATATGGAGAAATTATCGATCTCTATGAATTTACCGAAAGACTGCACCTGTTTAAATAAGAAGGTTGTGGATACCTGTAATAATTAACCCCAAAGGTATTTTTTTTATTGGCAAATTTTATATGCGTATGGAAAAAATAGAAATTGACCGATTCTAAAATTAATCGACTCATTCAGTTAGGATTCTATAATTCATAAATTTTGTCCATTTATGGTATTAAAAAAATCATTTAATTGCTTCAGTATATGTATAGGAAGTTGAGTTCGTGCATGATGAAATGGTGAAGGAGAATACCTTAGAGTTCAAGAACATTCGTCAAGAGTTTTTAATTTATTGGCGAAACATTTTATATATTAAAAACGTTTTTGTAGATCACATTTATGAAGCAATAAATAAATAGCTATTAATGTTAAATCCTGTATATCCTGAGGATTTTTTATTATTATTTAATGCACGAAGCCATTTTGAGCTAGTGCAAAAAAAAACAGTAAAATTCTTACCAAAGAGTCTGCAGTTTGTAACTATTGTTGGTACAAATCCTGTTTCTTATCTTTAAATTATGAATGAAAACTAAGGTTACAAATGAAATATTAACAAAACATACGTATGCTCTATAAAATTCTTAAACATCTAAATTAATTTGTAATGGATTTCTAATGGCACACAATTTAATCGTTAAATCATCAATGAATGGACAGCACTATACTATTAATAAATATGAAAACGTTTGCGCATTGATTGTGATTCATGGTCTAAAATTAAATTCAATTGTGCCGAGTCCGCAGTTCTATTAAATCCACGAAGCGTTTTTTTTTTCCTTTCGCATTCATCCTCTTCCGCAATTATTTCTCCCACGCTTTGTGTAATTAATTCCGCATTCCCAGACGCCTTTGTTGTATTCCTGGGGATTAGCTGAAATTTTTAATTAGTTTCGGACACTCGCCAAAAAGAAACTGGAAAATCAATCCACAAACAACTTCAATTTCTCATTAAGTCTACAGATTTTTAAAGTATTTTCTAGCTAAATGTAGGATATTAATATTTTAGTCAAGTTTAACAGTTAAAAATACTCAGTTAATTGTGATTTAAAATTGCAACGTATTATAAACACTTATAACTAATCTCTAATGTCTAATTTTCATAATAGCAACCCTAATTTATATAAATTACTGCAAAACTAATTTAAATTAATTTTAATAAAATTTACAATAAATTAATTATAAAATAAGTCCTTAATGTTGTTGTAATAGTTTTTAATCACCAGAAAAAATCTTAATTGAAATCTCTTGTAGTTGTAATTTAATTTATTGCATTATAATTTAAATATACGAAACTTTTTATGAAACATATTAAAACTACAAAATAAATCACTTTAATTTTTATAAATTTTTTGTACTAATGAGATTTGAAAGACCGAAACCCGTGTCTGCAGATAATTGTAAACTTTATTTTTACATTATTTCATTTTTATCATTTTCATAAAATCTCCGTAAACTCATTTCTATTTTTTAGAAATTCACTCAAAAACTTCAACATAAATTGCAATTCTTGAAGTTTGATTGCGTTACGTAAAGATAAACTTGATTAATTAAATAGTTCTAATCCATGATGTAAAAAAATATATCCTTAAGCCAATTATTTATTTAACCTATTAAGTGTGTTATTTATATACCTGAAGTTAAAACTAACCCAAGGATTTTCGTTCTCTAGAAATTAAGAGGTAAAGACAAAAATGTAATCAACCTCTTTCTTTGAATATTTCCCAACCACTGTCAAGACCATACTCTTAATGGAGTTAACCTAGTAATGATTGTTGCCGTATTTAGCGTGATTTAATTGAATATTAAACCATTATTAAGATTATTATCATTTATATAGTAAAATATTTGTGGAAAATACGAAACACCAAAATGATTTTTTTCGTCATTAATGAAAAGCCTTGAAACATCGGAGGCTTGAATGAACTGGTAATACGTCTAGCCCAAAAACTCGTTTATAGTTTTTGGCAGCAGCTAAGCCATTTTTTCGCTTCCTTCCCACACGATTCATAGGAAAACCTAATGAGATGTGCGTTATTTTTAAATGTTCCAAATTAAAGAATCAATGCCATGTACTGTACATAAGAAAACGAAATAATTTATATGGCCAAAAAACATACAATCCGAAGAGGAAAATTAGAAGCATGTGTTGAAATTTTTTAAATAAAATACTTTTAGTGCTGCCTTATGTTTAAGACGACCACTGCCATGTATGTATAGTAGCATGCAATGCATTAAAAGATAAGATTGTATTATTTTATCTGGAAGAAATGCAAACAATGTGTATTTTGCATAGTTAAGTTTGTGTGATAAAAACCTATTATTCCATAATTTTAAATTAATAGTTAACGATTAGTATTATTGTTATGCAGTTGGGAATCATGTTTTAATAAATTTGATGTATTTAATTTAGTTTTGTCTTTAAATAATTGATATGATTAAATAATTCTAAAAGGCAAAAGGTGTAGTAGACTTTTCTATAGAATGGAATATATTTGACCCTCCAAAAATGGCTATCAACTTTCTTTGTTTTCACGTGCACAGATTAAGGCTTTGTAATATTAACATTGCGAAGTATCTGGTTTCAACTGGTTGTAAGTAGTGACGTCGTTGATACAATTTCCATGTTTACTGGCTACTGTGATTGTAAAATCGATATTCGATTCCTGTCCCAGGGTTTGACGTGACACTTTATATTATTGAATGTAAAACTTTATTGCTTGCTCCGATTGACTACTTCCGATCTATTTACATCTTAATTACTATCGATTTATATTCACGGTTTTTTTTATTTCGAACAATAAAATGTATTGAAATCCATTTTTAAAGACTATAAAACAATTACTTATTGAAACACCTACTTCTCTGACTAATAGGATGGCAGATGTTGGAATAAGATCTTCAAGATATTTTAAAAATATTTATAACTTTGAAATTTGAACGAAAAATTATTACCCCTTCTTGGTGGTCTGTGAAGTAAAAGGTAATCAGAACATTCCTCTAATTAAGGAAAGCAATATTCTATATTTAAGCCATTATATATAATGACAAGCTAAATTTAATGAAATTCCAGTTACGAGTAAAAATGTAAAAAGTGTGTCACTAGCAAAGTTATTTGTATTATTTATTTTATCTCTAAAGAAGCTTTAGGCTTGTCATCATATAAAAAATCTGACAGAATTAGTGCAAAATTGATTCTAAAACATAACTTAATTTAAAAAAAATGTTTAGATGGAAGTAAAGAAGAAGATAGCGAACATAAGACCAAACTCTTGAAAATCCATACCGAATGCGACCTCCAACATCGCAAGTACGTGCCTTGATATGGATCTGCTAGTTGAAACCGCGCCGGTATTTCCACGCTCCCATTAAAATGCAAACCGGTAATGATACGGTACGTCATGCCAAAAATCGGGTGGCGTGTTACAAATTTAATGCTTGGACCTTGTACGTCCGACAGAAATGTTTCTTTTTAATAACACACATCTCTCTTCCAGATTATTTTTAATTAGAGCGCAAGCAGTTGAATTGGACTCAATTTGATATAGTGCCGTGTGTGTGTGGTGCAAGGAACTTTGGATTTGGATGTTGTTGGGTGCGCGTATGCGACAGAACAGTTTGGACACTCGTTCTCGATTATTAATTTTAATTGTTCCATCTAGTCCAGATATGATTAATTTTGTTGGAGACAGAAACAATAACAGTAATAACAGTGCTTGCCTTGTATCTGGTGTTGCGTCGACGGCTAAGGGTAAGATGTGCGCCGTTGATAGTGTCTTTGTGCGATCAAGTGTTGGATATCGCGCGAAGAACGATCCAGGCGACTGACACCGAATTCTACCAGTTCGACATGTTATCCTGACCCCCTTATGATGTTTGTTTTATTTGGATTTCGTTTAATGGTAGACGTAAAACAGGTAAATTTTCCATTTTATTTAAATATTTTATTGCGATTTCCGGAATATAACCCATGGTTGAGATAACAAGCTGAAGCTATCATTAGTTTTTAGTATCCTAAGAACACTTAATTATTTAGAAGAAAATAAAGTATTGTTTCGGAAAATCAGTTAATATAAGAAGACACTTCCCAAATACAACGTCTTTATGATCGTTAATACATAATAATAATATAACTGGACAAAGTGAGAAACTTGTGGTACACCTGAAGTGACTTATATAGGATATGACAAAAAGTTATTGAGTTGAACTTGTTGACTGGGACTTATGCATTTTCATACTAAGAACCATATAGCAATTAATATCTACCTCTTTCTATCATCATTCTAGGTTGACCCGAACAGAATGATATGAAAGATAGAACGTGTGTCTAATTCCTCCAATATAAAGCGATAAGTCACAGTCAGCTCTCGGCGGCTCGACTATATACCGAATGATCTACACATTCAATTACTTTACAAGGCCTAAACTCCAGAAAATTTGTCACACTGAAATTATTTGGAAAATGGGCGCTGTAAAAACAATATAAAATCCAAATAAAATAACTTACTTTATTTATAGACGATACCTTTACAATGGTTAAATTCTCATCTCGTTTTGTTCAGGTGATTCTTTTCGGGGAATTCAAACCTACATACACTTATGCGAAATTATTGCCCCATGAATTATGTCAAAAGGCAGTTGTGACACGTACAAGTCATAAATTTTAACGGTCAATCGTAAAATATGTTACGATGTTTGAAATGTTGTACGACAATCTATGCCAATCAAATATTAAATTTTTTTTTTTCTTTTTGCTATTGTTAATTAACGAAATGGAGTATTTATGTATAAAAGTAAAAAAGTAGGGTAATGACAGTATGAACTTTCCTGTCTTATGAAAAATCATATGCAACCAAATAGGCGTATATCATTAAAAGCGAGGTATTAAAAATAAATAAGATAATAAATCTGTTATCTTAAATGTATATTATTTATTTAATCATGTTATTTTTCATTATTAAACCTCGTGTATTTCAATCTCGTACACGAAACAATAGACATAATCTCCTCGTCGCCGTCTGGCCTTCTCTCCTACGCTACACATGCCACTTTTCAATAGAAATAAATTGAGCGACCAAATCGCTTTCAATTAAATAGTATGATATTTGCCCCTTGCATTTAAATTACATTCCATTACACTATTAAGGTTACTAGTGGCAAGGGCAATATAGTGCCGCCGCCCTTTTTAGGTTTAGTCTGTGTTTGTTCCTCTTACTAATACATATATTTAAGTACGCTTAAGATTGCAATTTGATAAAATGAATTCCTATTCAATGATATTTATGTAAGTTTATTGAGTATTATATACGTAGATATAATTAATAAACAATATAATGTATAATTTTTAAATTTAATGGACTAATATTAATGTTACCATCATTAGATTAATTGGTATGTTAATTAAAATTGTATTGTAATTTATAAGTATCAAAAATAACGCATATTGAAAAACAAAATTCCACTACTCATTTTTATAAAACTTATAGATTATTTCTCTAGGTTCAGAAACACCTATTTTGATTATTTAATATTAAATTTTAATCAAGAAAAATTTTAATGTCCCTTCTTTTAATAAGCGTAAATTTAAATTTATAAGATAATAATAATAATAATGGTAGCAAAATATATACAATAAATTTCGAAATATTAATTTCCCAAAGCAATCATGTTATAAAATACGCTTAAGTGCATGTGAAGTGCTTTCAATCAAATTAAATTAAAATATAATAAGTGAAGTAAGGAACAAACTCGGTTATAAAATAATAGTAAAATTCAATCTCGAGAACGTTACTCACATTCAACTCACGCCCAAGAACTATGTTCAACTAAATGTAAAATGTAATGAAACCTTGTTATGCCGAAACGAAGTACATAATTTATAATTTTCCATACAAGTGTTACCGACGTAATTGACTCGGAGTACGGAATTGGATGAATTCAGTGGAAATTGGCTTGGTGCTCTTTTTCGTAATTCAACCGGAGCTAAATTGCGAGGTATTCAATTTCAGCCAGGAAATTGGGTCTGCCTTCTAGAGCGGATCGCGCGTTTTTTTTTTATTTCATCCGACCACAATTGCACTATTGTCACGTTCAGTTGAGGCACCGTTTTGCAATATTTAATTATTTATTTTATGATGTTAAAATATAAAGTACATAAATCTCCATTAAAATTCTAAAAATTGCAATTAACATTATGTTTAACTCATTTCAGTGAAAGTACTATAATTTTTATTAATCTTGACATAGATTTCTAATATTACTAATTAAAAATAAACAAAATACAAATTAACTTTTAATAATCGCTACCTATACAAAGAAAACTTAACTTACATTTTTCATATTTTTAAATTATTAGTTAATCTTGAATATATTTTATTATTAATTTTTTTACGTATTATGACAGATATTTTGATTTCTTCACCTGAAGAAGCTACAGTGTAGCGAAACAATTGTAGTGAGTAAAATAAAAAGTTGAAAATCATAAATAGTTTACTATTATTATTATTATATTAAGAGATATTTTTAGTTTAAGTAGCTCCAAAATAGTCAAAATATTTAATGTTTAATCAAACCAACATATAAATCTCTAAAGATTTTATCTAGTAAGAAGGCCCGTTTCAGTTTTGTTCATATAATCAATTGATAATTATCTTGAAGGCTACAATTAAGTAATTTTAAACAACCCACTAAATATATTATTCGGACCTAGGCTGAAAGATCTACGGTCGATAACCGTGAAGAAGAAGAATCACAATCATCATTATTATAATTATATAGTGTAAATACTAGCCTCAATAAAGATGTTTTCTCTCTCTATTATTCGGGAAATCGCAAAGCATCTATATTTTTGAACCACTTTAATTTTTTGTTTTGCGTCGACCTAAATCAAATTTCAGATCTGAACGTGAATTTTTGGGTATCCCTCCCCGGTACATAGGACCGAACAGGAAAGTGTAGCAGATGAAGCAGGAAGAAACGACTTGAGACGAATTTGCTAAAACAAAAATAACAAAAGGACAGAACTTTCCGACGAGGAAACCGAATGCGGTTGAGAGAAAAAAAATATAAAAGTGATTCGAGTTGAGTGCACGAACTTCGACATACCCCTCCCCCGCCTCCCCTACGGCAACACCCCGTTTTAAATTTAATATCTAATCGTGTTTAGTGTTAAACTAGGTTTAATCGGTGTTTTAGAAAAAAGAGTTTTCGTTCCGCGAGTGTGGTAGAAAGGACTATAAATTTAACACAATAAAACGAACTGTCGCAAGTGTTTAAAAAAAAAATGGCTTCCATCGAGAATTTGAATATAAAGAGGAAGGGGTACTCGTCCTTTTCCTTCAGGAAGAAGATTGCGGATAGGAATGTCATCGAACAGCGGGCTGGATTACTTACTAATAAAACAGGTTATAATATATTTTATATAGATTGAGTAATGAGAATCTGAGACCTTTAAATAGCCTGCATATTACACATAAATAATTTGAAAAATTAAACTGCAAATCACACTAAAATCAATACAACAATTTAAACAAGATATAATTAAGTCAATATTTTTATTATGTGACAAAAACATTTAAAAAGTTTAAAAGATTTTCAATACTCATAGTTTTGTAATATTAATATTGCATGTATTTTTCAAATTCAAATCCCTTTTTTTAACTCGTTATTTTTTATCTAGGAATTAATTTAAAAAAATAAACATGTATAATATGTATATCATAATCGATTATCAATTACCGTAATGGATATAATTATTATTATTTATAATTATTACGAAGATAATAACTTGATAACTTTTTTGGTTTATGTATGTTTAATGGGTACAATTTCAGAAACACTCGTGAACAAACCATCGGGTGACACGGTAAACGGTTCGCGTGCGTTTTCTAATAGATTTATGAAACCATGAATCGTCAATCAAAGCACGAGAAGCGGCGCCTTGAAGTGAGGCTATAAATTCGTGTCAGCAATTTTCATTTATAATTACTGCGCCAACAGCGAATTCTTTTCAAAGTGTGGCATTGAAATTTAACTCTGTTCTAATTATCAGTATCTCGCAATGGAATAATTTACATTATTCAGTTGAATTTTTAAAAACGTTTAGTAATTCTTATTATAATTGTAATTATATAATTATATACAGGCAACTGCGTTAGGCTCCAAAAATATAAAATATACTATATTTCATACTAAACAAGTTTAATTTTAATACTAAATGGAGGTTTTTTTCATTTATTAGGTGTGGAAATGAATAATCCACTTATTCAGCTACTTTCAAGGTTTATTTTTAAAGAAATTTAATTGTTTAAAGTACTCTATAACTTTAAGACATCTTTCATTTTCCACTAATTGGAAATGCATATTGAATCGACCGGAATAAGTGGTAGTCAGATGGAGGGAGCAATGGTTATCTGGTGAATATGCATCACCTTTTGTTTTGGGAGCAATGTGTGGCCTGCCATTTTCGTATTAATTTTTTTAGATTTCTAGAAGTATTCAGCAATTTTATTTCCATATTCCCAGCATTTATTGTTTTATTTTATAGTTTTAGGGAATTTTCAAGAATGTCTCGTCCAAATTTGTAGTTTTATTCGGGAATTCTAGAATTTCCCAGTAAATTATAAAAGATTTCTAAAATTCCCAACAATTTTTTCTTTCCAATTGTGATAATTTTTTTGAGGGTTCTAGAATTTTTCTAAAAGCTTTTAACAGTTTTTCTATATTCCTTTGTTTTCCAGCAATTTTTGTTTTATTTTATATTAAGTTTCAAATGTATATATAATTTTTCCGCCACTGTGGCATTTATCATCAATTTTTCTTTCAAATTAAATTATTAATGAATTCAATTTTTAACTCTTTCAGATTTATTGTAATTTTCAGCATTATTTTTTCAATATTCCAAGATTTTTTAGCGTTTCTTATTCGATTTTATATAAGGTTTTTTAATTAACTATAATTTCCTAACCATTCTTTTCCATTTTTTGTGAATTTTTCTTACCATGACATTTTATAAATTTTTTTTTTCAATCATTCTTCTATATTTCGAGAATTATCTTTACTAGATTTTTCTTACAGATAATTTTTTTCATTTTTAAAAGCCTTTAGCTATTTTTTCATATTCCTATAATTTCTAACATTTCTTGTTTTATTTTCCAGCATTTTTTATTTCTTTTTCAGATTCTTAGAATTTTATTCAAGAGTTCGAAATGTAGGCAAGGTCTTGGTTCTTCTTTTTTTTAATATGGAAATTGTTAAAATAATGTGACACGAATTGAGTAAGATAAAAATCTTTCTTAAAATTAGTCCATTTTTTAAATAATTAATGAATCCATGAGAAATTTTAATTTTTTTAATAATCATTAATTGAACTTTTTATAAGTAATTCTTGAAAGTAATGAATCTGCAGACTTTTAGCCTATTTATAACGAATTAAAAAGAAAAAAATATATATACTTTTAATTTTGTGTTTTTGAGTTTTAATAATGAAATGTTTCTTCATTTGTAGTATTTTTAATTATTACTGATTAGTTTTTAGGGTTCAAATTAAAATATAAAACTAACATACTTATTACATTTGGTATTTGTTTTTAATGGTTCTGTTTTTAAATATAATTATGAAAAACTTAGAATAAATTAAACTAATAAATGCTCATCAGCAACTTACGCATAATTTCTGTTATTTTACATGTTTTTAAATAGATATGCGTTATTTAAATAATTTATTTGTATAAAATGTATTATATATAATACCTTTTAACGAAATAATAGAATAATCCATTATTTCTTTTTGAAAAATATTCAAATAAATGAATAATTATGTCTTTAGGGGACAAAATGTCAAGAACTTGAATGAACAATTGTTAATAATTCCATTCACGCACACAATAGCTCAAAAATTTGTTCAATTACGAAAATAATTGTTTAACTTTATCGAGATCAGTAATAAATAAATACAATTTTGACATAAATACTGATTATGAGTAATTTGTTTCATTACTTTAAATAATGATTGATTATTTTCCAGTGATAATCAAACAATTAATTAATTGATTATTAAGAGAACCGACTTAATTGATCGAAGGAAAATTAATGATATAAATTGTTAGAATAATTCAAAACAGCATCTACCACTTTCCAATGTCCTTGATAAATTTCAAATAAAAAACATATTTGTTCTAAATATGAATAATTATAAAACGTAACAATAAGATGACCATTCATTCTCAAAACACTCTCTTTAATTAATATTGTATATAATTGATACTTTTTAAACAAAAAACGGCGTTAAAAATCTTAAATTTCAATGAAATACTAGATTTCGATTTTCTAAATAACAAAAAAAATCAATTTTAATTTTCTTCTCGTCTTCTCTACTTCCCGTCAACCAAATCTAGCCGTAATATCTGAAATGGTATGTTATATTATGATAATCATATAGAATATTGTCTTCAATTGTTATAAATAAAATTGATAATTTTTTTTTGGAACTTTGAAGACTAATTTCAACCGTAAACTTTTGAATAGAGATAAGTTTTGTTAAATCATCATTTTTTTATCCCAAAAATCTATAGTTGAGCCATTTCCCCACATTAACAGGACAACGTTGTGTAGTGGTAAACCAAAGTTACGCTGTTCTACAGCGTAAGAATTTTTAAATCAATAAAACAAAAATAACATTGGAATATTACCACTCGCTACAAAAACGTAATCTTATAACAATATGAAATGATTAATTAATAGTGACATTAACTATTATGTGTTCAAGTAATAAGTTACTATGAAAGTCAGTAAATTATTCAATGTTTTCGTTGCCTTCATTTTAAACCGGTTGTAATATGCAATATTGAGTTTATAATTAAAATGTTTAAACAATATATAATCTCATTGGGTTAATAATTGTTATTATATGATTAAAAACGAATGATATAAGTGGCATCATTCTTTTTTAATGATAAAGACAAGGCACTAAGATAAGCTTGTATATACGTTAAGTCAGCTGAAAATACTTTAGATTAGACTGTTTGCCATTTTAAAGCAATTATTGCATGTTGTTGATAAGACACTTATGTATATCATTCAGCCATATTTATAACTATTGCCATAGCAGTATAATTCGCTCTGAAACATTTTATTTATATACATATATTCCCCGCATGTACTTAATAAATAGGGTTGTTTACATACAATATTAAACTAGAAAATTCAGCAGCGGATATATCATCCTAAGATGATTCAGATTACATTAAAAAAACATTATTTCGGCCCATGCAACTCCCATTGTCCATACACATACCTTAAACTACTTCCCTCCATAGTCACCTTATTATTTTTCGTAACGTGTGACGAGTTTTTGTATCCCAGCTTCATATTCCAGTATATTGAGGTACGTAGTAACAACAACTTTTCAGTTCGTCTTCCTTTCAAATTTCTTTCCTACCAAAAAGTTCTTGAGTTTTGTAAACATATGGTAATCAAAAGGAGTTAAGTCTGGACTATAAAGTGGATGGTTTAATGTTCGTATGTAATGACAGTCGGCTGTCCATCCAGAATGCTTGTCATCATGGGTGTTCTCTCTTCCTTAGTTGAAATTACGACACCAGCGCCGAACAGATGACTCATCCATAACATTTTCTCCATACATGTCCTTCAATTGACGATGAATATCGCAAGGTCGCACATTTCTTGCGTTGAGAAATCTAATCACAATTTTAACGTCACAACTTGCGGCGTTCTATATTTAACACTCATAGCATAGTCAATACCAACGAGGCGTAACTTTGCACATTGGAATACAAATGAACATGTTAGCACACATCCCGCGACGAGTACTACTTTCCTTTTATCCCTCGTAGAAAAGCTATATCCTCAAATATTAAAGGTTTTGATTGGTAGTATGTAGTATTGATTCATTTATCCTTTGTCGAAAGTTAACATCTGAATAAAATGAAGAAGTTTGTTTTCAAATTTATAGATAAGAATCGTGTTGTCCGCTAATATTTAAATCAAAGCGAAATTATTTATAGGGAACACAAAATTTGTTGATTTTATTGGAGTCCTAATTCTTTATATGGGGAAAATTTAAATTATAGACCTTTTTGCAGTTAGTATTTAAGATCACTGCCCAAAAATTTGCACATCAACGTGCAGAAAATAAACGATATATTTTATTCTTAAACAATCAATTAGTACTTATTATTGTTTAGTCAATTCTCTTAATAAAATAAGCTTCTTGTTATTTTTCAGTTTATTCTCACTATTAAAGAAATCTTGTATGAAAATTGAGATTCAATTTTTCTGAATGACAAACCTTTGTTTCATAAGTTTCTTAAACTCCAGTTTACATAAAAATTGCAGTTTACTTTTTCTGTTTTCCTTATAAGAACGAAAAATAGATTTTCAATACTACAAAGAATTTTATATCATAATTGCAAATGAAAAATACTTAAATAAGTCTAAATGATTTAAACATCATCATGATAGATATAAAACAAGTAATGTTTTAACAATTCCAACCTTTTTTTTGCTAAAATAGTTTTTTTAACAGTATATAAATAAATAATTATTTTGAAGTGTTTGTTTTCTATAGAAATATGTTTTCATTTATTTAAAATGATATTAGTATACAAAAGTAATATGTTGGCAACATTATCATTACAATAACTATAAGTGATCTTAAGTAAAATGATAAGCTTTTTTATTTGTATTCAGCATTATATTAAAACCCTCTCCATGCTCTTAAAAGAGTTGTAGTTAAAGTAAAATATAACCAGAAATTATATTTTATTCACCACTAGGAATGATAGTCAAAAATAAAGGCATTTGTAAACAATAAATAGTTGTAGCGCGGGCTTATATATGTAAACAATTCCAAGCTGAATAAAAATAGATTCCAAGCTAGAGAAACGATTAACATAATATACCTCAAGTTGAAGGCTAATAAAAAAAAGATGCGAACTTTTGAAATGAAGCTACAAGAATACGAAAAAACCATTAGAAGATTAATTAACACTTGGTTTTGTTTGACTAAAAAAATAGTGAAACAAAGCCAAGTGTTTAATTATTAACCTTCTAATTAACATAAAAATGTTTCACCTCGTGTCAAATGAGAATTTAATTCATCATGAAGAAAACCATTATTCCTGGTTTCAATTTTTTCCTTAAATAATGTTGTTACATCATTATGATATTAATAAAAATATTTTTATTTCTTTAACAAATAATTTATACTCACTGATTTGCACTTCAATATTTGGGAATGTTTCCTCTTGGTGCCAACCTAAAATAAACATCGCTGTTTGCCAATTTCAATATTTGCATATTTATCTATTCGGCATTGATCTTGACGATATATTTATTTTTTAGTACTTTCCGGCGCATACGTATATATTATTTTTATTATGGGCCCATTAATATTAAGGGGAAACCCAATTTTATTAATTATTAATTCGCTTCGCGTTTTCTTTTTGTGTGAGAGAGCAGAAATCCATCATGAACACCCTACCGGCTAAAGCCGCGATCGCTGTTGCGACTAGTCCAGGACTAACTTCGTTTCTAGTCTGATGTTCAGGCGAATTAATCACTGAGATTCCCAACACGTTTCATTGTTGCAATTTTATTACGGTCGGCGATAACACAAGTAGTAAATAGTGTACGACCGATGACATCTATCGGCTAAAACGTAAACATCCGATAATCCCTAGGGGACCTTTTATTTAATCCTACTAAAGTGATAAAACAACATCTAAACAGCAATTTTGTTGTAAAACTATTATTCTCTTTTAATGGTTTAACAGCTTAATTAGTAATAATGGTATTTAAAATTAAGAAAGAAAACAATTGCGTTTTTGCAACAAAATTCTCGAAAACTTTATGTTTTTTGAAAAGAGTAAATACCTTTAGATAAAACACCCTTGGTTGGCGCGTTTGAGAGCAGCTTCTGGATCTGGATTAAGTTTGCCAAGGGTGATCAAATCATTGACCAGAGCACTTAAGCCTCACTAGGCCCGTTGTGCCCCCCTGACTGGGTTGAGAGCAGCTTATGACCTTATTTGCCAGGGTTTGCAGTAACCTGGTGAAAATTTGAAGTAATGACCAATGTTAATATCAACAGCCAATTGTCCAGGATATAAATTATTACATAAACCATAAATAATATAACTGTGAAGGATCTTAGGAGAACTAAGATTATATGTAAATAAACAAAACAAAAACTAAAATTTATCTAACCATCTAAAATAACACTATTAAAAATTTGGTAACATATACCAATAGCTAACAAGGAAAAAGTTATTATAATTCATTTCAAAAATATTTATTAAATACTAAATTATATATATATATATATATATATATATAACCACAGAAGTCAAATAATCAAACCAATAATTTTGTAACAAAACTATAATTATTCTCAAAATAAATTACATTACAGTGCATCTTAATACTCATGATACTTGAAAATATGAGTTAACGACACAAGTATATTATTAAATAAGTGAAAAAAGTGCCAAACTTGTGTCGTTTACTCATATCAATATTTTCATGTACTCAAACAACCCAATTAATACTTGGTTTATTTTGATATAATTTCACAAATATTTTACCTATTCGATGATACCATAATAACATCAGAATATTATGATTTCGACAAAAAGAAAAATCATTATATTTTTATGCTTAATGCAGATACAGTCGACTCTCTATATAGTGAAGGGCCAAAATGTTGACCGAAATTTCACTATATAGAGTTTTTCACTATATAAAGAGAAACAAAAATTTCAAAATTGAATTACTTATTAAAAAAGTTTATTAAACATTTAAAAGTTTAAATAGATAGCATGTACATAATGTACATACTGTACACATTACATATGTATGTAGAGGGCTAAATATTACAAACGAAATAAAAAGAATACATAATACAAAATCTGTTAATACATACATACATATGTACATTTAAAATTTGTGTAGTCTCAATAAATTGCTAAACAACATACATATTATGTACTAGGAAAAATAATCAGCTATTTTTTGAACCTGTTAGCGAATTAATCTACGCATCGACTACATATAAAATGGGTTTCCCCGGGGTACTTCCCCGTGTTTCTCACTGAAATCTATTGTACTTGATTTACATTTTGCCTGTTAGGCGTTATAAACGCTTTAAGAACCTTTTCAAAACAGTGAGTCATCAAAATTCAGTTCATGCTAATGTTAGGTAGAAATGGGAAACCCGAAGTAGCCAAAATCTCAATAAAGGCATAAAAATTTATACATGAGATTCCGGTAAAAATTTTATTATATAGAGTGTTCCTATTTTACAGATTCACTATATGCAGTGCTTTTTACATGAAATTTCATTAAAATATTTTGGGGTTTGAAAAAATTTCACTATAAAGAGTTTTTCACTATATAGAGTTTCACTATAGACAGTGTCGACTGTATTAATTTTCATTTCACGTTAAAATTAATGTCATGAATGTATTAAAAATTATATTTATTCACAGATAATTCCACCCTGAGCGGGTATAGTATGCTGATAAACAAAGGCCAAGATGATCAAATGGAAATATGCGGATATAAGCCCAGCATTCTTAAGACGTTCTTCACGTACCTCTTTATCTTCCTGACTGCTGGCCTTTTACGGCTGGTTTTCCATTGGATACCACACCTCTACATCAAAGCTAAATGCAATCCATGTGAGATCACAGAAGCCAAATTCGTTCTCATCACAGTAAGTCACCTAAAATAATTTAAGTTTTACATTTTAATAATATAAAACTACAGTGCAGAAACGCTCAGAATAATTAATTCTAATTATTTCTTTTATTTTAAAATAATCTACTTCATAAAAGTATAAACAAAAAACAATGGTGTTATCAAACAGAATATTGTTCTTCAAATAATATAGCCAAAAAATAAAAATTCAGTTTAGCAACAGAGACTCAAATCTTGGCCTTCAACTGATGACATCACATTAAGTAAACAATGCATCTTCAGTAATATATTTTAAGAAATAATTTCATAACCCATATTTTAATAACTGTTTTTATTCTTACAATTTGAAATGTACTTTCTAATGAGAAAACCTTCAATATAAGTATCAAAATGTAATCAGTTATCTCTTTCAGGAATTTTATAACAACAAGCACAAAATTTACCACGTGAAACCACTGAAAAACCTAACCCTAGACAGTATCCAGAAACAAAAAAACAAAGAAACATTTCTGGACGATAGGAAAAGCGGCGAGAGGGATATCAAAAATCTGTCCGTTCATTTTGAAAACGGAATTTTTAAAGAGGTAGACTGCCTGCTGACATTCAATTGTAAAAAAGTGACTTACATCTGGCACCAAGATAAGCAAGTCTTTGTCAAGCTGCATGGCTTGGATAAGGACGTGAGTAGTGACGTTCTGCACCAGAATAAAGGTCTCTCCAAAAACGAGCAATACATGAGGTAACATAAAAACCCTGATGATCTTACAATGACATATAATATCACAAAAGCATTGATTGCTATTGTGTGAACTGTATTTAATTTTTTCCTTTTCCATTTTTTTAGGAGAGTTGTATATGGACCAAATGAAATTGTAGTAAAAGAATCTACAATTTTGGCCCTTCTCTTTTTGGAGGTGTTGAATCCATTCTACATCTTTCAAATATTTAGTTTCATTTTGTGGTTTGCTGACAATTACTATTACTATGCAGCTGCAATTTTACTAATGTCAGTATTTGGTATTAGTATGACAGTAATTCAAACAAGGAGGGTGAGTATATATTATATTTGTTTATATTCTGCCATTTTTAAATATTATATAAAATTATTATTGATTTTTTGATGTATTTAAAACATACAACTTAAAGAAAACATTTTAGAAGCAATAAGAAAAATTATTTACACAATATGTACATAATTTCATTTTAAATTTTGCTGTATTACAGAACCAAAGAAATCTGAAATCAACAGTTCACAGTTCTGATGTTGTGACAGTACTTAGAAAAAGTGACAAGGCTGGAGAAATACACACATTTCAAGAAAGCTACTGTGAAGTGATATCCACTGAACTTCTAGTTCCAGGAGATATTCTTGAGATACCTCCACACGGGTGTATAATGCATTGTGATGCCTTATTACTCACCGGAAATTGCATTCTTAATGAATCAATGTTAACAGGTAAGAAACAAATTTTTAAAATAATTATTCATTAAAATTAATAATACATTTTCTTTAAATTTTTCCATTTTAAATTTAAAACAAAAAATACAAAATAAAGTACTTACGTGAAATTGAAACAATAAGAAGTGATAAAGTTTTATCTATTATAACTAAAAACATCTTAATAAATTATTAATTAGTAATAACCATTTTTATTAATTCAAAATTACAATTTACACATTTCAATGAGTTTATTTGGGTATTTTATTTAAACAATGTATTAAAAAGTAAATATGTCATTTCAATGTATAATTTCAGGAGAATCGGTACCAGTTACTAAAACGCCATTTCCGACGAATCCTGGAATATTCTATGATCCAAAAGAACATGCTAGGCATACCCTTTTCTGTGGAACACAAGTTATACAGACCAGATATTTTGGAAATAAAAAAGTATTGGCTGTAGTAATTAGAACAGGATTCTCCACTGCCAAAGGTATTAATTAATTAACAGAGTTATATATTATTACCGGTTAAATTTGTTATTATAATTTATACCTTTACTAGGTGGACTCGTCAGGAGCATATTGTATCCTCCCCCAGTGGATTTCCGTTTTGAAAAGGACTCGTATAGATTTGTCCTGCTGCTCGCAGCTATTGCAGGAATAGGCTTTGTCTACACCATTATAACCAAAGTTATGCGTGGCGTGGATGCGCGGGACTTAATCCTGGAGGCCTTTGATCTTATCACGATTGTAGTTCCTCCCGCACTACCGGCTGCTATGACTGGTGGAAGATTGTACGCCCAAACCAGACTGCAGAAAAATAAAATATTCTGTATATCTCCTCGTTCTATAAATGTCTCAGGCAGTATCGACTGTGTTTGCTTTGATAAGGTAACTACATTGTAAAAATTGTCTATAAAAATATATTATATTTCGAATTTTTCAGACTGGAACATTAACAGAGGATGGTTTAGACTTACTGTGTGTAGTTCCTATTAAGGATAAAACCTTTGAAACTCCTATAAAAGAAGTTGAAACACTGCCATATAACGTATTTGTTTGTGGACTTGTTTCTTGCCATTCCTTGACTATTATTGATAAACAAATCACTGGAGATCCATTGGACTTGAAGGTATGCTACTATACATATTTTAATAACAACATAAAATGGTAAAATTTGAAATAATAATAGATTTGAAAACACAATTAAATGGTATAACTAATAATAAGAAAATAATAACTCCAAATTTTAGAATTTACACAGATATCACTCATTATTATGTAACTGTAACTAAGAATTTAACTTACAATACTTCTAAACACTATCTGTTGTTTATAGAGATAAATAATAACATTTGTTTATTTTCCTTCTTAAAAAAGTACATATAAAAACAAATTAAGTAGAAGAAGCACATCTGGAGTTCACAATTACTGATTCAATTCTATGGCCAGGCATATTGACACATAGTATTTACTATTTCAGATGTTCGAAAGCACGAAATGGTCAATTGAAGACCCTGAGGTTTCTGATAACACAAAATTTGATATGATCTTTCCGACGGTGCTGACACCTCCCAAGAGAAACAATGTGGATAACACTAACTCGGAAATAGACCTACAAATTGGTATAATCCGTGAGTTCCCATTCTCTAGTAGTGCACAACGTATGGGTGTCATCATTAGGAAACTTGGGGCACAACACTTTGAATACTACAGCAAAGGGTCACCTGAAATGATTCTTAATTTTGTAAAGAAAGAATCGGTTCCACATAACTTCTCAGAAATACTGGAAGGCTATACACAAGAAGGTTACAGAGTTATAGCGCTGGCGCATAAGCAAATAAAACTTACTTACCCAAAGGCACAAAAAGTTCAAAGGGAGCAAATTGAGCATGAAATGACCCTATTAGGACTGATTGTGCTTGAAAATCGACTTAAGGAAGACACAACACCTTGCATTCAGAAATTAAATGACGCAAGAATTCGTGTTATAATGGTCACAGGTAATTTCAATTCCAAAATAATAGATTAATGTCAATAAACTATGTAATTATTTTTAAATGTATTGTAATAGTTTGTAAAGAATTATTTCTATTAATTTATGTTCTAGGTGACAATATTTTGACAGCAGTAAGTGTTGCAAAGGATTGTGGAATTATTACCCAAGGACAAAGTGTGATAACTGTTAATGTAGATGGGGATGTTCCAAACAAAGTGTTTTACACTTTAACAGCAACTAAAAACAATCGAATGAATGACACTAGTGTACTATCAATGTCTTCAAGTGTGGTTAGCTTAGATACTATTGAGTCGCAAACTGTCACTAATCAGAATGGAGAAATTGTGCCACAATTATTTAATAACTACAGGTAAATTTATCAAAAAGAAATTCCTTTTAATGAGAACTTTTTTGCTTTTTCTTAATATGTTCATGATTTTTACTCTTAATTGAAAATCACTTATTTTCAGATTTGCTATGACTGGTAAAGTGTGGTCAGTAATAAAAGATGAACATCCAGATTTAATTCCTCGCTTAGTAACAAGGGGAAGCATTTTTGCAAGGATGTCCCCTGAACAAAAGCAACAGCTAGTTCAGGAATTACAAGGAATTGGCTATTATGTCGGTATGTTGCTAAATTTTACTTTTTCAAACTAGAAATTATCTTCAATTTCTTATTTTCACACTATCTCTTTTTTTAGCCATGTGTGGTGATGGAGCAAATGACTGTGGAGCACTAAAGGCAGCACACACCGGCATATCTTTATCTGAAGCAGAATCATCGGTAGCTAGCCCATTCACCTCCAAGAATCCTAACATTAACTGTGTTCTCAGTATAATAAAAGAAGGGCGAGCGGCGTTAGTGACATCTTTTGGCATATTTAAGTACATGGCTTCTTACAGTCTCTGCCAATTTATATCTGTAATGATTCTTTACAGCATTGACTCAAACTTAACTGATATAGAATTTCTCTACATCGATTTATTCATAATCTCTGTATTCGCATTTTTTTTCGGCCGGACCGAAGCATACAAAGGCAAATTGGTTAAGGAGACACCATTAAATAGCTTGATGAGTTTTAGTCCGATACTATCACTTCTTCTGCAAATGATGTTAGTAATTTTCTTCCAAATTTTATCATTCGAGCATTTGAAATCTGAATCCTGGTATGTACCATTTAATTCAACTGCAAAGGAAGATAAGGATTCAGTTGGATGTGTTGAAAACTACACCATTTTTACAGTTTCCAGTTTTCAATATATAATATTAGCTATTGTGTTTAGTAAGGGTAAACCGTACCGACAAAGTATATTTTCTAACTATGGATTAATCGGTTCGGCGATCGTAATGGCGATATTTTCTGTTTATTTAGCTGTTGAACCAATTCATTTTTTGCAGGAGCAATTCGAGCTAGTTCTGCCAGTAAATTTTGAATTTCGTTTATATTTATTAATTTATGCTATAGTCAACTTCATAATAAGTATAATAATAGAGGTTCTAATAATAGAGCACTGTGTGTTTAAAAAGTTACGCTTCAAATTCCATAATGTGTATAAGTCAAAGAGAAAGTATTTGGCTATTGAAAAGGATTTGAATGCAGACCCAAAGTGGCCCACTTTGACCTCTAACTTCCGTTCGGCTGCTAGTCCAATGACACCGCTTCCTAGTTGCACGGCGGAGATTGTTATTGAAAGCGAGAAATTTGATAAGAACCATGTATTAAATAGTTTTTATAATCAGCAGGCATACAGTGAAGATGTTCCAGATTCTAGTCCAAATTGTAGAATTGACGTGAGAAATGCCAAACTAGAATATTCAGTCCCTAACTCTACAAAGAGTACCCCTAC
Organism: Ontholestes murinus; assembly: GCA_963969525.1. NCBI lineage: Eukaryota > Metazoa > Arthropoda > Insecta > Coleoptera > Staphylinidae > Ontholestes > Ontholestes murinus. The sequence goes on along the minus strand of OZ018390.1, from coordinate 24,680,038 downwards.
TTATAATCCTAACAAATACTTAAATCAAAAATTTAATGGAAAAAGTTTAGAGAATGGAATCGATGTTGACTTATATAATTCAGTAGCAGAATTCCAATCCGCTATCGCTTTGGCATCAAGTGATGCTAGCTTCATGACTGCTGAAATGATCAATTCTGTCCCTAACACACCCCGGCATCAGAGTGAAATGATTCCTATACAATCAGGACTGGTGCTAGATCTAACACAGTCTGCAAGTAACACCCCCTGTCGATCAAATCCAGTTGAAATTCCAACAATTCCAAGACGTCATACTCTACAAAATGATCCACCGAAAGTCGAAATCGACTTAGATTTAACAGCGTCCAATCCAGTGATAACCAACGGAATCCTGGAAATAAGATCTAACAACTTTAAGCCAATTGCTAATTCTTACATGACGAGCGAACCATTTATAAATCACGTCAACCCGAACAAACGAGTGCGATCCTTCAGTTCAAATTATGCGGATGCACTTTTTAACGGAAATCTCCACAACTACAAAAATGCAGTATTAAACGGCGATATGAGCGCCAGCGAAACGGACACAGTCGACTATAGCGCAAGTCCCATTTCGAAACCATTCACACGAAACCGGAATATATCAGTGGGTTCTGACTTTTCCACCCTTAACAGTGTCGAGGAGAGATCACGATCCGCATCAAAATCAAACTTAGAAATGGAAGAGTTTGATGGCAGGTGAGGTTTACGGAAATTCCTCAACTTGCTGTTTAGCTATAGTTGACATATCTTCCACGTCAATTAATAATTTGTATTCCATTTTAATTAAGAATTAAGTGTAATTATATCCCCTCTTTTACAATGCAAATGTTTTTTCTATGTATGAAATTATTTTAGGATATAGATCATAGATTCTTGTACTTAAATGAAGTATTTTAATTTATTGTATTTATATTTGTTTAATCATGTAATTTATTTTATTATAGCCTTTCAGGCATAATTAGTCTTATGCTAGATCTTATGTAGGTGTAAATTATTGTAAAATCAATTTTGAATGCAAATATAGCTGGTCTTAGCATTCTAATTCGTATTTTGATTAAAACGATTATTTGTCAATGCATAAAATGAGTTATGATTGTGATTATTGAATTCGATATTTATATTTTAGGTACAAAAACAAATAAATTACAAACATTTTCAAACAAAAGAGTAGTAGTGTTTAGCTATCGACCCCGTAGCCCTTCCGACGTGTTAGTTGGGTATTTGTGAGTGTAAATGAACTTGATACTTCAAAGAATCGCTCCCGTACCGCTAAAGCGCCATTAATTGCGGCCCAATGGCGATGTTATCGGTCACCTGAACTAACGATTCTGCATTCTCGCTATTTCTAATTAAGAATTGAAGATTAATTGAACAACTTTCATTTAAGAGAATTGTTTAAGAACATAGGTTATAGGGTCATTGTGAGGTGTGTTAACCTCTCGTGAACTGCGACCTAACAGATCTATTGTTCTACCCTTAACCTGGTGACTTTCTTGGGAGTGATGTTGCTCACTTCTTCATGGGATAATCGGTCCCTGTCGAAGTGTGAAAAACGCTTGTGTAAACAAAGGCTATCAGAGTAATTTAACGAAATTGTTAAATTTAAATGATCTATAATTATTATAAATGTACAGTTTTTGAGTTTACGTGAAGTTATTAATTACAACAAATAAACTTACTCATTACTTCACTTATTTATATGTAACGAAATATACATCTAACGTTACAAATAAATAAGTGAAGTAAGGAGTAACAGTGTTTTTATTTGCTGCAGTTATTACATAAGAAAATTTGTTTATAAATATCTATGAGAACATTTACTATTACTGTAGAAGAATATATAAACAATTCAATTAGGTTCCAGTCTTATTATTAATTTCATTTTTTTTTATTATTCAAAATAATGAAAATTTAAATATTAAACTGTGAGGTATTTCATGCATTTTTGATTCTTAGAATAAATGTATATTAAATTAGTAAAAAATAATATAAACAAAATTTTTTGTATCTTATTTTTTTTTAATAAGCTCTCAAAAACTGAAATTATTTAAATGCCCTAAGTAGAGCGTTTTTTCTTCATTGCCTGGTATAGTTCTATTTACGGTAAAACTTGATATATAAAAGAATAGAATTTGCTTCATTCATCTTTTAGAGTAGTAGTAGTAGTGTTAGGTTATCGACCACGGGGTCCTTCCGCTATGTGTTATTTGTGTGTGTGTGTAAATGAGCTTGTTACTTTAAAGGATCCCCCCGTCACTCTAAAGCACCATTAATTGTATCCCAATGGTGAATGGTACCGGTCACCCATCCAACTGCTGACCCGAACTAACGTTGCTTGACTCTCGCTAACGCCAGTTCGGTCGCAACCGAATGCGCCACTACGGGAGTGTTATCTTTTAGATTTATATTCAAAATAATCTTTTTGAAGCTTTTACATTTAAGTAACTGTATGCTTCTGCCGTTTTCTGTGAAATATTATAGTAGAACATTTGTGAAGAGATTAAATAATAGTTTTACATTCACATATGCAGCATGTTAAAGTCATACATCTATATAAGGAAAAGATTTTATATAAAAATTATTTTTATTCTGATGCGATATAATTTATTAAAAACACATAAATAAAAGTATCATAAATAACATTTGAATTAAATTCATTTTAAACATTCTAGTTATTCCCAGAAAAAACGTGTCATCCTCAAAGATAGCGAAATTCACTAAGAGCATACAAAAATACAAATAGTGTTACATGAAATTGATATACAATTCAAATGATCTGCATGTACATTTTAGTTAAATAATTCGCTTGAAACAAACCTACACCATTTACACCATATTCACTACAACTAAGAGTGGCGAGGTTCACGTTCCAGGGCAAGTTGCAGTAACATTGCCGTGTCTAATATATAAAGAAAAAATACTATACATACATTACATAAATGAGAAACAATTATTTCTATCAGCTAGAGTATAATTTATATGAAATTAAAATCAGACCAGGTTTTTAAATATATTTTAAAATAAATTGATTCTGTAAATTAAAACATTTCAATTTGTAGCAAAATACAATTATTTTGATCCGATATGTAATTTAAAATCTTAATCACCTTATGTCGTATAAATGATTGAATCAAATTGAAACAGGGCAGTGTTGTATTACTTAAAATTAATAATAATAAAATATTTGATGATCGAAAAGTAGGATTCAGTTAAATAAAAATAAAAACACCTCAATTGCAAATGGAATGATGTTATAATAGAAACGATCACATTTAAGGAACACTGAACCCCTCCAAATCCTACTTTCCATAATACTCTCATCAGGGGCGTTACGCAATACTAGTATAAATTCAACATCAAATCATTTGTACTGTATTTTTAGTAATGGGGTGGTTAAGTAAAATAAGTGTCCATGTTCTAAAATTATATACTTTGGTAAAACAGTCTTTTCAAACTAAACAAATGCGTAACATTCAAACACGCTCGATTAAAGACTGTTCATCACAAAATTTCTACTGTCGAGGTGTTGATGAAATTTGTTCTAGTATGCTAACCATGGATGGTATCGCAGCGACTCTTTTGATCGGTCACCATAGTCGTATGTAACTTCTTCTCCAATTTCAATAGTATCTTTCGCTATGAGTACCAGCCTCGGTTTATTATCAACATCTATTGTCCTTGTCAATAAATTTCCATTTCTTGAGTGGTTCACTAGTCGTCCAAGCCTACCCGTTTCAGCAGTTGCATCAACACTACAACAAATAAAATATGTGGTAAAGATTGAAACATTATTATAATAGTCTGTGGTTATCCACTCATAGGGATTTAGCGAAATGTTTAGACAATAGAGATTTTGAAAACACATGAAAATGTTTTCAAAATGGGCACATCATTTTTAATTAATGACATGAAATTATTGGCTTCTTTTTGTTTTGTGTGGTACAGGGAGTGACAATTAACATTATAGGCCCCAAAGTAAGGCAAACACAAAGGCTCCTTCCGTTTTTTTATAATATGCAATAAGTCTGCAGGATTTTGGTAATATTAAATATATAAAAATTTTAAGATATGCATTAATAATTACAAAGATGTAGGTCACAGGATTTGTGGGCAGAATTCACCATTTGTTCTTCCACTCAGACCCCTTCTTCTGCTTCAAATTATGGAATTCTCTGTCAGCAAAGTATTTTCACCATTTAGGCAACATTTTGGCCATTAGTGGCATATTTATGTCCATTTTACATAGAGCTATTTTAATGACCTAATTAATATTTGAAGGCTGTAAAATTTATATAAAAAAAACAATTTTATAGTATAATATAATTCATTGGAAGTACAGGGAAAGCAGTATGATGGCCATGCTATCATTTTATACTTATGACAACAAATGTGTTATTATTGTCAATGATTAAAATAACAATGTATTATTGTGTTACTTAACATGATTTTAAAGCATAGATGTAAAAGCAATGGGTATAAAATTTACATTTGTAAAAATATAACACAAGGTATTAATTTTCAAATAAACATGACGTTTTATTATAAAACTGTATTTGCTTGCTATATGAATTGTTATTTTAAATATTGATATTGTTTAAAAAGGTCACATAAAAGTGTTTTTTTGCTATTAATATTTTAGTATTTATAATTTCACTGATTTTAATGTCGAAACTGCGACATATAACGGGTGTCCAACAATTATTGCAGTCCCGGGTGGCGTTGGAATAAAAAACGTAGGTCAATTCTTTCATGTGCCAAATAAATGAACTGACATGTTAATTGTCAAACATAACCTAAATGTGCATTAAAAATGTCAGTTCATTTATTTGCAACATGTAAGAATCGACCTACGTTTTTTATTCCAATGCCACCCGGGACTGCAATAATTGTTGGACACCCGTTATAATGGAATTTCACCATGTATCAGCCTCGTCAATTCAATATTTTAGTATTTCTTTTAACAGTGAATAAGAGAACTATGCATTATTTTAAGCTCTCTGAACTTATAAGATTAAAAATCAGATACATAATAATTTTAAAATATGAACAATGAGTCTTACTAATAATTAAAAATTATTATTTTATTTGTCAGAAATAAATAGATATAAACAGTGCTGCTATGATAGCTTTGCTTTTTGTAACATGCAAATTACTTTTATATAATTTAATATTTGTCAAGGTATTAGCTAGAGAAGTAGTTGTTTCAATAAATTATTTGTTTTGAATTCTTAGTAAGACTCATTGTTGTAGATTTATGACATGTTTTTGTATTTCTAAATTATTAGTTAATTTTCTACACCGACGTAAAGGACTTTTACATACATTTTATTAAAAAATCAGTTACATTACATTGCAGCCAACTGCTGCTTTCACTATTAAGTATATAGAGAGAGTAAGGAGATAAATGCAATAGTTTACTATTTAGTTAAATTATGCCATTTGTAATGAGTTCATTTTTCTATCACTAATGAATATTAATGTACATTTTGTAATCAATATTTATTTATGTCAATGCATAATGAGAAATACTAATGAAACTCACCAGTGCTGCTGTCCTTTATGCTTAAAATAATACATGTAACAACCTGTATTTTGATCTTGCCCATACTTTGCCTCCCTCCTCTTAGCTTCTGTCAAGTCAATTAGATCACCAGCATATTCAACAACAAAGTCCCCACGGTTGAATACCTGACTGGCTACCACACCCCTACCTTTACCGTCAAAAGTTTGTACCTAAAACAAAGTTAAAATACGAAATAAAATGTGGTAAACAAGTGTTCTTAAATAAAAATGTTATGCAAAAATTAATAAATATTAAAGAAAATTTTAATTGTGCAAATTGGAAGTTGCAGCAGATAAAATCTGTTACTAATGTAAAGTTTGATTGGTAAATGTGTATACCTTCAAACCTATTTCAAGTCCTTTCCTTAAAGTATCTTCTAATGTCCTCTGCTTTTCTTCAAGGACTACTTTGTTAGTTTTCCTTACTGACCTCCTCACAGGAAAAAAATCAGAGAGCTTATGATTATTTGTAACTTTGTCTAATTTTCCTAAGGTTTGATTTGATGCCTGATTATTGTTCAGTCTGAAAGGATACAGAATATAAAATATTTCAAATATGATTAAATTAAACATGTTATTTAAAGTTTATAGTAATTGTATGTTGTAATCTGAATAAATAAATATTATTATTAAATCAAACATTTATAGGATACCATTTATTGAAGTTCTAGAAAACTTAATAACCATTATATACTTACATCTTTAAAAACTTTAAATATCTAGTTGATTCCATACTTTATAACCACCTAAAGTTTTAAAAGTGCATTCGAATCACCTCACTAGCAAAATGCATACTAATTGTGAGTTCACACAAACCTCATTTACAACTCATTTGCACAATGGTTAAATAATGGATTTTAGGGAATGGAAATCTCTTGAAATAGGTCATTAATATGGGTTAGGTCATTAGAAATAGGCTTAAACATACAACCCAATTTTGATAATCCTGTGAACTATTTGAATACATTAATTAAATAATAGTAATAATGAAACATGAAGATAAAGTGTTGATTTGAATTAAAAATCTATAAAGATAAAGATATAGCTTAGTTTCCAAGTTGTATATACATTTTGTATTATGTATTTAAACAGTTTTTCTTAAAAATTCAAGTGCATTATACATTTGTTAACTAAAGTACTACTCTTCTCAAGTTAAGGATTATTTTTTTAATACGTTTTCTCTTTTTTGTAAATATTTCAATATATGTGTACTATTGTTTTTCTGTTTGGATTATTGTGATGGCAGTAAAAATGGTACTAATGGCAATAGAATAATTGAAAATAGTCTGTATTCCATATGTGTCTTAACTTTAACGTCACATAACTTACTTTCTGCGGGCTTTTGTTGGAACAGCTGGTGCCTTCCTAGGCATGGGTATGATTGGGTTTGGTACCTTCCCATCTTCTTGATTTTTGTCTTCCTCTTCACCCAGACAGAGTTCTATTCGATGTGGTGTGGGTGGAGACAGAAGGTCATCAATTACAGATTTTAATTTGTTCACTTTCATGTTGGGAGTAGTTATAATTTCTGTAACATACGTAAAATTATTTTTTCTAGTAATATCACAATATAGTGACTACATTTTTATTTACATTAACCACTTGCGCTACGATTTAACTTTCGATAGTCATGCAGTGCTCTACAATATAACATGCGGTAACATTGACGTGTGTGGCACGTCTTTATAGCGCAAGTGGTTAATTGAGTTCTGTGAAGGTGATAATGACTTGATTAAAACACTTACAAACACTTCTTCAGTATTTTATTTGTAACCAGATGTACATTTCGGACACAAAGTGACCATTATCAAAGGTTTGATACTCAGTATACCCGGGTTCAAAATGTACATCTGGTTAAAAATAAAATACTGAAGAAAGTGTTTTAATCAAGTCTACAGATATGTACATAAAGTACTCACAAATACTGTGCGTTATAGTATTACGAGTTAAATTTTTTTGTAACCTGGATAATTTATTACATTATTTATACTTAAAATTTTATATATTTCATTTTAATACAGTAGGGTGTTTAAGAGGTACATCAAGACAAATGACTACCATTTTGCGCAATAAAATAAATTTCTTGTATAAAAATCATGTCTGCTTTCATAAACATGTGACAGTCTTTTTTTATGTACAGAAATTTCTGGTTATGTGTGACACAACCGACCTCTTAAAAGGCAACAGCCATCAAATATGTACTTGCATTTCAGAATTGAGAAATCATAGAGATGAAGTCACTCGGATAATAAAAAAACAGGAGGAAGAAAAGATGCGTCTGCTTATGGAAATGGAAGGATTTAAATACAAGCTTTCAAATGTAAATATTTCAACCATATGTGTCAAATTCAATTCAGTAAATTTATTCAATAATAAATAAAATAATGATATAATAAAATACCAAAAAAAATTGTTTAAATGTTAAGAAAATCAATAATGATTTTAAGTAATGAGACAATGTAGTAATTTTCATTAATTACAGTTATGTAAGAGCTTGGCACAAAGGATTTGTACAAGGGACAGATATAATGAAGCTATAGAAGAAGCAGAGGAATATTATCAACAATTAGTGGAATCCTCAAATGCTGTTCTTAATGCAATTGAAAAAGATTACAACCAGCTTTACGAAACTATGGATAAAAAGGTTGGAACTGATGTTAAAACTACAGCATGCTAGGCTTAATTAAAATGTACTCTGTTAATATTGCTTTCATGGTGTGTTAACATCAAAATTATTAGTCATGCAAATATTTATACTCTTTCTTTAAAACTATTTCATATCACATAGAATACATGTTAAATTGATAAGCTTGATAATAAAGATGATTATTTCCTGCACTAAAATAATATAATTACTTGAGAAATACAGTCACAGTTTATTTAATTTGCATAATCCTTACATAAATGTAATTAAAGTTCATATTTCAAACTATTTTAAGATAAGACTATCTTCATTTCGCACAGTTATTGTCTGCAGAGATACATAAAAGAAATAAATTAAGAAAATGTTCATTTTTATAATTCGAAAATCAATAATTAATCAATATTTTAATTTAACATTGAATAAATAAATACATACATGCATTATGACCCAACTGTTGAATCAAAAGCTAGATGGGATTTGTTAAAGAACTTAGCTTCTGGACCCTAATCTAATGTATAATTTAAAAAAAACTATAAAAATATGTATTTTGATGTAAATGCAAAATTACCAAAAAATACAATATTTCGATTATAAAAATGTATAGTTTGAAAATATAAATATAAAAAATAATAAACTGCCATTTTACTTAAAGAGTTGGTTTGAAGTTTCTTAATAAGTTATTTCAAACAGAAAATAAATTTCAGACTAAAGCTTCTATCTTCACATTGAGGAATTAAAAAGCTTTTAATATTTTTACACATGTTTTTAATAAACTTATTTATTATTGTGAATTTTCTTTTAAATATCAAATCAATAAATATTAACAAAAATTGCTTGGAAAATGAAACTTAAAACTTTTTGAAACACCTAGTCGTCACATAAATTATTCATGCAACATTACCTTTAAACTCTTCCTTCTCTTTATCATCTAAATCATTCCCATCTTCAATGATGGCGTCAATTTTTTCCTCACATAAAACATTGTGACTTTGTATGCAGAATTCCTCAATTCCTTGATTTGCGTCATCGATATCTCCAACTACGGCCTATAAAAAGTACATTAAGTTACTAACACTTAGTGCCTGACTATATATTTATCATTTAAAAAAAAACATACCAATTCTAAAATCACAATTGTCTATAATTTGTAGATGTAGAATTATAATGTGTATTTTAAAAAAAAACTTAATTTCGTTTGTTTATTAGTTATATATTTTGCTGGCATTATTATATAACAGTAACTGGCTAAATAAAATTATGTACTACACTTTACTACAATATTTTCTTTATATTAATGATTATAAAACATAATTAAGAAAAAAATATATACAATTAAATACACCCCCATAACTATGATATAAACTGCTATGTACTTATTATGGGAATAGGGGTGAAGATTATACCTTTAAAAATGATAAGACCATCTATAGTATTCAAAATTCTCACTAATATGATTAATAGATTTATCAAAATTGCATTTTTTAAATGTGTGGTTATTTAATATAAAGGAAGTTACTAATATTCTCATATTTGAAACTCGACTATATTCACAATGAAAAATGAAAGGGCATTTTAAATTATATTTCGGCACCCAGGAAAACTGATAAGATAAGTTGATAAACATATGCAGACTGATTAGGGCACATCAGCTGATATACTTTTAAATACGTATTCAAGTAATCATATGCTAACTATAATCAAAATGTTGATAAGCATACAAGACAATTACAGAACATAAAGTATAATTGAAATTTAAATTATCTTTTCAATCTATATATTTTCAGTTAAAATGGAAATATTTGAAATATGTACATATTTCAGCATATTAGAGAAAAAACCGTTACAAATAAATATTCAACATTTTAAAAACAATAAATTCAATTCATTCAATAGATTCTGATGCTCTTCATGACAACACCATGATGGTTACTTAGAATTGGTTGGCCTAATTCTAATTTGAACTCAAATATATTAATTTTTATTTGAAATTATGGTTCAGAAATCATTATCTTGCTAACTAAAGTTTTTATAAAAACTTTATTTGTCAAAATATAATACGAATTATATTAATTATTAATTTCTACACTTTATATTTTGCTTGAACACAAAGTTAAATAATAATATCAGATTTATGTTTAAATTTTCGTTGAAAAAAAGCCAATTGGATTTCTTAATGAGAATAAGTAGTAAGTATTGAAATATGATGCATCTTAATGAAACATAATAGAATAGATATTCCAAATTGAAGGTATACTTTGATGTTGAAAATAAATTCTTCCTAATAAGTTGTTGTTAATAAATATCCAAATGGTTTATTATTCTTTGGTAATCTACCAATGTCAAAAATACAAAGAAATTGTTATAGAATTTATTCGATTAATAAATAGAATAATCTGCAAATGTTGACTATTTATCAGTAAATACTTTCCTGGTGAACTAATTTTTTTTATATACAGTTTAAGATTCCTAGAGTTTAAATTATATCAAATAAGTGACAAATTATATTGAAAAATAAAAGTAATTGAAATATGATAGAATATTTTTTTCACATATGTACATACTTTAATTGTTGTGTTAAAAAATATTTGATATTTGGGATTTAATGAAAATTAATAACCCTTTAAACTATATTTTGTTTAATAATGATTACTTCTTAGTAACAACTACTATTAACATAAAAATAAAATTACAAAGGATAATAAATTATTATAGTATTTCAATTAATACCTTTCTAAATATAATTGCTATTTAAATTGTAGAGTAGCACATAAATAAAATCAGCACAAAAGTGAATAACTTGAACTATAATTAAATCATCGAATGCTATAATATATTTAATAAAATTTGCATATATAAATTTATAGTTAATGCAATTATTCTTTTATTAAATAATATCGATTAAAAACTATTATAATATAAGAAATATAACACTTCAATAACAATAAAACACATCAAACATCAATCAGTATGTTTAATATGTAATTTACCATAATTAGAAGAACATACCTGGAAAAATTGTGTGATGGTTTGTGTATTATTAGTGGAACTTATGTACTTCCCACTGATCACCCCATGGTCCCTACGTTTTGGTAATGGAGAACAACAATCATTATTTTTACCACAAGGTACGACCGCCCTGACTCTTCTCCCTGCACAGAAAGCACACAAAAATTTAAGGTTATGTCACGAAAATGTCGATTGTCCACAAACAATATGGCGTCCTTAAACAATAAAAAAAAAATCAAATTTCAACCTCGTTTTTTCAAACCCCAACCGTTTAATTTAAACGCTTGAAAATACAATTTGACATTTAAAAAAGCTCTACTTACCGCGAACCATTTTACAACAGGGTTTGGAATCACTGACCGGAATGATAGAACAGCTAAACTTTTCGTCAATATCTTCAATGAAAATGAATTAAAACACGAACATACGCGGGTGGTTGAAATGGGATGCTTCTGAGTCGGTATGGTCTTACATTTTTAGGGGTGAATTTTAGAAAATGACGCCTAGGATACCTGTAATGGTTATGGTTTTTGTGATGCCGAACGGACAACGCGATGACAAACTCGTCGTTTGTGCCGTCCCTTCTACACAGGCGCACACATTTTCAGTTGGTTTGTGGTGGGGCATGTGATCCTTATTTTAAATATCCCGCATTTTTCCATACATCGAACTGGTGTTGATTATAAAATAATTTACAAAGAAAATGCAGTGGCGTAGACTTGTAAATTTGCACCTATTTTACATTCGTATTTAAAATATAAACATATTGGTTATTTAAGAATTAAAATATGCAGACCTTTCCTTACGTGAAATACAAAAATCAGACACGATGACTTTGCTTTACCATTGAAAAATATTCACAAAGTGAATGTCTCCATTATTAAACAAAAATTAAATTATATTATTATACTAGTTAAGATGATTACGACAATATATTTCACAAACTATGATTGTGAGTTTACAGAATGGCAATTAAATATTTCATTGAAATTCAATTTTCTGTTTCTACAGTAACTAATCTCAATAAAGAATATTAATTAATTAATGCATATTTCTACCCAATTAAATACAATTTTTATAGTTGTTCTATATGTTATTACTTATTCAAAGATATAATATAAAAATTTAATTGAAATCACAAAGCAAGGTACATATCACAAAAATTAAAGTATTAATCTATACTAAAATCAATAGTACTGGTTGGGTTTTCTAAAAATTGAATTCGGGTACTACCTTCCTCTAGTAATAAAGCTAGTTTGTTAATATTAACATTCTTGAATAAATGGAGAGTTAATTTTAATACTAACCTAAAAAATTTCAAACAAAAAACAGTGCTGTACAAATAATTTAATGTATTTAGTTCAGTAAAAAGGGCAAATTTTTCTACTAAATATACACGTTGCCCCCTGAAATTTTGAATACGGGCATTTTAATGCATTACTCGTTGCTTAGTTACCACGCTCGTCACATATTTTAATGGATTGACCAACGGGAAATAATCAGTAATTTCCAATTTGTAATAAAATAGGGAATCAAAATGAAACATATTTACACGTTATTTTAATATTACTCTCTTTACAGACACAATGCTGACGTAGCGAATAACATGTAACTGCAATGTTCATCTTATTAAATGTTCGAAAACATCTCCTTGTTGAGCCAAACAATATCCCAGATAATCATAAAATTCCTGTTAACATTATAGCTTCAAAATGTCAAATTGACATGCATATTGCAGCAACAACCATAGCAACCAATAATAATAATCGAGATATAATACAAATTACATTACTCATATTCAAAATTTCAGGGGACAACGTGTATATATTTTTATACATCAAACATCAGATATATTTTTTTCGTTTAATTTCCAAATTGACATATCCAAAGAATTGACTGTAAATCAAGATAAATAAAACCCGAAATAATTGAAAATAGCTTTAATACATTTTCAATTAGAAACTATATTGTGATAACACTGTTCTGAATAAGATTCTATGCCAACAAATTGAACAAAACTAAGCATAACATTTCCAATGCTATTTTCCAATCAGTCTTATTACTTTAAAATATTATAATACCCATAACAAAAGCAATAATCTCTTTATAATCCTATTAATTATAACTGTTTTCCTATTAGAATGAAAATAGTCTCATAAATATTACCATAGATATAATCTTACTCTCTCTTGTAATATTAAATATAAGATTAATTTTTTAAATAAAATATTTCATGTCACTAACTACACATGTTCTAACATCAAAATTTTAATGTGTTACAAAATATATACTATTCATTAAGTACTAAAAGTAAAATGCTGGCATAAGAAACAATTAATTTCTATATGTAGCTCTTCATACCTTATAATTTCTACAAAAATATTGTTTATTTAATATAATTAAATATATAATATTCCTGGTTTCCATAATTGAGTAACATTATTATTTGACCTATAATTAATAATCGTCTACATTTTAGCTTAAATTAATTAGAATATACACTGCAAAATTAGTCAAAGCTTCTAATAGGGTTTATGTGATTGATTTCGCCCAGGAGCATGCAAATATACACTCATTTAGAAATTGGGATTGATTATAATAAAAATATATTAATGATTAACTATATATTTTTTGAAATACATTAATAGAGGAAAATTAGGATGATCTCTCTTTAACTAGGGTAAATACAACAGATTTTCTGATAGAATGTAATATTTTCATAATATAAGAGTTTACAATTATGCACAACCAATAGTCAGCAAAAAGGTGGTCTTTCAAAGCAAAAAATTTATCAAAACAATTTGAAAGGCCACCCTTCGCATGGGTGTCACAAAACTATCAAGAACATGAAATATCACCGATGAAATGAAAAATTTTCCATAAGAAAAAGAAAACAAATAAATAGAATATTACTTTAAGTTATATACGTCATGTTATTGACATTTTTGAGCGAGGTGACTTAAATTCTTTCAAAGATGATTTTATGCAAAAAATTGAATGCTGGCAGTAATATCGGTTGAAAAGACTGTCAATTGAAAGAATTTAACGGGGCCACCGAGTAATGTTTATTAGCATGTAAAAGGGGAAAGTGTTTGTGTGGGTGTGTGTAAAAAACGCGCACGCGCAAGGCACCGGCGGGAAAAGCAAAATCCAAGCAAAGCGCTACCGTTTTTCCTTAAATACTGGACGATAAATCGTGGTTTTCCCGCAGCACCTTGCGCGCCATACAGAACATTTGGATTGCACATTCCGTTTTTCTTTTTCATAAAATAATGTAGACCCAATCATTCTGATCGGTGTACTCGTTTATATATTCTGTATCATTCTGTCTACTATCAGGCTTCAGTGGGGTACATAAAAAAATATGCTTGTAATTACATTTTCTCTTAATAGTGAGATTTCGAACGAAGATTATCTTCCCTATGGAATGATTCGATTGTAAAATGAAATTACTAAAGATGAACAAATCCAAATCTAATGGAAAAAAATCTTCGTGCTTCAAACAAATATACTCAACATCTACATTAATACGAGTATTAACGACCTTTTAAGTACACATTTGCCAGAGCGCTGCTGTCATTCATGGATTCAGAAATTCGCTCTGTACATATAGAAAGTACAGTACACCTGCATAAATTTCCCAATCAGTCTAGATGTTAAAAAAATCACTGCAACTTTATATAGTATGTAAATTATTCTACACAAAAACATTTGTCTTAAATTTCCATCAATGGATATTTACTTTTTTATTTATACTCTTTTCGTATGTACAAAAACTTTTGATGAAGACTGACTTTCCATTAGAAAGCTAAAAAATTTGCAAATTATACTTGAAAAACAAATTAGACTTTACCTTTTAATAATTGATTTTCCATTACTTTAGCAAAAAACTAAAGTAATGGAAAATCAATTATTAAAAGGTAAAGTATTAACAGTATTAAGTTGTTTTTAAAATAACTAATAATTTACTTTTAATATAAGTTGTTAACAATTTAATGTAATACATATAACTATAAAGAAATCTTTACTGAAATTAAGTTTCATCAGGAAATTTATTGAGGTGTACTGTAACAACAAGTTTAGAATCAAGTTACATAACAGCTTTTTAATTAAACATATTAAAAAGCATTGTGTCAATACAATAAATCCAGTAGATTTGGCCAAAATATATTCAAAATAATATTATTAAGTATTAATACTATGTTAAAAGTTCAAAAAATATATGAATTGCCAAACTTATAAACTAAACAAAAACTAAAATCTAATGCATTATTATTTATTTGTAAAATTTAAAAATCAAAACAAGATAATCCAGTCAATAAAAAATAAATTTAGGAAACATAACTAAAGCCGCAACACTGCTGGCATTTGCCCAATGTTATTGAACACATTCGAAACTTCAAATACATTACGTATAACCCAAAATGTATTATCAACCATGCCAAATCTTTATCTTCTAAATATATTTATATGTATAAAAGATAAAAATAATAAAAACAAAATGTGACTCTCGAGAACAGACAAATACGTACACCAATTTCACACATATACGTATTTACACCAACTCGAGAATCCCACCAATATTATTTATACATACTTTCTTAAGAAGGGAGGCCTTTATTAATAATTAAATTTTATTTATATGGAAAACAGATGTTTGTATCCGTTACTCATTGTAAGATGGAATTTTGCTGAACAGTTGGGTAATTGTTTTTTTTTTAATATTTACTTGTACGGAATTACATGGTGTAGGTGGTTTCAGGTTCGCTCTTGCTTAACCGCTCTTAAAAAGCAGTATCGCCACCTGGCCTAGATAGAAGTAGATGAAGTGACGTGTTTCATGTGTCACATATGAGCCAAAATTTCTCCCTACGATGCAATGCCACGTAGGGTTGTATTTCTTGTCAAACTCTTTCTTGATATATGCAGCGATATCCTAAAATAAAAAAAAAATTGATAAATTGATATGTCAATATATTTCTATAGGCTTTTTAATAATTAAATTAATTAACATACTAAATAAAATAAGACTTATTATACAATTAGAATAGTATATAAAACAGGTACTATCTATTTCAAACAATTTGTTGTAGATTATAAAAACTTTTTAAAACAATAATTACTATTTAATACAACATAATTAATAAAAATATAAACACAGTTGTTATTTTTAAATAAATGAATTAAGTAATACCACTCTAGTACAAATATATTTAAGTTATGTGAATCCTTTACTGACAAACACAAAGTAATATATTGGGAAATGATAGGTAGTTCTGAACGTGACTTATGATTTAGTAGGAAATAGATGTATTAAAACACAAGATCACTTTCACTGATTATTTTTGATTTGAAATTATATTGGTTATTTATTTTCAAGAAGTGTGAAATTATAATTAGTAAGAAGCTATAAAACCAGACCAGGTACTGCTCTACCAATTAAACAGAACCTAAAAATATTGAAGTAGAGGATTTAAAAAAATGTTTGGCCACTTTTTATAAGCTATCATAACAAGTGAAGCTTTTCTATCTCCCTGCATTTGAGAATAATAAAAATATTGAGATGAATGAATTAATGAATTATAGTTGCTATTTTTAGTAAGTGCATCATTCATTTTATTGTTTTGTTAGTCTAATGGGTTCACAATTTTGTTGCCATATTATGCATGTTATTATTCTAACAAGAGTTCTTAACTTGCTCCTAATGCACAATTAACAAATAAATAATAATTTCATTTTAAATTAATAAAACTTAAAAATATCTCTATTCAAAATTAAGGTTCTTTGTGAAAAAATATTCAAATTGCTAATATATTTTGTATATATTTTATTTTCCTATTATACAGGGTCCTGCAACAGTGCGTCAAGCTTTCCTAGCGCCTTTCTCGTAAGAGATAGAAAAAAATGTTTCATATAAAAATTTATTGAATTAAAAATCTCTATGCCGTAAAATTATTTTAAAATATACAGGGTGTACCAATTTTGCGGTATAACAAAAGCAAACATTTTTTTAAATGGAACACCCTGTATATTTTTTCATTTTATAATTTGGATAGTATTTTATAACTTGAACCTTTTTTTGGTTTTTAATTTCGATATGGCATTTCCGAGTTATTGACGTTTTTCTGAAAAAAATGTAAAAAGCGGAGGTTCACAAAAAAAATTATTCTGATGTTGTATTTAAAATTTAAGAAATTTTCTTTTTCCTATGGTTGGTCATAAGTACTGTTTATGTACCAGTGTTAAAAATTTTCACTTTTGAGGAACCCTGCCTTTGTATCAGACACGCTATTTTCTAAAATTTCAAATTGTCGTAACTCTTTTTTTTTTAAATGGAATCATATATTTTTTTAAATTTCATATTATTCTGCATCTAATTTCCTACAAAAAATATTAAGCATACCCTATACCTAAAAGTGATATTTTTCAAGATATAAAAACATTTATATTTCAAACGGTCCTTGAATACGAATTTGTTTTTTAATAGATAGCCATGATTGAAAAAAATGCATCTGTCAATTAAACAATAAGTTTGGTATGTATAGTTGCATTGTATGTTAAGATTATAACAATGCAATTTTTAAAAATAATTAATTGATGGGATATATGTTACTGGAGAAAGTGGAATTAATTGTTTGCAAGCCTAAACAATGTATGCTCAGCGCTACCCAAATAGGCGAAAACAATTATTTTTCTTATTATTCGATTAGATTAGAAAGAAATGCCAAACATTGCAAATAATAGTTTTGACAAGAATAACCATTTAATTATACATACTTCTATGCACGGAGTTGCTCATTTTGAGGCAAAATAACTAACAAAATGTAAGTAAGTGTCAATATGAGATAAATAGAAACAGATAATACGATTCATTATTTTATTCCAAAGCCGTGAACAAAATTATTAATACAAAAGAGAGACAATACTACAGTAAATGTTCAAAATGTCTTCCATTTTCATTTAAGCACAAATTAATTCGCCGCTGCAAAGACCTTTCCACAATTCGTTGGTGCATATTCATTGGTGCTGTTGGTGGTTCCTTATAAAAAAAATCTCTTTTGAGTATCCCCACAAGAAAACGTGAGGTTTTGTTAGATCCAGAGATCTAGCAGGCCATTTGCTGGGTCCATTCCTACCAATCCAATAGGCAGGTGCCACACCATATTTCTTGTTAGTTAGAGCATATTAGCTAACGTTCCGGGTAATTCAATTTGCAAGAAGTGCAAATACATAGGCCTATTGAGATGGCCCTCGAAAAAATGTGGACCTACTACATGGTTTCCAAAAATTCCGCCCCAGACATTCAAAGACCGCCGATACTGATGATCAACTTGTCTCATAAAATGCGGATTATCAGTTGTATAATAGTGAAAATTGTGCCTATTGACAGATCCGTTGTTATGGGCCTCATCCGTGAATAAAATATATTGGAAAAACGCAAGATCCTCCTGTATTTTTTGTCTTCCCAGATCAGTATTACTCAGTTCTTGATGTAGCTGAATATGATATGCATGATATCGATTTTTCTTCAGAATGCTTTGTACTGACCTCTCGCTTATGCCAGTTCCTTCACCAATGTCTTTTTGGTTCACGTTGGGATGCTCAGTTGCTGTTAATAGCACTGAAATTTGGTTTTTCTCGTTGATGATAGGCTTTTTTCTTTCTTGTTTTTTTTTGTAATTCACACTTACCATGTCAATAAATCTATTGAGTAAGTTCCTAAAACATTTCTCCTCCGGATGTCTTCTGCCGGGATAACGTGTGGTGTAATTTCTAGCCACCAATAAACAATTTCCAGCAGCCTCCCTTAATACAAAAATCGTATCGACTAGTTCGTTCTTTTCGAAATCCATGATGATAATTTGCTGTCTCTTTTACCGCGAAACGGAGAGAATCACTTTGCAGAAAATATCAGAGAGAATTACATGTCAAACTAATTGTTTAATTGACAGATGCATTTTTTTCAGTCATGGCTATCTATTCAAAAACAAATTCGTATTCAAGGACCGTTTGAAATATAAATTTTTTTATATCTTGAAAAATATCACTTTTAGGTATAGGGTATGCTTAATATTTTATGTAGGAAATTAGATGCAGAATAATATGAAATTTAAAAAAATATATGATTCCATTTAAAAAAAAAAGAGTTACGACAATTTGAAAATTTAGAAAATGGCGTGTTTTATACAAAGGCAGGGTTCCTCAAAAGTGAAAATTTTTAACACTGGTACATAAGAAGTACTTATAACCAACCATTGGAAAAAGAAAATATCTTAAATTTTAAATAGAACATCAGAAAGAAAAATTTTTTTGTGAACCTCCGCTTTTTACATTTTTTTCAGAAAAACGTCAATAACTCGGAAATGCCATATCGAAATTAAAAACCAAAAAAAGGTTCAAGTTATAAAATATTATCCAACTTAGAAAATGAAAAAATATACAGGGTGTTCTATTAAAAAAAATGTTTGCTTTTGTTATACCGCAAAATAGGGACACCCTGTATATTTTAAAATAATTTTACGGCATAGAGATTTTTAATTCAATAAATTTTTATACGAAACATTTTTTTCTATCTCTTACGAGAAAGGCGCTAGGAAAGCTTGACGCACTGTTGCAGGACCCTGTATATGAAGATAATTATGTAGGTTTAATATCTTATTGATGTGTTCTGTATACAGTGAAGAAGGGGATATCTAACTTATAATATTAAGTCTCTTCACATAACTCATATACCAAGATAAAAAATAACCTCAATGTTTAAAAAATATCTAACACATTATGTAATATTAAATATTAATTGTATTTTAGAGTGATACGCTTCTATTTGCATAAAGTAGTGAACCAAATCAAATATAAGAGAGAGAACAAGTTGTGGGCACTAAATATTCAGATTAAATTGTAATCTGAATTATGTGGGATTATGAATAAAGCTGTAGGCAGTAATTACAATTTATATTCATCATGGCCACAACAACCTTCTCCTTAGAAACAAATATTTAAAATTAAGTATAAATTTAATATATTAATATTTCAATGTCCTACAAGTGTTTTAGCTTATGTATCTTAATAAATTTTTATTATAATATGTAATAATATTTTACTACATGGTATACAACTACTACAAACAAAAAGCAAAACTTCTTTAATTCCTCTGTATTTTGTTAATTAAACTGTGTATGCATTGTCTTACTTTCACATGCATGCACATGTAATTATAGCCAACAAATTATAGACAAAAAAACATCATTACTAAATCAACTGAACATAAAAATACCAATAAAATGAATACTTCCCGTGCTACATTCCTGGTGAAACATATATATCACAGGGGTGGATTTGTAGATTAAATACTTATTTCGTTTCATATTTAATTTATGAATAATATGAACTAATCGAGTATTTAATACAAATCCACCCCTGTAAAAATGACAACACTAAGTCTGCAGTAGTAAATCAAAAGTATATTGTGACATGTTTTTCATAAGAATATTAATGTAAAATGTAAATAATATTATCTTATCTGTTAATAAAAGAATTAAAATTTACATTAACATACTTTTGTGATTACTCTGGACAATAAAAGTATATGTACAATTAAATAAATATCTATATATAAACTTATCTGAAAGAACAAATTAAAACAATGTTTTATACACTTAATTTACAATAATATGCAAAAAAAGATCTATATATAAAGGGTAAGATAAAATCAGTGAATCAGTTATAAGAAAAGCTTTTATAATTTAGTACACTATCCAATATTTTAAGTAGTAAACAGCACATATTAATCAAATTCCTTTGAGATTCATTAAACATTCAGTTTATACACTACAACATGTGGTTATTAATTAATATTCTAAAACAAATTGATGAAATATTTATTGATAAATATCAGTATCGTAATAAGAGTACATATATTTTAATACAAAAATATTTCAGGAGAATTAATTAACAACTATTATATTTATTGCAATAAAAAAATTAAGAATGTTTATATATAGTGACAATGAATTATTTATCCTTGTCCCACATATCTTCCTAAAAGAATGGGCGATATTTTTTTCACATAAATTTTAATGACGTGTATTTCACAAGTCAACCATTATCTTGCAGATGAGTATTTATAATATACTATAAAAATTAAAAAAAAAACCTTTTAAAACTTTGTTTGAAATTTACGTTTTTTGTGTACACACAAAATGATCTTTATGCAAGTATGTTACCTTCATGGAAAATTAAATTAATTCTCTACATTTAAAATTCTGGGGAATATAAATAATAAATCTTGATTATTTGAAGTAATTAAATATCTTAATGAAGGTACTAGGTAACCCCTTTCTATTTATTTAAAACCCTAATTTCCAAAACTTATTAAATTTAGTACTAATCTAATAAAATTATATAATACTTAAAATATTACATGTGCATGTATGTTGTAGTTTGTTTTTGGCTGATAATTGAAATTTGAAATTGACCACCATTAAAAATAAATAACAATAATTGGTTTTATTAGAATTTCAATATATTTATACATGTACACCTATATTTAGACTATTCTCTTTCACACCTGCAAAAACATGTTTTTTTTCTTCACTTAATAAAATACTGACACAGTACATGGTTTCATCAATGGTTATTTTTCTCACATCAGAAGTGACTAAGTAATTATTCCAAAAATTTATTGAAATAATTTACTGATTAAAAACTTTCTTTTTTGTCTAGTGTAAGTGTAATAAATGTACTACATAGGCATGAGTACTACATACTTTTAAAACTCTGTTTAAAGAGAATTTTTTATGTATGATAAGTCAGACACATTTTTGAGAACTGCTTAAAGATTTTTGTTACATGATATGTATATATTATTGAAATAATTAATATTATAACACACATTTACAAATACTATTAGTATTTTTGGTTTTATTATAATTTTCATGTTTTCAACTATGGAAAATTTTCTTTTTATTATGTATATTAACACAATAAAAACAGCTGCAAATCAATTAAGTTTATATATACATATTTATATTTATTTATAGGTAGGTGATAAATATTAATCATAAAAAATAAATGGTAACAGCGAATGATTCCTACTTTCAATTAAAAATATATTCAGGCTATGAGTGACCATTTTTTCGAGTAATTATTTTCCATTGGCATTATATATATTTTATTTTTTATATTTATTTAATACATTTATTATATCTACTGTGAGTATATGTAATTAAGTATATAATAAGAATAACGGTAGCTTCTCATTTACTTATAAGGACAGTTTAACATCTATCTATATTTTAAAACGATTTACATTTTCTAGCATTTTTATATTTATTACCACATAAAATAGGAATTGTACATAAAATTAATAATTTATTGACAAACTAAAAATGTATACAACTGCAAATTTAACTATGAATAAAATATTTAACTTGTGTATCTCTCCATTACTCTTTTAATATTGGTAAGAATTTATTTAATGAAAAATCAAAACTAGTGATTAAGAAATTATGAAAAAGGTGTGAATGTGTTAATAATTTTAACTCACCTTCTCTATGTTGTATTTTTCAATAGCCTGAGTTGCACAGTCGACAGCATCCTGCTGCATGTCCTCGCTCATGTCGGCATTCTTAATAACGGCTTTGCGGTCAGACATCTTGTTAGAGCTGTTGGAACCAGACCTGAAAGAAACAGAATGAGAAGGGCCGATAGGCAAGAACGTGCAGCGGGGGCCAGAAGGACCAACTTCACTTTCGGACAAGCAGAGAAATTCTTAATCCTAACAGTGGCCCGAGCAATAAGCTCAGCCATAAGGAAGAGATAACTGGCACAACCATGCCCTAAGCTTTATCAATACAATCAAATTGTCATGCGATATCAATCATTAAATTGATTAGCCGGAGGGAGGATTCACTCTATTAACTCTGACCTTTTGAGGAATTAAGGGGATGCAACAGTTTAATTTACAGGGGGCACAAAAGCCGGGTAGCAGCGGACGAAAACACCGCGCGTTACACGGGGGCCTGTCTAACACTGGCAACCGATATTGTTTCTCGATATAAATGCAACTTACGTGTAATTTTAAGTGTAATCGGTAAAGGAGCCTTGGGCGGGCCGCAGGACTATTTTCGAAATTATTATTTTGACTTGTTATTGCTCAATATTCAATTGTTCGTCCGTTTCTGCCTTACCGGATTATCAAAATGCCAAAACGATTCGCTCGCCGGTGATTGGTCGACGCTTAGAGGCTTCTGGCAGAGGTTTCTGGCAGCCAGTGGCGGCGGCCAGAACTGGGAGCAATGCGGTCTGGGTTTGAAACACCGACTAGGAAAATCGCACTGACAATTTTTCTATACTAAATAAAACCTACATACATCGTCTAAAGAGTAAGTACTAATTAACAACTAAATTATTTATAGGAGTAATTAAAAATAACCGGTTTATCTAGATGACATATTCGCGGTTTGGGTGGTTCATTTGATCAACTCGTTTATGCACCTACCGAATCCATCGCGGGGCGGAAATTTAAATTTAAAAAAATGTACTAAGCCCTTTTATTAATCTATTGCAGATTTAAGGAGCAATTTTACAGTGTTAATTCTATTAAAATACAACTTCGAATATTAATCAATGTTTATGAAATCTTAAAAAGGGATACATTTTTATAGCTTTAATAAAAATAATTAAATTACATATTTTTAATTTTAATTTAATTAAGTGCAAATGTTTAATTATACTACTTAGAAATAATTATATGTTAACTGTAAAGGTTTTATAATTAAAGTGCTTATGATATAATTAAATACCAGAGACTCTTCACGGTATTGTGAATAAATGTATAAATGTGTGGTGATTGTATTAATTGTGCATATATCACGTTCTGCACTTACTTAGACTCAAGGGTCTCTAGTGCGGTTTAAATAATAATAATTATTATCATAAGCAATAGTTAAATGTCAGTAACTAATATCAGCTAAATAATTGTTATTAGCAATAAATCTAGTAGAAAAATATCTTTACTTGTGTTTTAAAAGCCTAAGAAATATACAAATACATAGTTACATCGAAATATCCTTAAAAAAATGTAAAATAATTAAATGACCGTAACAGTTTTATACAAATGGGAATTTAAACATTATTTCGAGAAGGGTAGTGAATATAAACCACTTAGTAACATTAATGTGTCACGCACCGACGGATATCGGAAATATCAACACTGCTACAAATATAGCTCCCGAAGAAAATTCAAGTTGAGACGGTACTTTGGAATATGTCCTGTATCTAGATTTTTAGATTGATTTTAATGCCAATAATTTCAAAATTTTATCCATAAAAAATACATATGAATAATTATACACTTTATACGTATTATTTTTGAAAATCTAAAATCAAGTACTAAAATTTTAGCCTTTATCTTTTTAATCGACGAGTTAGATGGAATTTTGAAACAATTCCTACAGACTATATTAAATTTTAAGTGCGTTATTTTCACTTTTTAATATGTAAATGTATACTTAAATTTTACTGACTCTTTATTCTACTTGTAAATATTCATGTTATTAATTTAAGATTATTATTTGATCTGTTAACTAAAATTAATTTTGAAAACAATACAATAATTTATGTAGGAGATTTTACCTAAAAATGTATCAAAGTCCTTTACGTTGTAGAAAATTAACTCATAATTAGAAAAACACGAAAAAATTTCCCAAATCTTATTAAGTAATTTGTTTTGTAGTCTTAATAAGAGTCATTTGTTGTAGATTTACGAAATGTTTTTGAGATTTTGCCTGTTCTACCTTTTCAGTCCTGCAAAAAGATAGTTTTAATAAATTATTACTT
Source organism: Ontholestes murinus (assembly GCA_963969525.1). Classification (NCBI taxonomy): domain Eukaryota; kingdom Metazoa; phylum Arthropoda; class Insecta; order Coleoptera; family Staphylinidae; genus Ontholestes; species Ontholestes murinus. The sequence goes on along the minus strand of OZ018390.1, from coordinate 24,654,966 downwards.
ATTTCTAATTTTTATAGTTTTTATGTCTTTATTATTTAACACAGTTAAGAACTAACTATTATATAATATTCTGAAAGAGTCTCATGCATTACTTGTAGATTCATATCATCCTGCACTTACATTTCCATGATTACATTAAATTTATTTTCAAGGGAGATAACTATCCAAGACATTATGAACCAGTGTAATATTGACTATGGCTTTCTTTCTAGGCTTACTGTTGTTGGCCAAGCTTTTAAAGATTTTATAATATCGTAAATAGTGGAACCAATCCGTCATGGTTTAATTTCAAAATGAAACCTTATTAAAGAAATAAAATTAATCAGAGAGAAAGTTAAAAATGATTTTTCTGTTATATTAATTTTGAAAGCTTAAGAATGTCAAATGCAAACACTGATATATAACAGTAAAAACTTGCCGTATTATTCAATTTATCAATTAAAACCTGCAAGTTTCCAACAAAATTAAAAATGCATCAATTTTTCATATACCTAAACCGTCTCCCTCTTTGGTAAATGTTAATAACTTTCGCCCGATTACAATCCTACCATATTATGTAAAAATATCTGACAAGGTTAAACGGAACATTCTATTATACAAGTTGAGTAATTTTAGTTTTTACAAATAAACTAATTTATTTATTGATTGATCCTTATCTGAATGAACGTGAGTCATATGTTACTCTTAACAACTTTAAATCTGTTTCCTACTTCCCTAATCAGGCATGTCACAAGGCTCAGTATTAAGACCTATCTTGTTTAACATTTTCATGAAACTTTATACAGAAAATCTTAAAATTTATTTTGTTGTTGTCAATATCTACAAGATGACTTAGTTGAACTATTTGGTGTTGGGAAAATAGACTTGATTTGATAAAGTAGTGTATACATATGCTTTCTACTAGATATTCTAATCTATAATTTTATAGCGCTAAATTTTGATTTTTTTGTAATTTTTCAGGTTAAATTCCTTAACTACTTGATAATGCTTTATAGCCAAACTGAAATATACAAAATGACTAAGGTGAACAATATGTATTTTAATTAGAAAAAATCCATAATTGATATTCAGCAATCTATGAAAACGTATTATATGTTTGAAAAAAGAATTGATAATAAATTGGAAAACATTAATTTTTAGTTTGCTGTTCTAAATATGGAAAAAATTGGTTGAAACCATCGCTATTCACTATTGGAAATTGAATTAAATACACTTTAGAATGTCGAAGCAATCTATTAAAGTAACAAGCTAAATAATCAACCCTCATATATACACAAATACATTCCTTTTGCCAATACTATGTTTTGGCCGTTTAAAAAATAAATGATCCCTTTTATGCTTTTTTTATAGGTAACAGGGCTTTTATAGGAGCCACCAAAGAACAAGTAATTTAAATGATTCTTTTTACTTTCCCTATATAGTATATATAGGGAAAGTATTGTTTAGTTTCATATCAGTTGATTAATATAAGATAGAACTGTAATTATAAAAGCGCTGTAAAACCGGCCTTAATAAATGTTAACCTTAATAAATTGATCATGCAGGGGAAGCTACTGAATATCATTATTTCGCATGCAATAATATAATAATAATAGTAATAAAATAATTTTTGATTTACGATACCAATTTATACTCAATTTTATGTTCTCAGAAAAAGTTGCTTTTACAGTACTGCTCATTCGAAAATGGGAGGAGCTAAAAGCAAGTAAAGACAATCATAATGCTGATTGGACGATGTTTGATTATGTGGCATGCAGTAACAAGAAATCACATAGATTAATTGGACGTGATTTACATGGTATGTATGAGAAAGTGTGGGACAGTGTGGGTGAAGCGAATTTATTTATAGACGAATCGATTGTCACCATCAAGGGGGCTGAAGAGTCAGGTTCAGATGGGGAAAATTAACGGCAATAACAGAGGGAATTAATAAATGGGGGGCATGCAGTGTGTGAGTGTCGCATCTATGTTACCTAGATAATTGTGGAAGTCTTTATTTTCCGATTGTGCGCTTGTTGTGCTTTGTCCTGTTTAAATAATTGATGCGTATTTTTGTGTAGAATTTTCCAAATTCCCCGCTCAGCCAACAAATACACCGAAACTCACCAACACTGCCCGCATTGACAATGTGAAAATTTACATTTATATTTAATCGATATGCGCGCAGCGCCCCCGCACTGAAAACCCTCAAACCGTCTGGAAATTCTGCGTAGGAACTAGGAAACAATCTTTTTCTAATTCGCGAATTAACCCTCCGCACACATGAATACCCGTATGTTATGCTAATTTAATCAAAATCGAATCGATACGGTGCGTTATTTTTAGCCTTGCGACATGGGAATCACTCCTGCTTTCCCCACTTTCAACCCCCACATTCAGACGTATTCATCAGATTAAAAAGTAGAAGAATCTTAGGAAACCGTTCCACTTGGAACGCATACGCGCTCCTGATCCAGCCGCTGCCAGCTAGGAATTGGGTTGTGCAAAAATACATTTCCCAAAGGTTAAATGGTGTCCTGAAAGTAAACTCATCGTGTTTTTGTGCTACTGACGTACGCCCAGGTGGGGGTGGTTTTAATCTGTTGGTTTTGTTCCTGGCGTCGAGGTTTTATCGATACTTTCGCTATGCATTGATTTTTTTTGCTTGAATTAACTTCATCTACGTAAGGCATTGAAATTCGTCTATAATAATAGAAGTGAAAGACCCTTTTGAAAACTAGGCTAAACGGGAATCTATTTAAGAATTTGATCAATAATGAATGAATAGGTACGTCGTTCATAAATTAAGTACTACGAATTTGCACCAATGAACTCTCAGTAATATTCATTTTAAGGCTTTTTGCATGTCCTAAATACTGTTTTAATGCAATATTAATATTTATTAAATATTTCTTATGAGAGTTGTCTCCATTTATTTATATGGATGACTTTATTACGTTAAACTATAATTGTTAACAACATAAATTAAAAATTAAACGTTCATCACTGTGGTTTTTGAATATAAGATATCTTACAATTTTACTATTTTTTTGATTTTATGAATATTTATTAAAAATTATTTCACGGCTTTTTCCTTAAAATAATAATATAGTGTTATTGAATTTGACTCTACTAAATGACTTTTGACATATGCGCTAAGTTCGTGAATGAATATATTAGTAGTTCTCCTAGTTTACTCCATGTCATCCGTTATATCGCCAAACCCACCAGAAATGGAAATTCACTTAGCGAGTTGAGTAATCTGTAATTTTTAATGGCATTGAAACCTTCTATTCTTATGTTATGTACGACTTTTCATTTCAACAAAAACGACATCAAACTATGTGAATTATCAATTTCCAGTTATCTCATTAACTCACATTTAAGGAAAATATTATTATAAAGGAAAAGTAACAAATAGGAATTTGTTTCATGGCCGAAGTTGTAATAAAACGGTGTATAGAAAATAGTTGGTAGTATTAGTGGAAATCACACCAGCAATTTAGAACAACAATAATTATCTCAATGGCGAATGGTACCAATCATAGATCCGTGACAATGACGTTTCATTTTCGAAATCGCTTCAATCTTACGGACTATCCATAAGCGTATTTTGACTATTACATTTTCATTTTTATTTTCTAAATCTGAAAACCTCATAATAAAACATATTTAAATTTTGAGAGGCATAACTTAAATAATAAACGTGTAAATTTACTTTTACTTTTTTCATGCAATACTGTTTTCAACTCCAACATAGATGCATATCTGTAAGTCATTTATTATAAACGTTTGTTCGCATTTAATGGTATGACAAGGAATTTTATAGCTGTCCGCTAAAAATATTCAAAATCGATTTGTGGTGCATGTCGTGCGGACGTTCAACAAATAAATGCATTTGATGAAAGATTGCCGAAACAACGTAAATGCGTGCAAGTTCAGGGACAAGTATAAACAAAAGTTATAATTTATAATATCGATTTAATAAAGACAATGTTAAATCTCTCTGGAACTTGCACGTCATGTTACTTACTTTCACTGGCGAAGTTTGTATAAATTGCGTAAAACAATAATGGGACTATTTCGAAAGCGAAATTCTAAATTTATCATTATAATTGCCATGTATATTGTATACATGGCAATTATACTCTCGCTTAATTTGAAATGTTATACAAATAGATTTTCTATAATTATTTTTATTGTATTCTTAAATTATTAACGCGAGACAAAAAGAAGATTCTGATTAATTAGAAGGTTAATTAACATATAAATGTTTCACCACGGGTTAAGTGAGAATTTAATTCACAATGACATTAATTATATTGCTTCAGTGATATTTCAAATACTGATTATATTTTTTTATAGTTTTTTTCTAAATGTTTACTTTTTTCATTTTCTGTTTTCAACTAGTTAAAATAAACTTTATTATATTCCCTTTACGAAGTACGTTAAAGTATTGTGAATACTATTTTTACTTTCCATATACATGTAGTATATATAGGGGAAGTATTGTTTTAATAATATTCTCAAGTTCATCAGCCCCTTATTGAACCCTACAAATTGCCACTGATCATCAACCCCTTCAATGATGGAGGAGACACTCATCGCTGAGAGGAAGGCACTACAGTTACAATCCTACAATCTCTAGTTTAATTACAATTTACATTACAACCATGGAGGTACACATTACCTATTAAGCAACGTTCGCCCTGTATATATGCCATCAACGTACTTTTGACCTAATTGAATAACTTCTAAAATAACGCTAGCTTATTATATAATTTAATACATTATTTTGTATTTAGTATAGACCTACCTTAGTAAATTAAATAGTATACTATTGTGCTCTTGGCCTAGCCCAATAAATTATAAATTATACTAGCGTACTCTTGACACCCTAATAAATTATATATTAACATATGTCAATAGTACGTTAAGTTGATATGATACCGTTCTAAGATTATTGCTTTTATGGATTTGTTTAGAATACTGTAGACCTCTGGGGAATTATCAAAAAAGAATCATAAGAAAATCATATTGAATTGATTACTTACCAAAAGACATTTAAAACTGTATTTGAAATACAATTCCAATTATTTTTACTTACAGCATTATACTATCATTTTTCTGACAAATAATTAATCAAAAACAATATTAAAATATATACTCTTCATTACAAAACCAACAGTAGAAACAGAAATAATTCAAGGAACTAGGAAAATCGAAAATAATCCAAATTGAGTTTACTAACTATTAATTATCTACATATTGAAACCGGTTTTGCCAATCATGTTGTACTAGAGAAGGCCTATTTATAAACATTTTCTTATAATCTCTATTTTTTTCTCTACATAATTGTAACATTGCATTTTAATATTTTTAAAAATCAATTTTGAATAAAAATACATATTAGCATAACAAAAACAGATGTCGCCACATGTATCATTCTACAATGCAGGTACCTGTTTTACCCTAAACGTCATTGCTTACGTTCAAAAGTATAATTTCTACCTAAATAATGGATACAGGTAATACAAACTTATCCAGCGTTAAAGAAAAAATGGAATTGGAGGAAAAATACCCTGAAGCGGTGAAGTATTACAGCAAGATGAAGCAGGAGTTGGAAACATACAACGAAGAAATGAGCGACATGTATGGGAGATTGCTTATGCGGATGGTCGACGTTACTCGAATCCAAAATAGCTTTATTTCAATGAAGAGGACCATAAAGATTGCTCACGATAATATGACGAAATACGAACACGAAAGCCGAGTTGTCGCTCATAAAAGTAACAATAAGACACAAAATTAATTCTATTATAAATATTCTGTTAAAACTATTTTTGTATTTAAACTGAAACAATTGTGTTTTTTAAGAGAAATAAATGTTTTGAATTCTTTATTAGTATAATATATCGAGAACAATATTTTGAATCTGGGAAGTGTGCTGTTCAATAATAATTAACAATTAAGTATCAAGATATATACAACCAAAGATAGCAGCAATAATAGTAGTAGTAATAGTGTTTGGCTAAGTATTAGTAGTAGTGGTAGTTTTTGGCAATCGACCACGTGCTCCTTTCGCCGTATTATTTGTGTGCGTAAATGAGCTTGTTACTTTAAAGGATCGCCCCTATCACTCTAAAGCACCATTAATTGTATCCCAATGGTGAATAGTCCCGGTCACCCATCCACTTGCTGACCCTAACTAACGTTGCTGTACTCTCTCTAACGCTAGTTCGGCCTAAACTGAATGCGCCACCACCGGCATGTGTTAAGTATTATTTATTTGAATATAGAATTAAAAGGCAATTAAGATACTTAATTCTAAAGGACATTACTTAAAACCAACCTAAATACCGAGTACTAATTCAAAAATTCAGTTGTACTAATACTTGTAATGTAACATTAGGGGTATGTAACAAATTGAAAAATTCAGTTTATTCAAACAAATTTATTGTTAATGTCTATTCCTTGTATCTCCTCAATTACAATCCTAATACAATAAAGGCTATACGTAAAAATATCACAGAATTATTAGTAATTTTAAAGTAAACTCACGAAACTCACTTAAACATAAATACGTACAGAAAAAAAATCACAAAGGTGGAATTGTACAAAGTTATTATTCATTAATTTTATGCAAATGAAACAAGTCGCCTCGCGCGCGCATGTGTTTAATACTTTCAAAAGTACGGAATGTCGTGAGATCATTGCACTCGAGTTCTAACTGAATATTTGCAAACAACGTGTGTGTGTCAAAAATTGCCCTACTCGCCTATGAAAAATAACAAATACGTCGTTTGAGATGTAAAAGATGATAAATTGATTTTGCATATTTTACATAAGGTAAAAAAATATTCAATGCTAATTGAAGTGCTTGGAAAAATGCAACAGTGGTTATTATATTTCCAACACAACTTCTTTACATTTATTCTAAATCTATTAAATCTTTAACACGTGGAAAACTATATTGTTATTATTAGAATTTTAAATCAAAACTTTTTGTTGAAATTGCTTACAAAATAGAGATTGTGAATTAATCTTTATTCATTCCTTGTGTAAAGTAATCAAAACCAAATTAATCAGTGGCATACCTCAGACGACGAATATTTAAACAACTATTCGATAACAATATAAAAATATAAATGCTACTATGAAAATCCAATTTAGGTCAATACTGTTGTGTTAGTATCACTAATACGATTTTGAGCATTCGTTTTTTTTTTCCCATCATCTTTAATACAGCTAAAGCTAAGCACAAAGAACACTTGATATGTGCCTACAATAAGGTATGCTCTTTAGAATTGGTCGCTGTGCTATCAGATCTAGGGCTGATTTTCAAAGAACCTCGGCCATATTTGTTGCGGGCAAAGTCGAATTTCCCTAAATCTTTTTTATTAAAGGTTTCCACTATATTTTTCACGAGTGAGTTTCTCGGTTCTATGTCATAGCTTTTTTTCTCTAAGACTGGAGTGAAAGCCCTTCGCTTCTCCAGGTTGTACAAAAGGGAATCCGAGGTTTTGTTGGGAATATCAATATATTTGGGTGATTTTTTTAAGCAAAACTCTTTTGAGCTTTCTGTTTGTTTCTTAATAGCACCTGAATCAGTATTGCGGTTGGTGAAGATGGAAGCTATTCTCTCACTAAGCGTATTGTTTGCTGCTACGTCTGCACTTGTACTATCTGGAAGAGTGTTTTTATGTACTTTTGGAACATTTTCACTCTCTCTGGTATTAGCGTCATTTTGTATGAATATATTCTTATTTATATTAAATGTCGGTTTTAATGTTTCTGACTGCGAAATGTCAGAAATTTTAGTTTCTGTTGGAAAAACACGTCCTGAAGTTATGACACTCTTGGGCAAATTTCTGACTTTGACGTCAGTTTTAGTAGGTTTAGTTACCTCTAACGTTCGTCGCTTGCCTAACACCTTGATGTTATCTTTAACACAGGATTCCTCAACACAATTTTTTTCTTCGAGTTTTGCTCTTTCCTGGCGCAGAAAACGGTTTCTTGTGAAATTCTTTGGCACTTTTCTTAAAGACACTTTGTTATCTTTTAGATTATTTTCCACTGGCTCTATATTGCCCTTTCGTGAGCAATACTCACCCAAATCCTTAATACTTAGCTTTTTTTCTTCGCCTAAAAACGCTGCGTCATTTTTCAAGAAATCAATATTTTCGTAATTTGGAAACTCCTTATCAAGCTTTATAATTGCCTGCTTGTAATAATCTCGTATACATTCGTTAGTAAAATCCTCACAACTCTTTGTAGAAAACTCTGAATCACACAGGCAGATTTCCTCAATTTTGGAGCTGCAATTTTCACAGCTCTTGCTCAACTTCCCTTTATTGACCTTCAAAATTGGCCGAGTGCGTCTGACGTGGTTGTCGCCGAAGGGTTTTATGTTATCAGAACTTCGACTTTTTGATATATTTTGATCGCCGGAATTGTTGCTTATCAATTTGCCTTCAGTTATTGGTTCTAAAGCTGGACTTCTATGACCCGATGGAATACCCTCTGGGGTTGTACTGCCACTAGAACTGGGGCTGACTCCTTGGTAATGTTGGATATCAAAAAGTAGGTCAGATGGTAATGGCATACCAACAGAGAGGTGCATCGAAAGGGATTCTAGCCAAACTTCCATTACTTCAAAAGGTGGTCTAGATAAAAAAAAACATATTAAAAAGAATATGAATATATAAACATATATATATATAGCAATAAACTTACCTTTTATCAGGATTAAGGTCTGTACAAAGGAATGCAATCTTAAAAAAGGGCTCTGGACAGTTGTTACAGAATTTTTCCCGAAAAGCATTCTGATTTAGGCCGAAGTCATTAGATCTTGGCAAGAAATCGGGATCTGCTTGAACCCGTCCTATAATCTGCATACCAATAGTTTTAATATTAGTACTATTGTGATAATAATCCCAACTTACCTCACATAACACTATTCCAAAACTGAAAATATCCACTTTCTCATCATATTTGTTTCCTTTCATCATCTCAGGAGCCATCCAGTATGGATTTCCCACAACAGTATATCTCTTTTTACGTTCCTGCCTCTTAATTCCTCCATTGATGCCCTTCGGTGATCTCCTAATACTATTAGAGGGTTGTGAAATTATTCTGGCCAATCCAAAATCTGCTACAATTACAGTCTTATCCTAAAATTATAATTATTAATTAAGTGTGCAAAAATGTATATCCGTTCGACTTACCTCTCTTACTAAGCAGTTGTGTGAATTTAAATCCCTATGGATTATGTTCATGGAATGTAAGTACGCCATGCCAGCAGCTATATCTTTGGCGAAAGAAACCCTTTGTTCCCATGGAATTGGTTGTGCAGCATCATGCAATAATTCAGTCAGTGTCCCTCCAGCTATATACTCAGTGACTAAATGAAGTCTTCTGTCTTTGTACAAAACACCAATGAAACGTAGCACATTATTATGATGAAGACTTCGTAACACTGCTACCTAAAATAGTAAAATAAATGTTTGTGAGTTAACTATGGTATTGTTTTCTAAATTTGGTGGAGATGAAATAATTTAATGATAATAATACCTCTTTAAGGAAATTTTTTTGTGCTTCCTCATCAACTCTGTACAGTTCTTTAAGTACCATAACTTCAGCAGTGTCTCTGGTGGTCACCTTAAAAACTTGTCCAAAGAAACCTTGTCCTAGTAATTCACCTTTTACCAGATCAGAGGCCCGAAAAACCCTTTGCTGTGGCTTTGGTTCCAAAAAGGAATAAGCTCTTGAGAGCTCATTTGGCCTTTTAGTATTTGGTAAACTTTGAATCGAAATATATTGTAATTATAAAGTACAATAGAATAATGTTGATACCTACTCATCTAAAAGCCGACTCATTGATGAACTCCTTTCTTTATCAAGAGACTGTCTGTGTTCCAGATTATTCTTTCTCCTCAATAGTTGTCGAGACCTAGTTCCACTCATATATCCCTCATCTCTCCTTTTGAACAAACGCTCTTTAATCTCTTTGTCATTCTTCGCAATCTTGGATGGATTATTATTATTATTAATAGAAATATTAGAATTATCATTAACTGCGTCCTGTATAGTTTTTTGTTTGTTTGCATTAGACACATCATTAACTAAAGAATTAGTTGAACCAGTTCGGATAGGTTCAGGCAAGCTCTGGCTTTTTGGAATATTAGTATCACTACATGTTGTCGTTAACGGTGTATTTGGTTCTGTCAAAGCAAACTGTGGCCTTCTCCGAGATATTGCTTCTGGATCATGTTCTATAGTTAACTGTAAAGATTAAAATAATTTTAATAATTATATTATAATTCAGTGAATATTTTGTTCTAAAGACAATCTAATTGCAGAATAATGAAGACGGATTAAGAGCAGATAAGAAAGTAAGAGCATGGTGCACATTAAAAGAAACCCTATCGATTAAAATAACATTCTGAATATATTACAAAATTTAGCTTCATATAGGGAATCTATTTGAATATTAATATTGCATTTCTATCGGACCGATTCATTTTTATTATTACACAGTTGTGTTTTGCATAAGAAAAATATTAGGTTCATACATACTTTTAATACAAATAATTTTTTGTTATTCTTTGATGAAAAATATTTAAATTAGATAATAATATCTAGTGGAATTTTCATTGAATCACATACTGATAAATTACCATGTTGACTGAATGATGATAGAAGAAATTATAACACAATACTAAAACATACCTGCAAGACAGTTTCAGAATACTTCAATAAATTCTCGACACTCTCCAAAGGAGTATCTTTAACTGGTGTACCATTTATTTCTAAAATCCTGTCACCTATGTGTAAAGACATCATGTCACTATTTACGCCCAGTCTGCAGGAAAAATGGTGATATATACTTCTTTTGTGATATATATGTTAGAGAAACGTACCTATATGTTTTATATGATGGTGTTAGATAGCAGCAAAAATTGCAAGCTGATGTTAGGAATGTTAATGCGAGTCCAATAAGCTTCCCGTGCATTCGCCACATAAGTCTGTTAAAAAATAAGGCAAACATACATAGTTATATGTATCTGCATCACTACTGAATAATTAATCTTTAATTTCAAATAGATATGATTTCACCACAATAATTATAATTATGTGAGTAGCTTCGTATAACTTAATATTAGTTTTATAATATTTATCAATTTATTAATTTAATAATAATTTAATTAATTGTAAAAATTTGTTAAAATCCTCCTTTGCACAGCAAGTAAATGAATAAATAAACTACTATATGATAAAAAGCAGTTAGTTTATTATTATTATTATTATTGATTTACTTACTGCGATATTGTTAAATGGTGTGTGCTGTTTCCAATTGGTGTTGTTGAAAGTTTTATACCTTTTTGTCCACCCGGTAGTTCTACTAACCGAATAGAATGTGGTTTTGTTATAAAAGGGCATTTTGTTGTCCTCTGCAAAGGTTGCATTTGTTTCTTATAACATTGTCCACTGTAAAAAATTTGATTATTTTATTATTACATATATGAGAATTTTCTTTTTTTTAATTTACACAATTAATAATATAAACAAAGGAAATAACCAATGAGAGTTAAAATGGCTGCAGGCACAAAAAACTTAAAAATTTCACATGAAAATAAAAAATATTGTTTCAAGAAATACCAATAAAGTTTTGATCTCTCCACTAAAGCATAAGCATCTCCATCTCCAATAAAAATGCTGCATAGGGCACAGCAAAAGCATTCAGGGTGGAATTTGTGTTCTCCAGCAACCATTACTGGACCAGTGATTATCTATAACAAGAATACATGCACCGTTTAAATGAATACATTAAAAATACAAAAAAATTAAAACTGATTAGCAACAAATTAGAATAAGTTAGACATTGTTTCATTAACTATAAACTTAATTAAATTATTTGAATTATTATTAATTACTTTAATTCAATTTATTTACCTGACTACATTGTTGGCAAGATTCACCATATCTAGACCAATAATCATTTTTACAAAATAATAAGCCGTCCTTCTCAAAATACCAACTGGATAATGGGGCATCGCAAACAGTACATCTAAAGCAATCCAAATGCCACTCTTGTTGCAATGCCGAGATGAATTCATCATCATCTACAACATTTAAACAGCCAGCACATACAGATTCTGTTGGGCCTGGTTCATCTGCAATAAATAATTTTTAGTGAAAATTAACAATAATTCCAATAAAATATTTATATTTAATAAAAGGTCTGCTTTTAAATGGTAATCAAATAAACTATTGTCTTAAAATGATCAATACTTTATATGTTTTATATGCACAATATAGTTACATAAATATCAGTTGACGTAAAAACTAAAGCGAATCACTTTGAATTTCTATAATTTAGTGTACAAAAAAAGTGTTTAGTAAAACATATAAATAATAATTAATATAATAATTTTTGAGTTTAAATTGCAACTTTTAATCGAACTTCTATAGCTAATTTTAAATTTATTGCTTATAAAACTGACTTAACAGCACTATTAACTTAATATAAATTGACTTTCTAATTGGATTAATTGCTATAAAATGGAATATTTCATTTGAATAAAATAGTCAAACAGTGATATAAGAAATTAATTAATAAAAGTATAATTGATGATTACATCAGTTGGAATTTTTTTTGTGAAGAATTTATCAGTAACATTAGAATTTTATCTCTAATAGGTTGCTCAAGTAAAAATCACAAATAGCCCCTTAAAGTAAAACGATATCAATTACCTATTATAATAAGCACAATTACTTACATAGCAACCATAACCAGCATTCAAAACAAAACATCTAACAAACCTAATAAGTACTCCTATCACTGAGCTAATAATTAATCAATGCTTACAGTGCCTAATGGTACACATAATAATCTTAAAATAGAAACAATTCTAATCGGTGCGTGATTCATTGATTGGCAGAAATAGAACAGAATTTTTTTTCAAAGAAGCTGATAAGAGGTTTCCTGCTGCGCCACTTTTCCAGCGTGAATCGGGCTTTGTATACAGGAATTCCGAAATTCCGGCAGAAAAAATTGCACCAATCTACGCATACTTGAATTTTTATAATTTCCATTATTACAAATGCACAGAATATTTGAAATTGCCAATTATTTATTAATTATGGCCCATTTTCGTAACATGTTTTCCCGTTTGACGTTACGATTCGCCCACGCAGTCTTCAGCATTGGAATGTTTTTGTGTAGACTGATTTTACAATTTGTTGATAAGCGTTCATTTTTGTATTAATGAGAAATTTTTATGTGTAGTTCATAATTGTGTGAATTAAAACTATTACTCTTACCGTTTTCTTGTGTTTGGTCCATGTTTGATCTCTTAGGCACGAAACATGACAGATTGTCGAGTGATGGTGTTAAAGATTGTTTTACACAGCTAAAATGCGCACTGATATTTGTAGAATAATTCCGATGGAGCACGCGCTAAAACTCAATATATGTACAAATAAGTTTATAATTAAATCAGACATACATAATCCAGTGATATAAGTATTGAACATCGCTGATATTTATTATCCAACATTCACTGTTTAATTCAGAGCTAGCAATTCTAAATTTAATTTAATGCTAGCAATTCTAAATTATTTTGTATCCTGGCGCTGCTTTGAAGTCAGAGTTGTATCATTTGTAAAAAGACTCGTTCGATTTTTCCAACATCTATATTATATGTATGAGCAATAAAAGCCAAGACAATGGAATAAACGGCTAGAGTTTAAAATTTAAATGGAATCTACGTAAAAGATTATTAATCGCATTCGAAGATAAATATGTGATGTTAATATTGATCATTTGACACTGTTTGATTGTATTTACATTAAAATAAAATATATGTACATACTCAAAAATAAATTTAGTAGCGAACTTGATTTTTATTAATTATTTAATTACCAATTAAATGGATTAATACATTCATTTGAACTAATTCATGATAATTGTAACAAGATAACTTTATTTTTGTAATTTCAAATCATTCAAATATTGAATGATTGATGAATCTTAATTTACAATTACGATGTATTGTTTTCCAGATAAAATAGGAAAATAATATATTAATAATGTATTAAAGTTGATATTTAAAATATATGTAATATTGAAGCACTGTAAAATAAATTCTTTGAATTGCATGAAATAATTTTTTGTTCCAAATTTTTAAAAGTAAATTGTAACACGCAGGTTTTAACCTGCCTTTATTAATTAGTAAATTGTTATATTTATTCAATCAATATTTAAATTCATTTCAATATATGTCGTTTACTTGAACTACACATTGCTCACTTCAATCAATTGTAATTTCTAGCAAACTTCACCTTATTGAATCACCCATTGTTTATGTTGACTTGTCATAGCGCATAGACTACGTTAATTAAATGTGAACAATATCTTAATAATTAGTTGTAAGTGCAACTATTTGTGTTCATTACGATATGTCTTCGTTAAAGATTGTCGAGCTAACCGAAAACAACACCTGCAAAATGTAAGTTGATCGATTTTCCTCCAACCAAAGAATAACGATCCCGACGTTTTGCCGCCACTGTTTTTTTTGCAATCGACCATTTACAGCTGATAAACATGTATTGATTTTATCTTCAATAATAAATTACTCGTATTATATTGTATTGATGTTTACATTATAATAGGTAGTAAAGTAAAAGCTTTATATTGATTTTATTATCATTTGAGTTTAATTTAATAAGGAGTCAACGAGTATTAGTGCCTAGTAATTTGTAAAAACAGTGTAAGATGACCTAGTATTTAAATAGCTATAAAAAATCAATAACTGTATTTGTTACTAAAATATACAGGGTTATATTTAAGGTTGGCCATAAACCATAGTCATTTGGATAGGTTAAATTGTACCCTAGGTTGTATAAATTTAATTAAAACTATTTTTGATGTGATAAATAAATGTTGTTTTTTGCTCTTTAATTATTACTATGCCCAACGTGATTTTAAAAACCTGGGTGAAGATGATTAGCAGCTAATATTTATTTATTAATTGAAATAATAAAACTAGAAAATATGCAAACATAATGTTAACGGAAAAATAACCCAACTGATATTAAAAATATCTATAGTGAAGGTAGGTGTATCCTAAAATATTAATTCAAAATTGTGGTGTCTATGACAGCATTATAAGATGGGGTGTCACCATGTTGGAAAATAAGTTGCTCATTAAGCCTTAAATAGTTTAGGGGCTTCTTTTATTTGAAAGAGAACCAAATATTTATTTCAGTTCAAATTCTTGTCAATAAATAAAGATCCCAAAATGTTGTTTCAATTCCAACAAAGATATCGATAATAAGTAGTTGATTAAAAATTCACGTTGTTCGTTTGACTTAATAATAGTGAATTTTTAATCAACTACCTATTATTAACATAATGTTAATCACCAAGTGATTAATGAGAATCAAAAATGAAAGATATGAAATCTTGAATTTTCTATGTATATTCTCTTGTCCAAATGGGTTGACATTGTTTATTTACGCTCCCATTTAATGTAAATTTACTCTCATCAGAAAATACTATTTTCTTTGATATTATGAATGTTATTAATTTTATCCATGCAAAAATTCGCAAAATTACTTATTAAGCAATTGTTGTAATAATTTTTATACATTTGTAATTTTCTATTTGTGCTTTTCCAGTTTTAACGTCATAAGGCAAAATAAATGTATGCACGAGAATTTTATGCAAGAATCAAAGAATTTATATTCAAAAAAACAAATATGAAACATGTTTATGTCCTGATTTTACTGATTAAAACTAAATTGTTTCAAATATAAAAATAACAAAGGGTACAATTTTACAACTTATAATTAAACAATGGATATTGTTTATATTACTATAATTATTCTTAAAATTTAAATAAAAATATATTTTATTATTGATGTAATAATTTGCCTTATACAATTTTCTTTTAGCTGTGAAAATGCTGTTGGAAAATACTCATGTCCACGATGTAACATAATTTATTGCTCACTGACATGCTACCAGTCAGAGAAACATATTGAGTGCTCAGAACTATTTTACAAGGATTGTGTATTAGAGAACTTAGATAACAGTGACGAAGCTTCAAAAACAAAAATGATGGAAGTGTTGCAGAGGTACCATGAATTGAATAAATTAGGTAATTTCTTTATAGTTATATAATTTATTTATAATTGGGTATGAATTAATATTTTTCAATATTTCAGAGGAGGAAAGTGAAGATGACGAAGATGATACAGATGAAGATGATGATGAGGATGAGGATGATTCTTATGAACTAGATTCTGATGATGATGTTGATTTCAACCAGCTCTATAAAACAATTGGAGAACGTCTAAATGGCATTGATTTGGATGATAGTGAAGAGGTCTGGAATCGTTTAAATGATGAAGAACGTCAAGAATTTGAGCAATTTTTAATGTATGTTCAATAGTTAATACAAAAATTAACCCTATTTGTGAATGTGATATCTTTTAGGTCTGGTGATGTGAGTCAATATATTACTATGTGGAGACCGTGGTGGGAGTACAGATGTGATAAGAAACTTGTTGAAGTTTCTGAGCTTGATGAACAGAAAGCCAAATGTCCAAAAATTGTAGAAACTATCAAGCCTTTCTCTGAAATATCTGTAAGTATGATACACATTTAATTTCTAGGAACTGATGGCTAACCTTTAAACACAGATTATATTTTAATCTGTATTTAATATGAATTATAACATAGTAACAGTCATAACCATCATGATAATTAATGGCTAACCTTTATTATCTGTGCTAGATATCATTTGATTTTAATATTGTTTGTAATTGAGCAAAAAAGTTTTCAAACTAAATATTTTTTCTAGACTAAATCACCAGCCATGTGTGTCCAACATAATATGATAAATTTAATAGCAGCTTACGCATTTACCTTAAGATACTTTAATGGGGATCATATTGTCTTCTGTAAGGAAACATCAAGCTTAATTTTTCACCTTTCAATGAACTTAAAAAAGGATCAGAACTTTGATTCCTTTAACCAGGCTGTGAACTCTGTCACTATGGAATGTACAAATGTGAGTATAATAAGGACAAAACAGTTGCTTTACCTAAAAATTAATGATACAGGGTGAACTTCAAATATCAACGGATGAAGAAAATTTAGCATATGTGAAAAATGACGTGCACATGATTTTGAGTGGACCTCATGCCACTGAGAGAAAGTATTATTTGCTAAGTAGTCTTTCTGATATGCAAGGGTTGTTCAATCAAGCATTGTCCACGTATGATGCTCCAATTCAGCAAGGCAGCTTCTTCAAAAAGTTCACCGAAACTCAGCATTCCTTGCTGATAACCAAGGACCAAATAAAAAAATCAATCAAAAAGCTTGATTACTTCTTGTCTTTCGCAAAACACTGTTATGACGTATAATTATATATTTTTATATTTGCATATATATATATTCTATTTTTTGTATTCTATGTATTTAATATCTGGTATTAAAGCTAGCTTTTCCATCGCCTATCAAATTGTTTTCATTGATACATACAATAATACATTTCCCAAGGTACAAAAAATTATTGAAAGCATATAATTATATAAGTAAATAAATTAAGTAAATTTGATACTTGTTTGTTCGTCAATCTTAATTAATTTAATATTTTACATTAAAAATTAAAGCCTTTTATATATATTTAAGAGGAATTTTTTATTTTAAAATTTAGTTAACGTAATAAATGTGGCAACATTGTAACGTAGGTTGGTAGAGCAGGCCATTTATGAAACTATAGAAGTAGTTGGCAATACTTTTTTTAATATCTCATTAATTGCAAATAATTTTTAGTCAGGGTTTAAGAAAATAGAATTATGTAATATTCCTAATTATTAAGACATAAAATGCTAAATAATAATATGAGTAAATAGACGAACTCTAAGATTGTACTTACCCATCATAGATGGCGTGGATATTTATTTACATCAACGCTTGTCCGCCATTGTGATAGAGAATATTGACCGTGCGTACATTGTACAAATGTAATAAAGATTAATAATAGGTCAAAAATGGATAAATTAGCAAATTACGGCAGTGACGATGATTACGACGAATCTCCGAAACGTGAAAAGACGGTGAGTTTAAAGACCTTAAAGCATACTACAATGTCGCCGATGGAATATTAGATTTTTCCACCCCATAATTTATCCCTTTAAACCTTATTCATTAATATGGGTATAACCATAAATTATTATTTAATAGGTATTGGTTATGTGCCACAATAGTAACAAAATCTTAATCTTTATTGCACAAAATAAAAATGAAATATGTATAAAATTAGACATATTAAATGGATTAAAATCTTTCGATTCATATTATTGATTATTTGATTAGTTCGATTTGATTATATTATGTATATGGGCGAATAGTTGTTTATAATTTATTGATATTGTGAATTATGTATTATTTTAATAAGAAGTAACTTTCTGAAACGAAAGAAATCATTAAACTGAAAATGAAACAAGTTAAAAATTTATATTCAAGGTGTACAATAAAAAGTTAAATAATTGTTATTATAAATAGAGCAATAAATAAATAAAAAATTGTTAATTATTGTGCCCATTCTGTTTAAAAGAAGTCAACAATTTCTTTATGGTGTCAAGCCCATTTCGGAAGTTATTTTATCAAACTAGTGTCGGATGGTAGCTTTTAAATTGTTGAAAGTGTAATTTCTTTTCTTATATATGTAATAATAATAATAGGTTTTTAGTAATTCCTAATAATAAAATGATTAGAGAATATTGGATTGATATCCAACTTAACTTGTGTTAATAACAGGAATGTTTAAAATAATTTTGTGACTAACATTCTTAAGGATAATACATAAATAACAACATATATTATTGCCTTATAATTAATACAAAAGAAAATATTATTTGTGCTAGTTATAATTAAACCTATCAAATATAAGAAAAACATTTCTTCTCAATAACCGCTATAACTATTGCTTCTATTGTAATGTTTTATTATTATCTTAGACTTTTGATATTTTTAAATTTAAAATCAAGTATACATATTTTATAATATCTAGTTTTAATCAAGGTGAGTTTTAATTGGCTACTGCATAATATTATTCATTTAACCATTGCTTTATCTCTTGTAGTTATTTGTTTTGTTTTTAACTATAGGATTTTTCTATCAATCAGGGGATTGATCCCCGTAAAATGTTCATTTTAAAAACTGCAATTTGAAATGTTAGTTTTCTATTCTACTACTTTTCATATTTATTCTTAATTTTTACCTAGAACTTCAAACTCTCAGTAACGGTTAGTATTGGAAAGAAATAAATAACAATATTTCTAAAATCATACCCATATAATAATTAACACATTCATATTTGCCAATATATTTATATTAATACATTATTTGATGAATGCTATAGTATGATCATCGTAACTTGACAGGAATATCAAGAGAGGCGAGGTTATACAGCTGAAACAAGCCACACGACTTCAAAAGCCCACGATGTGAATTATGATGATGTGGGCATGGATCTAAGCGAGGTAATAAGTTAGTTTTATAACACATGTTTTAAGTGCCTAATTTATTATTAACAAGATATTTGGTCTTCATGAATTACCTATTATAAAATTATTATGATATTATTTGTTTTTTGATGAAAAGAAGTTCTTTTTTACTATTTATTATCATTTGGAATGTTTTATAGGATTATTCATGTTCATATTACTTTTATTATATAAATGTATGTTTTAATCTGATATTTAGCAACTAAAGTAGCACATTAAAGAAATATATGACTTAATCAATTCACATTTTATGAAAGATGAACCACTGGTATTTTAGACTTGTAATGTAATAACTTCAGATGCATCTGTGCACAGTTTTTTTTCTCATTTTTTGTTTTATATATATAAAAACTCATTTAAAATAACTGATTAATAATTCTCAACAATTAGTTTTTTCAATGTATTCTAGTATATAATAAAAATGCTTACATAGTATAATAGTTTAAGTTTTTAAAAGTTAGCAGTAAAAGAGAACTTATCACTCATCAAAATACCAAATAAAAGAGCTAAAATGATGTCCTTATTATGACTTCATACATTTCAGAGTTAGATGCAACAAAGTTTATAACAAATTCTTATATCATTTATTACTTATGATTTACACAAATTACAAATAATCTCTGTTGCATAAAATTGTAAACATGTTTCTTAAAGACTTATTCTAATATTGTATTGTATGTGTTATACGGTATTTAAAATTCCATTTTCATTGCAATATATCTCGTAATATTCGTATGATATTAACTCTATCTGTTAATATATTATAAAGAAATAAAGAGGTGGTCACACACGTCGTTTCATCTACCATGTTGGCAGTGCTGGATCGCACGCGGTGAGTATCTAAATTTGAGCGCCTTGCACACACACACTTGAAAGTCTCGTGCAAGTTACTGACAGGTAAATAAACTATATATATTATATAGGAAACTATTTGTATAAATACAAATACGGCACTTTTGCATTTTCAATGGACGGAAATATGATTCAAGTCAATAAAATTAATTTAACAACCGGTGCTAATAATTTCAATTTAATTTTTCATTCACTATATTCGAATAAGTTGCAATGTTAAATATTTTTCTTAGTGCAATTGCCCTTGTTTATTTTAATGAATTTTTAACATTATTTTATAATTAATGATAAATATTTTTAATAAAGAAAATAAAATGTGTTAACACAAATAAATAATGTAATCTCGTTGATGTCTGTAAAAATATATGGTTTTGAAAGTAGCAAATCAGTTATAGATTTACTGATATACAGCATGTGACCCTATATTATATTTCTAGGTAATTCAAAGCAATATTTGATTTAATGAAATCTGTTTATTATTAAGTTAATTTTAAGTAAAGGGCAACCCAAGTAAGAAATTTATTTGAACATATTTAAAATTAAAACATTCATTTTCTATTGTTTCCTCACATTTTATTTCATTGGACCATGAATTCTGCATATAGGTAAGCGGAAACATTTTTCTGCAGGATTCGGATGGGTCTGGAAAAGGCGATGGATACCGATCGAAAGTGTCAGATGTAAAGTCGGAGAGAGAGAGAGAAAGGGAAAGAGATAAAGAGAGGAAAAAGGAGCGAAGGGAAAGTCCAAAGCAATCATCTAGACACAGAGGAAGGGATGAGGAAAGAGGGAGGGGTGAAGATAGATATGAGAGGGATCGTGAGGATTATGATGCCAAGGAGCGAGACGACGGCAGCAGGTACAGCAGAGATCGTGATGATAAATATCGCGGACGGGATAGGGATAGGGACGAAGGACGTGACCGGGGTAGGTACAGAGATGGAAGAAGGGGGAGGTCAAGAAGCAGATCTTCAGGAAGGAGGAGAAGGAGCAATAGTCGGGACCGCAGTGGGAAGTATGGGTATTCAAGAAGATATGAGAAGGCGAATAATAAAATGGCACATCTTGAAAAAATGGGTAAGTCAAATGTTTTTTGTTAAATATATAATTATAGTGATCAGTCGCAACCATTTTGATTATTTTTTATATTATATGTAGACCTAAAATATAGAAATTAATCATACATAATTTAACAAAATATCAGCTCAGAAAAGTATATTAAAATTTAATGTTTAATTTAAGAACTTTTTAATTTTGTTGCAAGTTTTATTATTTTATTATTAATGGCTCATAATTACTTCTTTAATTTAAACAGTAATTCAGTTTTAATTGAGTGTATTTTATTTCTTGTCTTTGTTTAATAGGAATTGAAATAAAAACACCAGAGGGCCAAGTCGAAAAGGTTAATAATGAACAGAAACCAGGTACCAATGAGAAGAATTTCTTCTTACCTGGTGTCACTGGTCGTTTAAGGGAGCAAATGGAAAGACGAAAACTTCTTTGGCAAAAGAAAGAACCTGAGAAACCAGCAACTGTCGCTCAACCAACACCAGGAGCCAGTGCAGCATGTTCGTCCAAAACAGGAAAAGTGTGGGAGGCAACGATATTTGCTCAGGATCAGGATGGTAAGTTACTATTGATATAATCAATTTCATTTCATATTACGATGCATAATTCAACCAAAAGAAACCTGACTACTAACAATATTTTTATTTTAAAAAATAAGCTAGCTTTTAATTTTACAATTACATACAAGGTTATAAGATAATAGTAATATGAAACTAGATGATCAATGGTACTCTTTATTGAGTAATTGTAAGTGGTAGTTAGCAAATGGAGATGATTACATTTCAGTACTCATGATTCTCTTTGGAATATAATTTACTGTTTTTATATACAGATAATTTAATAATTAATATTACTGTAATCAATTATATCATTTATATTTGTTTCAAATAATAAAATAATATTTGTAATAACAAAACAAATTTTATTTAAAAAATATCTCATATATGTCATAACAGGGATTTTATCATTTATTCTAATTAAAATATATTTTAGGTAAACAAGCAAGTAAATTCAAACGATTGATGGGCATACGGGAATCCTCCAGTGAACAGGCCAAAGCCGTTCCTGACATTGTAAAAAAGCAGGAAGAGTTGTTTACCACAATGGAGCAGCAATACGAGGTGGCAAGAACGGCGACGCACACTATGCGAGGGGTCGGCTTGGGCTTCGGTAGTTTTCAAAGATAACTTAGGTAAATGCCGTGGACCGACGAATTTGCATTTTGTTTCTTTTCTAATCAATATTTATTTCTCAATCATTGGCAAAGTTGCACTTTTCGTTATGTACATATATATCAAGTATTGCGAGAGAGCGTTTTTTAGTTTAAGTGTACATGTATTATAAAATAAAGATATTAATAGATAATTTAAGAAATGCTCTTTTATTTATTTTCCAATAAAAAATGTGTTACATAGGTATTTGAATACTGACCATACTACTGCTATTTTTGCTTGGTTGAGAATTTATACTCAGGACATTGGTATGTCTTAGAAAATTGAACAATGATCATTAGATTTAATTCAATAAACATTTGACAATACTTTTTGATAAAGATTTTTTTTAAATAAAATGTTGAATCTGAGAGATGATTGTGATGATATTTCCGGTAATATTTAAGCCAATCTTATTCAATTATAGAAATACATATAATAAAATATTTTTTTGAGAATAAAAAATTTTTTATATAAAAAAAACACTAAGAAACTTTTTTTACATTTTATTTAATTCTAAATATATACTTCAGATTACAAAGTGACCATAACCAATGGTTTAATATTTTAAACCTTTATTAATGGGTGATTTTTTTTTTTTGAGGACTTGAATTATTATTTTCAATGTTTATACAAAATCATAAATAATTTGTGAAAAAATATATTTATACTTTATATTATAAATAAACTTACATTTTTAACCTTAAAACTCTCAAACAATTTGTTCTTTATTCCAACTTTTTTTTTAAACCAACAAAACTCCAATCAACTCGTATATTTATACCCAATAGATCAGAGTCGTTCATGTTCTCTTTGGCTTCTAAAGCTTGTTTATAAGTACTATATTCAATTAGAGCATAGCCCTGCAATAAAATCATTACTTTTAATTTATCTATATTTTAATATAAATTTATTTATTACCTTTACAAATCCTGTACGTCTGTCAAGATTTAGATTGATATTTTTAACATCTCCATATTCACTAAATGCCTCCCTCAAGTCATCTTCTGTGGTCTCCTCATGCAGATTAGTTACAAACAGGATCCAGCCTTCCACTGACTGTAATGGCGCCCAGTGGTGTACATTTATCTTCGTATGTTTGCTATAATAACAGTTATTAGAAGTGGCTATCATTTATATTTACCCTTTAAACTTTTATGAAATTTAAACATCTTTATTTACAGAAAAAAAAGAACATACGTGTAACTAATAAAAAGAAATAAGTAAAATAATTATTTCTTTTTCTGTTCAATGGCTGGAATTGGAATCTGGATCAAGCTTGCCAAGGGTGATCAAATTATTGACCAGAGCACCTAGGCCCCTGTTCAATGACTATCACCCTTATTTTTTTCTGTCTAGATTTATCTTTCACACAAACGTCATGATTGTTATCGCCTAATTAAAATCTCTGTTGTTTTTTAAACATCATGATCACTAATGTTGTGCAATGAAGAAATGAAGTGATAAATTGTGATTTTGGGGTATTTATATGGATGTGTTATTAGATGATTGCACAATATTATATTTGCAATGAAGTAACTGGTGATATTTGCTTTTCCCTTAATATGACTAGACCAATTCTATATTATTTACCTACAGGCTATATATTATATTTATTAAAAACTTATTGCCATCTTAAAATATCTTTGTTTTAGAAAAGACAAATTCTAATTTTAGAGAGTAGCTACTGCCTTTAGTTCAAACAATTGTAATTCAAATTTACCACTGAATTATGCGGCAGTTATTCTGGTAAGTACTATATAGGTCTATCATAAAAACCTGCTACTATGAATACTAATAAAACATAAACACTTACTTGTATCTAAGATGATCTAATGTATATGCACTGTGATTTCTTTCATCAAATCCTCTTCCCTTCCTTAAATATTGTACCTTTTCCATATTAAAATTGGCTACTGTACTGAATTATTTTTGTACCTAAGAATGACAATAGATAATTGTTTGTTTATATACAGCCAACTATGGGTGCTTGTTCATGTAACTATATTTCAACAGAAATTAAAAATAACGAGTGATTACATGTACTTCATTTTCAACTGTTGTAAAATTCGTAGTGTGACAGA
This sequence comes from Ontholestes murinus, assembly GCA_963969525.1. NCBI lineage: Eukaryota > Metazoa > Arthropoda > Insecta > Coleoptera > Staphylinidae > Ontholestes > Ontholestes murinus. The sequence continues at coordinate 24,630,188 of OZ018390.1, read as the reverse complement.
ACTAAAAGATCGTGTGATCAATGGCGATTATGATAATTAAGCAGATATAAATACAGATGTTTCTTAAACAAATCTGTCAAAGCGGGACAATCGTTTGACAAATGGACGCCAACTTCGTTGTATAAAAAGGAAAATAAAAATAACCGTTTAACTTCATTTATTCATTTATTTACTGCGTTTCATTCGCTTGTAATAAGATTGTTTTACAATGTTCACATTTCAAAGTTTCCTTCTGAAGATCATCAAAACTTACTGTCACATTTACTTCCATTAAAACTACACGAAAATAATTAATTTTCGATTTTGAAACACATTCATGACAAAGTCTTTCAGACTGTTTTACTGGATTTAGAAACATTTCCCTCCTTTTAATCGCCGCCATATCCAAATTGTAATAGCATTCATTGTATTCACCTTGCAGTAGAAAATATTTATCTGTAAAATAATACACAAACAAACAACAACTGAATTTATTACTGTTCAAATATAATTTTATTAGTACTCACTCGACATTTTAAACAATTTGGAATGTTTTCTTTGGTTTGTAAAATTATAATATAAATGAGTTAAAAAGCTGGTAAATACTTTTCCATGTATTGGCAAGTGGGGAGATTCGAAAAAATAACGAAACACTGATAAAAATAATTTTATTCTGAATGAATATGTAATGCCTTCAACTAATTTATATGCACGAAAAGGGCTACTATTTATTTGATAAACAGTCATACTTTGATTAATTTTTTCATTGGTATTGAATCTTTATTTGAATGGCATGTTAATTTAATAAATATAAAAACTTAATTATTAGCTTTAATTTAAAACTATAATTATTTTAATTTACGTATTAATTTAAAATTATATTTACTGTATATGTATGTACAGAGTTATACAGGGTGAGTTTTTTTCGACGTTCTCTATGGGGATCTCGGAAACTATAAGAGATAGAGAAACGGTTAAATGGGGAAAGAAGTGTAGATTTACGAGACAAATAAAATTCCACTTTCAAAGTTTTCAAAAAAGTCATGGGTAACTAGATATTTTGAAAAAAGTAAAAAGTGTTAATTTTTTCAAATCAATATATTTTATTAAAGTTTTTCTATTTCTATAACTGAGTGTTACAGAGTGGGATGTGTTACGATGAATTAATTTTCCATTTAACCAATAATGACAACATTTTTGTATTAATTATATTGTTGATTAAAAAGATTTATTTAGTTTCAAGTGGGATGTTAGTTGTTATTTGGCAAAAGGAACATTAAGGGATTATTAATCATACATTTGTGAAGTAAACTTGCATTTAGCAAGGCTGTAAGTTGTTATAAACCCCACATACATTAGTGGGCAAACAGAGTAAACCATTTTTTTTTGCAAAATGTTTCTGATTATAATAAATTATTTATATTTTAATATTTTTTACTCAAAAATGTATTGTTTTTCTTAAAATAAAAGAAAATGTGAAGGATTATTCTTATTTTATAGGTGAATCATTATTGAAATGGGTTTGCATATGGTAAATAGTAGTATCGACCACGTGGTCCTTCCGCTGTGTGATTTGTGTGTGTGTATGTAAATGAGCTTGTTACCGTTGATTGAAATATTTCAATCAACGTTGTTACTTTAAAGGATCGCCCCCGTCACTCTAAAGCACCATTAATTGTATACTACTGACCCGAACCAACGTTGCTGCACCACAGTTCGGGGCCACGACCGGCGTGTATGGTAAATAATAAACAACGTTATTAATAAAGAAATATAATCTATCAGATTAGTCATGCTATAATAAATATACATATTTATAAACAAATTATTTTATCTTACAAATGATACCTATACAAAATGTTTAAATTTTATTTTAAGGGAAATAAAAATGCTACACGGTAGCTTAATAAATAAGTTTGCATTGTTTTAAAACTCAATTTAAAAGAACTAATACTTTAAATTACAGCCAGGGGTGCCAAGCAGGATCCATTCTACACAGATTATCATGACTATTTGCTGCTGTAACAAGTTGTCCAACCTACAAAATAATAAAGTTATTTAATTAAAATTTAAGAGTTAAATATCAATATAGTAGAAATAGAGTATAGATAAATTTATAAACATAATTTTTAAATATCTTATATTTAATAAAACTTGTTGCTTTTTATTTACTTACTTTGCTCTCAAGGCCATCAAAATGAGCTAGGCTATTAAGCCTATTAGTTATTGATGTGACCGCCTTATTAACCATATTAATTAATTGCTCACTCTCCGTTAACTTTTCTTCTTTTGCAGAATGTTCAATATCTTCAGGCTTCTTTATCCTAGTCAAAACCATTTCATCCCGGAGGATTGGCCTCAATATGGCAGGCACCTTAAATATTATAAATTTTATTATTATTATTGCAGAATTTCATACTAAAGTAATAAGGGAATATATTAAGAAGAACAAACTAAATTTAATTAGCATTTTTAAATTATTTATCATGAATGTAAGCAAAATATATACCTTAAAGTTTGGATACACAAAACATCTAGCAGCAGCTATCATTGATGCTGTAAGTGGTCCACTAATTCCAATGGTGGATATATATTCAATTATATTCGGTGTCAGCCGGAATGGCACTGGTCTTGTAGTGTCCAATTCTCCTGTACTGTCATCAACATCGAATTTAAAATATGAAATGTTTACCAAGCCAGAATCTTGATGCAGATACATCATGTCAGGATTCAGCCTTGTCAAATGAAGCACGTACTCAGCAAAACAAGCCAGTGCTAATTGTAAAGTAAACTGAAAATTAAATGATAATTGTTAATTCATTAATTCAATTTTATCATATTGTTTCTGCTAGGGGTACAAGTATTGTCATGTTTACTTAACCTATATATATACACGTTGTCCCCTGAAATTTTGAATATAAGTAATGTAATTTGTATTATATCTTGATTATTATTATTGGTTGCTATGGTTGTTGCTGCAATGTCCATGTCAATTTGACATCTGAGATATTGTTTGGCTCAACAAGGAGATGTTTTCGAACATTTAATAAGATGAACATTGCAGTTACTTGTTATTTGTTGCGTCAGCATTGTGCCCATAAAAATAGTAATATTAAAATAACGTGTAAATATGTTTCAATTTGATTCCCTATTTTATAACAAATTAGAAATTACTGATTATTTCCCGTTGATCAATCTATTAAAATATGTGACAAGCGTGGTAACTAAGCAACGAGTAATGCATTAAAATGCCCGTATTCAAAATATCAGGGGACAACGTGTATATATACACGTTGTCCCCTGAAATTTTAAATATGAGTAATGTAATGTGTTTGTATTGTATCTCGATTATTATTGGTTGCCATGGTTGTTGCTGCAATATGCATGTCAATTTGACTTACATAGCTTCAAAATGTTAACAGGAATTTTATGATCGTCTGGAATATTGTTTGGCTCAATAAAGATATATTTCCGAACATTGAATAAGATGAACAATGTTATTTGTTATTCGTTACGTCAGAATTGTGTAAATATGTTTCATTTTAATTCTCTATTTTATTATAAATTACTGATTATTTCCCGTTGGTCAGCCCATGAAAATACGTCACGAGCGTGGTAACTAAGTAACAAGTAACGCATTTAAAAGCCCATATTCAAAATTTCAGGGGACAACGTGTATATATATATATATATATATATTCTATATAGGGAAAGCAAAAATTAACATCAAGATTAGTAAAAGATGATATAGTTAAAGTAACATATGTCTAGACATGCAAACTTTCTAAATAAGTAAATAATAATTAATTATTTTCCTTCAATATCAAAAATATTTACCACTTACTTTATTGTGTTTTTATACACACATAAAAAAATTAATTGCTTACCATTTTTCTGAATTGCCAATAATCTGTGGCTGATGGAAATGTATCTAATGCCCAACGTCGTAACATTGTTCTAGGTACCATATTAGTTTGTACTCCTTTCAGTATATCCCTGTACACTTGATGGCTAGCCTTAATTCCTCTACTCTGCACATTTGCTAATCTCTCATAGTAATAATTTATTGGAGCATCATGTTCAATATCTGCAAATTAATCAAGACCAAAAATATTTGTATTTACTGTAATAGTTGTTATTTATGTATAAATATGATTCATTAAAAAGATGTAACAACTTACTTAATTTAGCACAGCCTTTTTTATAAATGTCCAGCAATGATATGGAAGCGACATTATCTTCCACCAACCTGATTTGTTGAGTAACAGCTACAACTCTAGGCACAGTAAAATGTAAAAACCTTCTGGCAGTCTCTTTTTGCTTTCCCAAATAATGATTCATCATTCTTAGTAGTTGCAAAACTCGCTCCTCCCTCCTAGCATCAGTCAAACCAGAGTCATTTACCACTAAATACGGATAAATCTTTCCATTGTGTCCACGAATGTACAATCTCCTAGCAGCCGTATTATGCTTTTGGACAATATCAACTCTAGGCATGAATCTCGTTATCTTTACATAATAATGAATGTGTTTCGGCAACAGGAATTCACCTGGCAGTTCAACTTCGGCCGTTTTTAGGGTAAAATTCGCGAGGAATCGACACCTCTCCTCTATTAGGAATGACCTATTAATAATAACATAATTATAGTAATTTTTACATTTATATGAATTGAAGTTATTTTTTAAGAATAAAGTAATTGATTGAACTTACTGTATTAAAATTTTTGATCGTTTCTCCAATATCTTGATCCACTTTTTCAATTTAAAGATTAGAGTACGTAGCCTCAAGGCATTTGCCTGTGAAAAATCAAAATCCTTGGTAAATTCGAGCTTCATTTCCTTGAAAACCGGATCCTGGTGGGTGGCTTCCACTCTCCTTGCGAGGCTTTCTGACGCCGCTGAGTGAAAGACAACATTCGCGGAACTAGAAATATCCTCAACGCCAATACCAAACGTAGATACCATCTTTTTAACGAAATTTAATATGTGTGGAGTAATTTTTACTTCATTTACAGATTCCCGATTTTCAAATGCGATCGCGTAGCATTTTGTTAAACCTTGCCGCAATTGTCTGAGGACTTCTTCATACCAATTTTCTCTGAACCATTCCATCTATAATAAAATTGAATAGGTGTAATATTAATAAATTAAAATGCAGGCAATGTAATTAACAGAAAGGGTTTATATTTTAAGAAATAATTATAATGTTTTCAAATATACTAATTCAATATACCTGATCTGCAATTCCTTCTAAACTGCTCAGCACTGTAGTGTGTAAATCTTTTTGCATTTTAATAATCCTTGAACATTGAACCATAGGAGCAGATGCTTTAATTGTTGTGTTTGCTGTATTTGAAGCCAGTTCCTGAGAGTTGGATTGACCTGTTTTATCACCTTGATTGTCCTGTGATAAAGCCTGTTGAACATTTGTTTTTCGGGCCCTCTCTGCCCTTAATGTGAGGTATAATGTTCTAATGGGGAAGTATACAGCCTGTGGGAACATCTTCCCTACCTATTAAAATTAAAAAAAAAACATTAAACATCTTATATTAATTGAAATGAAAGAAAACACCACAGTTAGGTGGGTTTAACTTTTTTATTGATATTATATTAATATAAAGCTTATACTTTTTGTTTACTCAATTATAACATATTAAATCTTGTAATATTTATTGTATCCAATATAAATTGCCTTAACGGTATCATAATATTAATTGATTAAATAAATTTTCCCATAATAATTTTCTAGTAATTATTGGATATTTCATCATAACGTAATTATTTTACTTTGCATTATTATACAATTGAATATTTTTCTTCTCAACTAAATATTGTAAATTTTAGATATTCATTGAACTCACCTGAAGTAATAGATTCAAAATAACATCCCCTTCATATAAAACCAAACAATTCAATAACTGTGGTGTCCAAGGAAGCCATAACTGTGGAGGTACTCCAACAGAATACTTATCCAATGCTTTCATAAGACTGTAATTAGAAATTATTTAATTATATAACAATATTTTATTTATAAATGATGTAATAATTTTAAAATAAATGTTATATGGGTGCGATAATTATATAAATTTACATAAAAATCTAATAGTTAGAAGCAATAATGTAACAAATTTTAAATTAATGTTACAATAATAATTTCATTTTTATTATTAATGTTTTTTTGCCTTATTATTATGTAATAAATTATACCTATTATTTTCATCATCGTAACTAAGAAGCCAAAGCACTTTTGCTAAGTATTTCCTTGCTTTTGATTCATTCTGGTGACGACACGCATGCAGGAAGCATGTGATGGCGTTCACACCAAGGCTAATCTGTCTGGAATCACGGATGAATACCTGCTCTAAATAATCTCCATACAAAGCCCAAGCTTTGGTTGAGGCATCATGCATTTGCAATGCTGCCGAGAATGCTTTATTTGCTTCATCAGATTTACCTATACAAAAAAGGATTAATTTTTTAGAAAAAGTATAAAAAAGTGAATATCTAATTATATTTAATTATATGCAATAAAATATTACTTACCACTTAAGTGATAGAGCATTCCTTTAAGAGCATAAAATTCTGCATTCATCTCCTTACTGAAGTATTTCACATTAGCATTATTGATAACTTCAAGACCTTCTTGATGTTCATGTTTGTTACTGACGGAAGCCTGTTGCAGGAAACATTTGATCTGCTGCCTAATTTTCTGGTAGCAATCAACTATAGGGACTGATGGAATAGTGTAGATTCTATTTAGAGACTCAAGGCCGACATTGGTTAATTTATGCTTCCTTGCGATTTTTCCAAAATATATAATAGACTGAAATACAATTGTAATTGTTTTATTAAATCATATATATATATATCATTGAAAACATATAACTTGCACACTGGCTGAGAGATTTTTAAAATGTCAAATAATGCTATCTTAAAAAGCCTCAACTTTATACTAAAAGAAATAATTTACAATTAAATGTTTGATCATAAAGATGAGTAATTGTATAATACTTGATATTACAATTTTAATTATATACAATATGAATAAAGTATTTATTCAAGGATTCATAAAACTACAGAATGATTTTGATTTTAAAACAAAATTAACATTAGTACCTGAGCTGAAGCATGAACTCCCAACATGGAATTTGTCGCATGGCCAGTTTGCTGCTCCATTAGAGTCTTTTCACAATGTTTAATAATGAACTCATAATGGTGTTGTCTCCAGGTGAAAATATCATTCCAATGTGATAAATCATCTGCAATGACTGGTAATCTGTTACGCCAAGTTTTCACAATAGCCTTCATATCATGTAAAGAATTCTGATGACCTTCTTGTAACCCCTTGCGTATCTGATAAGCTTCTTGTAGCTCCATTATCTAAAATCAGACTCTATATGAAATATTGTTCTTTATATTAACCCTATAAATTATGGCATAACTTGTAGATTATGGTTTTCTTTTAATAATCATCTATAATTTTTGTATTTCTAGTTACAAAATTAATGGCACAGAGGTTTGAAATTACTATTAAAAATAAAATTCTCCAATCTACCATATGCTATTTAGAGTACCTATGACCTATAAATTGTTAAAAATATTACTGGAGTATGAAAAAATAAATTACAATTTTTTATCTATTTTATAGGTTTAAGTGTGTAATAGAAAATTAATAAATATTACCTGCTGAGCTGCTTGTAAATAAGGTAAATGTATATGGCTGACTATATGTGGCAGTCTTCTCCATTCTTGAAGGCACATGGAACTGGCAGTTTCAACATATCTCTCAGCAAACTTAATTGGTTTGTCATCTGGATGGCATACAAGGAGGTAGCCACCATATAATGTAATCTAAAATTGCAATTATACAATTAACATCTATAACTCTCATTAAAAGTATTAATTACTTACTTTCCATTGTAATTCCTTTGGGCATTTATATTCAACATTATTTAAGGCTTCTTTGGAAAGTTCCCAGTTTGGTATTCTCCATGCACTTTCCAACATTAGGTAGGGATCAAACACTCCATTTTTACTGTATTCCAAAAGTACATCCCACTGCTTTAACTCTTTGGCACACCTACACAATATTTACATTTATTATTATTCTTACATGGTGTGTTAATACAAAATTAATTTAAAAAAAACTAATATTATATTTTAAATAATATAAAATATTTTATACTATTATTTGTCAAAATATATACATTCTAAATACACATTAATTATTAATAATTATGCAACTTGAATTAAATAGCTGTTACTAGTACAAACCTAATCCAGTGTTCCATCCATAATAGTACTTCTCTTTGTGTATGAGTTGGTGCTGGTCCAATGGCGTTATCTTGCTTATGTTTGGCCATAGCATTTTCATAAGCAGTCTGTGCCTGTTCAAAGAAACCATGTTGCTCGAAAGCAATTGCTGTACTAGTTTCTCGATAATTTGCATGCCTTTGCCACAAACCAGCCCACATATCCTCTTCACATAAAAGTGAATAAAGTTCTCCAAGAGAATCAAGTATTTCCTGTAAAAATAACATTGAATTATTTAAAGCAATAAAAATTAATAAAAAAAAAAAACAAAGATCATTTACAGTCGTAAATCGAATAAAGAAGCATAACACTAAGTATTACACAATAGAAAATGGTTTTGAAAAGCACCTTATGCTTTGATATTGGTCTAACTACTAATTAAATTTACAATTATAAAAATAATTGTTTCATCAATAATAGAAATTGTGCTTACATTTTTAGAGCTTTGATCTGGTTCAAAGTCATACAAAGCACCAGATTTTGATGAGGTACCTGGGTCAAACGCCATCTGTTCCAAACTCAGGGCCAATCGATGCCAGAGGTTATGTGATTTGGCTATATATTTCATTAGGGGCCTTAAAAAAATGAATATTTATATTAGCGCAAATAAATGAAATGTTTACTTATTTTCACGTATCTAAGCTGTAATTATACTTACGGGCAAATTTGAACTGGTGGATTACAACGAGAAAGAGCTTCCACAAATGTATTGATAGCACTGGGATGGCAGTCTTTTTGGATAATATGAGTACCAGATGTAATAAAAGGTAAAATTTCTTGTGTTAATGTCTGAAAAATGAAAGATATTTGTTTATTATATATTATATAGAGGTTAGATGGATGAAATAAGTACAAATGTATAGTGATCAAAAAGTATTAGTATATTATATTATATCCACTTTATTGAATAGCAAAGTACTAAATAAAGACTTTTTATTATTATCCCTGTCAAAAAGTATTATTATAATATGTGACAGAATCAAATGTTAGAAGAATAATCAAAGATTACTTAAACATTATTGTTCTTTTAAATTACTTTATGGTTTTAAGATATAAAAATTCACAATTGTTTCCAGATGGACGAACACAACATTGTTTATTTATGTATATTTTAAATAATATATAGTAAAAAAAAAATATTGATATTTAAAAATTTAAGTGAATACTAAGTATAGTAATTAAATTGTAATTACGTAATACATACACTTCTTTGTTGTTCATCAAGAATACTCCAGAATCGGGGGAATATCTGCAACCAAACCTGTTCCGCTAAATTTGTATCCATGCGGCAGAGCTGTGCAGTTGCCAATAAGAATTTATAAGATGTAACGTTTCTGCACATTTCAATGAATTTGAAATGTTTAGAAATTATTTTCAAAATATTTTTGCCCCTGTTATCTGGTTTATCTTCTATTGATGGATTCGTTTCTACATTTGACAAATCCATATCAATAACCTCTTCTTTAATCTCTGTACTAGCAGAGGCTTCTGCGTTTTCTTGTTTGATTAAGTAAAACTCTTCTCTTTTCTTAGGGTCTGCCAGTTCTATCACCGATGTTATGTTAGGCAAAATGCTACTTTCATGTGACATTTGAATTTTAGTATCTGTAAATGGTTATTGTAGAAATGAAAATAGTTTTTTTGTATTTAATTTATGAAAACTTACCTGGTGAAGCAGTTACTAATAACAACTCTATACACTGCTTGATCCAATAATGTGGCCCAATGTATTCCCAATTTTGAGTTGATGTAATGTAGAGAAGTCGATTAAAGAGGCGTTTTTTTATTGACTCATCAAACACTTTAAAAAACTTTGCACATATATGTGGCTGGTTACACCTCAGTCCATACAAGAATGCATGCTCTAATTTTGCTGGTAATTCAGTTTGTTTTAATTGCTCATCTCTACAAAATATTTTTTTAATATCATATAAACATTACAGTAGTAATAAAGTCTAGAGATTCATTTTTGTTTTAAGGCTATATACAAAGAAAATATAAAACTTTTATTAATACTTACGTATATACATAAAGTATGAGTTCTAAGAATTGTGCATTAAGTTCTGCATCATCTGGAAAACGTTTTTCCACATACTGCATTAGTTTCACCAACAAAATTGATTTCTCCTTTAATGTGGGAGCCTGAGCTTGAGCCAATGTGTATGTATTCTTCATCCATTCTTCAAGCATCTTAACAATTGCCTTCATTACCTTTATATCTTGAGTTTTTTCTATTAAATTTACAAGAATAGTTCCAATGAAAGCTTTTCTCATGTCAATTCCCATTACCACAACTCTTGTTTTTACCAGGTCTAAACTTAGAATTAACAACTCACTTGTAACTGCAACAAATATAATTATATATTTAAAATAAAATCTATTGACAAAATCAATAAATATAAATACAATTTTGTTATAATTAATACTTACTCAGACTAGTTTCAGGAGTAGTTGGTTGAAAATGCTCCTTTGTAATTCTATGCAGAACCCTCATAAATGGTGTGATTAGTAAATCAATATAGCTATTGTTATTCATGCATGCAGCTTTTAAAATCATAATTGTTCCATATAAACTAGATGGTGATTCTTGAGAATTCTTTTCATAGTTTGAAAGACCCTCAAAGATGACTTTCCCCACAGTTGAATACAAAATCTCCAGTTCCTCATATTTACAAGACATATTCGAATTGGTTCTTTCAGTGGGAAACAATCCCATGAGTTTATGCAGTAGGGTGTGGACTAAACGAATAATTTTGTTGTTGTTGGACGAAATGCAAGCACCAATGCCCCTTTGTAGCGGCTTAAAGTTTGCAAGAATTTGTTCTTTCTTCATCACCATCAGGAGGAAGGTGAGTAGCTCCAAAGCTGTGCAAATACTGGGTATAACTGCATTAGGAAGTTCTACACTTTGAAGGATCTTGTCGAAGAAGCCTAGTTTTAGATCAATTGGCTGAGGCCAGACATCTGGTTTCAGTGCTGTTTTTAGTAAAGCTACACAGCGGCGAGATAATATTTCTCCTGGGCTACTACCAGTAGAATTGGCTGGGTTTGGAGCTGGTGAATGATCATTAACCTAAAATATACATTTTACATACCTCTATTAGTTAGTTCAATTAATAATGATCTTTAGTAAACTAATAATAATAAAATTTTAGTTCTACACGATGTTTTAAAGCAATGAATGACCTACCTGGCACGCTAGTCGAAGTAAGAAGTTAAGCACATTATCTGTATGCACCCTATCAATCGGTTTATTTGTTTTGGGTTCAACTTTAACAGCTACTGGGGTACTTCCAGATGCTTCAGGATTCTGATAAGCAAGCCATTTCCTTTGCTGATCCGCATTCTCGTCATATGAAGGTCTTTTCGTCGGCACATTGTCGACAGCGCCCTCACCTTCGATTTCTTCCCTAATACCATAAAGCTCCCATTTTATGATGACCTCCGAAAGCTCGACGGCGAGTTTTCGATGATCGAATGTAGCAGTGGGATTAAAGCCCAAACGTTGGATTGAGTTTACCATATATTGAACTAAGTTATGCCTCACTGGATAATAAACTTTATAATGTTTAACCACTAGTTGTAAGATGTGGAAAAGTTGCTGCATTGAGTGGCCTTCATCAACAATCATTTTTTTAGTCCAATGTGTTAGCATTTTATTACCCTCTTCCATCCGAAGGGGCATCGAAGGAGTTAATATTTCTAATGCTTGTCTTACAACATTTCTGGCCTCTAAACCATGTGCTTTTAGAAGACTATGAAACACTAAAAGTAAGAAATAAGTGGCTTAATATGTCATACTATCTTTTTAAAAACCCATTTGGTAGTGAAAACATATTAAGTAAGTAGTGAACAATATATACACTGACGAGCATAAAATTAGGGTCACTTCGTTATTTGAAGTTATTTTAGAAATTTTTAGTTTTTTACGTGTTTTTTTGGTTTTAACAGTTTACTAACTGATTGCTTGAATAAGAAAATAATATTTGGTTGTTGAAAGTTTATGGAAAGTAATGTAAATAAACAATTTTAATTTGATATGCTAAGTAATGAAAATGAACAAGTTTACTTTGATATGCTTTTTTTGAAACAAAGGCAAGTTTAAGGACAGAATAGTTCTTGTTTCTTTGTGTCATCTGTTAGTTGCAAATTGTTTGTGTATTTTTGTCATTGTTTGTGTTTTGCAATGAGCATAAATCCTGTTGTTGCGGCTCGAATTGTGGCGGCTTTAGAAGAAGGCCGCGGTCATCGCGAAACTGCAAGAAAAGTTGGTGTCGTGTGTGCAACGAGTATGGCGGCGGTACGAAGTGACTAGGCTGCTCACTCAAAGACCTGCTTCAGGGCGAGGCAAGACTACAACTGCTTTCTGATTACTGCTTTCTCGTTTCTAGTGTTTTGAGAAACCGAACAGTCACGGCAGTTTCCCTTCAAAATCATCTGTAAGATGTGAGAAATGTAAACATAAGTCAGTGGACAGTTAGGAAGAGCCTTAATGCTGTTAGATTATCTTCTCGAACTAAAGCTACAGTACCACCGCTTTCTCGTGAACACCGGATTGCGAGGTTAAATTTTGCACGAGAACACTTGGCTTGGACAAAACCGGATTGGAGTCGCATATTGAATCGCGATTCTGTCTTACGGGCTCAGATAGACGTGTAAGAGTGTGGCGACGGCAAGGCGAGAGATATCCTCAAGCGTGTATTGCCGAGCGACTTCCATTTCGTGGAGGATCAGTTATAGCATGGGGAGGTATATCTTTTGACACTCACACGGAGTTAGTCTTTATCGAGAATGGAACGTTGACTGCACACAGGTATCTGACAGAGGTTCTAGAAGACCATATTTTACCGTTCATGATGATTCTTGGAAACGACGCAATATTTATGCATGATAACGCACGAACCCACACTGCTCAGGTAGTTACTGAGTATCTTGCTGAATGTCAAATCAAAGTTTTCTTTGGCCTGCTCGCAGTCCAGATTTAAACCCGATTGAGCATGTTTGGGATGAGATGGAATAACGTTTATGGAGACATATACCGGCCCCTAGAATTTCTAGAGAGCTTCACGACATACTAGTGCAGGAATGGGATAATCTTCTGCAGAATGTAATCCAAAATCTGATCCAGAGCATGCCTCGTCGATTGCAAGCTGTTATCACTGCCAGAGGAAAGAATACTCGCTATTGAAGTCTTAAACTTTCTTTTGTTAAAAAAAAAACATATTAAAGTAAACTTGTTCATTTTCGTTACTTAACAAATAAAATTAAAATTGTTCATTTTCAGTACTTTCAATAAACTTTGAACAACCAAATATTATTTTTTTATTCAAGCAATCAGTTAGTAATCTGTTACAATCAGAAAAACACGTAAACAACTAAAAATTTCTAAAATAACTTCAAATAACGGAGTGTCTCTAATTTTATGCTCGTCAGTGTATCTCTTACCTTGTAGAACGATTTTTCTATGTATGGCAAACTTGTCTATAATATGAGAGAGCAACAAATGCCCATGATATCTTGTAGCAGCGTCGACACAGTTTTTTCCTAGAAGAGAGGGCCATGCAAATGTCATTAACCTCCTTAACTTGAATCCTTGTGCCTTGTTGTTAGCATCATGATCATGTATATGTGGACTTGCTTGTTCCACAAGTAAGCATGAAAATTGAAGCAGGGAAATTCTAACACAGTCGGCGAATGGGAATGGATTGTCAGGATCAATAAGCTATAAAAATATTTAAATTATAATTACACAATTAACTTAACAAAATTTTAAACAAACCTTATTAATAAAAACTGAAACTATATTTTCTGGGTTATCTTGATATGGCGCTGGAAGTGTTCCAATCAGTTTATTGGTCTCTCCTCTTTCAAAACTTACAGCAAAACAGGGTATTAACACAAGTTGAAGTACTTTAGCCTTAAGCTCTTGGGACATGGTGTGGGAAGTAAATTGTTCCACAAAGAGGAAAAATGCTGACCTTTTCCACTCCACAGTGTAGTTTTGAGCGACTGTATTTTCTAAGAAATCTTTTAAAAACTACAAATGAAGAAAAAAAAAAATATATATATATAATCAAAAACCCTTTTACCCTTTTGGGTGTTGGGTAAAAAAATAATATTGTTTTATTTAATTTTAATTATTTACTAAAATTACCTGGAACTCTGGAATGAATCTGTCACATAAAGCTCTTAATAATTGGAATAATAGATCAATGTTATTTGGATGATGACAGAAAAAGTGAAGGAGAATTTTAACAAGCATTTTAGGTTCTCTCCAGTGTGTGTATTCTAAAGTGTCAACTGCTTTGTGCCTGATCTGTAAAATTAGAACAATTAAAATAAATAAAACATTGAAGACTTTTGTATTAGTTAGTGCGTTTTTAGCACAACTAGCATAAATCAATTAATATAAGTATTGTGTACTTACTTGGTAATCATCATTGCACCATATCATCTTTAGGGCTTCAATAAGATCCTGTTGAGTAGATAACCATTGCTCATCTTTTCTAATTAGCAAATAGATTATCCTTATAGCTTGATATTGCATCTCATTCCTATCAGATTCACTTGTAAGTGGATTTATATGGATATTAGATAGTGCCAATGTAATCAATCTTTTCACTAAATTATTCTGGATATGGTCCCTAAATGGTTTACCATCCTTATGTTTAATTAAATACTCCAAATAACGACTGTACTGAGGTTCCTATGTTTAAAAGAATAAACTATTCAAATTTATCTGTCATTAGTATGTTATAAAAATGCATACCCTTATGTGGAGATCATCCATGAACATCTCCAGAGTTTCAACTGGATATCTTAGAAGAAACTTCATAAGTATTTCTCTGAAGGGAGAGCTTGCTTCAATTAATATGGCCTGTTCGGTTTGTAATATTAGTTGACATAATTGTTTAATGAATTTAGAAGATGCTGAGGGGGTTTGATAGTAAAAGCTTATGACTGTTACTATTTTCTGTTCTTCTTCGCCTTTTTTCGAGACGCCTGTTGCAGCTACAAGAAAGAAAAATTAAATAATTAATTTTTATTTCTTTGATTATGACTGAAGAAGTTTAGTAAATTGAAAAATATTGAATGCCATAATTATTTATATGAATACTTACTTTTGTCCTGGTTATCCAAATTTTTAAGCAACACCTTCAAAATATCCAAAAGCTGTTCACATAACATTTCATTAA
This sequence comes from Ontholestes murinus, assembly GCA_963969525.1. Taxonomy (NCBI): domain Eukaryota; kingdom Metazoa; phylum Arthropoda; class Insecta; order Coleoptera; family Staphylinidae; genus Ontholestes; species Ontholestes murinus. The sequence continues at coordinate 24,614,700 of OZ018390.1, read as the reverse complement.
AAAAATAAGGAAACAGTTGTGTAAGATATGAAAGCATCTTCAGACTGTTTAAAGTCAAATTTTTTACATCTCCAAGAGTTAACAAAAGTGGCCTCATTGTTTGATATTTCTACAAAAAAATGTGTGTAAGTACATCAAAATATTTCATTAAAGAAATCTTACCAAGTCCTTATCAATGGGATAACCTGCAATGAAACTTTTCATACATTCAAAGGCAGTTTCCTGTAATTCAGCATTGGGTTTTTCAAGTGTTTTATACAATACTTGGAATATGTCTTGACACACGCTTGGCTCTAAATAATGACAAGCTGCCAAGACTCTCAGGGCACTGACTCTTAGTGGTGTGAAGTTGGTAATGTTCTTGTAACAACTTAAATTAGTCAATTTTGAATCTTCAGTGTTACACAAGGAAATTAGGTCATTGATGAATAAGTCATGTTCTTTAATACTCATATCTGAAAAAAATGTGTATTAACTTCCACTACTATTGCTTATACATTAAAGTCTAAAGGCAAATAAAAGTGATACTATTTCATATATCTACAATATTTATATTTATCCATTTAAATAGTTAAAATTTGATTCTGAGAACCCAAAAAATTCTCTCCCATCCAAAATTAGTTGAACAATTATTCTTAAGTAAAGTGAGCAAAGTAGTGTATATAAGAAAAATATTAAGAAATATTCAAGCAAATTCTTGAATGTTGTACATTTTTAAGTAAGGATTTATCACTATATTTTTTATAATATTTTCTATTCAAATTCTTATTTAAAGACAATATTTTATTTTTACTTACCAATTGTAAATAATCTAGGACTCAGTGTAGTGCAAAACATATTCCCGTCCATCAAACCCATTTGGGCAATAGCAGGCTGATGCTTCAATAAATGCTTCTTTGGTGGAACCATGTCTACAAGAACCTCTCTAAATGGCTCCATTACTGCAGTCACAGTCTTGTTCTGCTTCTCTGCCAAGAGCCTCAATGAATGCATTGACTAAAATGTTCTTAATCAAGCTTCAATACTAAGAAAGTTATTACAAAAACAAACCTGTTCTCTAACCATGGTGTGTGGACTGGTAACCTGCCTTACCAGCTCATATGTCACTTTGCACAAAGCTTTCCTCTGAACATCTCTCGTCAACTGGTCAGCGTTTTTCGGCGGGGGTGTGACGAGGACGATTAGCATTTGTTCTAGATTGGTTTTTGCCATGTCGAGAGCACCTGTTGAGACCTCGCCGGTGAGATCCATCATCACGAAGAGTAGCGCTTTTAAAAACGTAAACATGTGTTCATATACCCATTTCAGGGCACATCTTTCAAACATAAACTGAATAGCATGGCAACCACCTAGTTTTGCATACCAGGCTCTTTCGTAACAAAGAGCGCACATTTTTTCTGATATGTATTCTATCAAGGGTAGTCTACAAACCTGTAATACAATTTAGTTGTGATTTATCAGTCCATGAGTAATTAAATAAAAATGATATAAGCAGAACAAAGCTAATGATTTTATTATTAAATATTTAATATGATAAAGGAAACATTGATACTTACCAAATCCTTACTTCCAAGAAGATTTGTTGCTGTGTCAATCATGATTAACAAAGCTACTTGTCCTGGTTTAATTAATTCCTTTTCCTCATGACCCATTATCACAGCTAAAGCATCTACTAATACTAAGGGATCTAATGTCACCTGCTCATTAGGTCTGTAAAATATTTATAAAATATACAATGTATATATTTTTTTATTGAATTCAGATATTTAGTAATTTCTTACCTAGGAGTTATTGCAAAGGCACCAGCTTGCTGGGCAACAGCAACCATAGTATAATGTCTAACAATATTTATTAATGTAGTTAGTACAGGTTGACGTAATTCCTTAATGGCAGCAGCAACAAACATTCCTAAAAAAATAATGAACAGGCATTGATGAATACTTGGATTACACTCTATCAACTTGAAAATGTAACTATGTTGTTGCTCTACTAGTTTTTAATTATAAACTTTATATGTTTAAAAATAGATAGAAATGTAAGGAGATAAACTTACCAATAAGAGCAGTCTTATGTGTCTCCCTTGCCTGTGTGTAAATACTCTTATATGAAGACCCTTTACTATGTGGTATGTTCCCATCTTGAAAACTATAGTGCATGAACAACTTAAGTAATGTATTTTTATCATCATTTAGATTCAGTGAAGCTGTAAGATAACAATTTATGACTTCCCATGCTTGTCTTCTATAGAATGAATCAGTTGTACTCTGTTTTAATGCGTTAAATGCAGTTTCAATGACTTTCTCAACAGGAAATTCAATTGGCTGTGATTGGTCATTGAAATGTGCTAAAATTGCTGGCGGATCATAGTCGGTTGCGACGTAGTCCAGTTTCTGCGGTTCGATCATCATCTTGCGATTGCTGCCGCCAAACTTTCCCAGAACTTTGAAGGCCACTTGGGCCACTTGATCGTTATTTCTTAGGGTGCGCCATAGCGCTTGCATCAAGTCGGCACGTACGGGTTGGATACGTTCGTACAAGAAGTCGTGTTGTAGGTTATCCACACAGAGTTCTAACGTTCGTAATCCCTTAAATAGAACATACAATTACTTCACTTGATAAGTAAGTGTTTTAGAAACACTCTATAATTATAATAATACCCCTAATATATTTAGATTTTTTATTCATTTAAATAAACAATTTAAACATACCTGGCTAATCAAAACATGTGATCCATTCAAAGCTGACACCAAAGGGTCCATCAACATTGGAAGGTAAGGCAATAGAGAACTTAATCTCACAGGTACAGTCAAACAAAGTTCAACAAAAAGATCTTTCATGTGTTGCTTGTGGAGTCCACTCTGAAGACGATTTAGACCTTCCAGAAGATTTGGAAGCAGTGGCAGGAATTCTTGGTAGAGGAGATCATGACTGCCACCGCCAATGGATCTAAACAGTGCTCTTAGCAGCAGAAAATAATTGTATGGCTCTTTAGCACTCATAGCTAATTCCATGGATCTAAAATAATTAAGGTTTTAGTAGCAGCGATTGGTTTAAATCAACACAATACTGATTAGTACCAGTAAATCATATAAGCTAAAACATGAATTAAATACCTGTTTTTTCATACTGATTTATATTTTATTTAATTATTATTTATATGCATTCAACAGTTTTAAAACATTTGACATTGATGTAAAATGTTTTTTGAAAATTTCATCATGTATGGAATGTTTAAATTATAAATAATTATAGAGTTTAACGATTATTGAGTTACATGCAGATGCACTACCACTATTAAATAAAATATTGGGTCTCCTTTCTTCACAAAATTTGTTAATAGCAAATGTACATTTCAACATTACATTAAAATGGTCACATCGTGACCGAAATGTACATTTACTATAAATAAATTTTGTGACGTAAGGAGACTCAATATTTCATTTAATAGTATAAATAATTATGTTTTAATAAAGATTTCAACCCAAACAAAATTTCTTATGTAATAATTGTACCTGTTAACAATTTGATGGAGATGTGGCCTTAGCATGTTTTCATTCTCTTGAGGGAATAAGCTGACAGTGCCGAAGACAAGTTTGAAGAGTTTGAGGTATAAGTTGCTACGGTCTTGATTCGAACCTATCTCCTCCATCCGTTCCAGCAAATATTCAACCAATACTGCAGCAAATATTGGGCTTGTGGTTGGATTCGCAAGTAGGGTGTTTGGCACAATTTGAAGTGTAGAATTTTGGTACACTCTTTCCACAACATACTCTATTGTTGTTGAGAATATTTCATGGAAGGTTTGAGGATGCATCATTGAGAACTAGAAATATAAATGGATTTTTATAGCTTATAATTACGAAAAAACAATTGTTCTTACTATTCTTATAATAAATTAAAGTGTATCAAAAGGAAGTGAATATAAAACATGAACAGTGTGATAACTGTATACATTTGTAATTTTTTATAATGCTTAAAAATGTTGTGTGTGTGATTATTATCAAATAGCTGATGTTTTGCAAATTGGGGTAAAATATGTTTCAAGAAACTTATAGTAACATAATTTAATATTACTTAGAGTTATTATTTTAAGTTAAAATGTAAGATTAAACCATTTGTAACAACAAAATACTTACCACATTACTAAAATGTTCCAAAACTTCTTTCTCTTCTTTTGTTCTAATGCTTTGCTGATTTGCTCTGGCAGGTCCAGGAAGAGCTGGACCTACTGTTAGGGTATATATGTCTAATGCTTTTAATGCCCATTTAACCAATCTAATAAACACCAGAGTTTCATGTGGCTGGAATTGTTTAGAACCCATTGTTGGTTGATTCATACCAGCCTGAAATAGGTATACATTGAAATTGTCAGTATAATATTAAATACTGGTGGGTATATTAAAAAACTTAGTTTAGAAAAAAACCTGCTCTGAGTATTATAAATATTATATTTTTTACTTTGTCGTATTTATAAAAATTGTATTTAATATTGAAAAATTCCAAAAGAGGAATCATGTAATAATAGAAAGACCACTTATTATTGTCTTTATATCTGTAAATGTATACTACAAAACTGCTATTTTACTTACCTTACAAGCAACACAGCCGTAAGTAATTGTTTTGACTCCACAAACCAGTGTTTTAACCAGGCTACGGTATTCTGGAACACTGTAATTTTGTGGTTGAGGAAATCCAAATTTGGATTTTTCTTCTCTGGGAGTAGCCAGAACGTTATCAATTGCATCCACAGCAGGTTTGGCATCAGCCTCCTTCTTCACATCTGCTGATCCATTTTGTGTTGGTTGAGGCGTCGTATTACCTTGGGATTGCTTACTACACAAAAAATATAAATATATTATATAAAATAAAACATTAACAACAGAAAGTTTGATATTTAATTTTATTAAATAAATTCTAATTTTGCTGTTTCAAATGTATATTGAAGAGATATAGAATTACTGGTTAATTTTCATAGCAGATGACTCACCATTTTCCAGCCATTTTTGGAAGTTGAATCTTTGCAATTGTTTTAAATTTAAGTACAAAAATCTCGAGCATCCTCATTAATAATCCTCGCCCCTCGGTGCTTGCATCAACTTCTGCTCGTTTTTTAATACACTCCACTAGATTTAGTAGCAACTTGCAGGACATGGTTTGAATTCTAATAAAATAGTACAATAATTAACAATTATTACTAAAATGTAGAAATATATAATTTAAAAAAACAAGTTAGTAAAGCAAATGAGATATGTTAAACCTGAGATATGAGATAAATCAAAATTGTTTGTAACACTTACGTTGTTGCTAAACTATCATCGTGCACATTTTTGCTGAACAAGTGTACAGCGCGGGCGATATCGGCGAGAGTCAATTGATGCCTTACATGATGCACCAAATCAGCCAGTGTGGAGTAGGCCAAAGGGCGCAAATATTCGTGCGTGGTCCAACCCCTACCGAGCAGTATTTCTTCATCGAAGAGCTTCTCCATGTGTGGAACGAATTCTGAATAGAGACACAAGTTTTTACTTATTACACATAATGTGTATTGTTTTTGTTTCCATAATAAACAAAAACAAAAAGCATACTATGATGACAATAAACAATAGGTTCCTTTAGGGTTAAATCATATGTTTTATTCTCCACGAGTTAATTGCCTTCCCTAAGATAACAAACCAAAAAGAAACTGCAAGAGATTGGAAGGTATGAAAAAAAACTGTGTTTTTTATTCATGACAGATGTTTGCTGTTTCTCTTGCTTCATTACAATTAATTTTCTCATCTTTTTTTCTGTGTCAAACTTGATTTAAAATTATCTTATTTTCTCTTTCATAGAATTAAAATAATTTTAATTAAGAACTTTAAACCTGATTAAATGTCCTATTTGATATGCAAAAGTCTAATTAATAGTGAAATGTAGGATCTTAGACTGTTATTTATTTTATTTTTAATAACATATACCAACTATCAAGCGTTGATGAAAAAATATATAGTTTTACTTACTATTTCTTAAATCAGTTGCCAAAATATGCCTTGAAGCTATCAGCAATTCCCGTCTTAAGTGTGCTACCTCCATTGGGCATAGTGAGAGCAATCCAAGCATACCCTGAACCAGCATGGCTGAATGATTAGTCACGACTTCATGATAGATTTTAATAATATAAGCGAGGAATGAGAGGGTCTTTATCTGAGCCCCCATAAAATCAACAAAGATTTCTTTGTTGAATGTATCTGCTTGCCTAGAAAAATCAATACTAATTATAAGATGTAATAGAGTTAGATATTTAGCACTATAAATTTAAACACGAATTTCTTATTGAACAAGTAAGTGGGTTACTTAAATAAATTATTAATAACCTACATGATGTGCTAATATTATTTAAAATCATTACCTTTGGAGTTGTGAAGGCTGGAGAATAATTGTATTCATAATCAAAGGTATGAAGTCACTAACATCTTGATGGACACTTTCCTTATAGAGTTGGTACATCAAGACAACAATTATTGGTAATTCTTGGATAACTTTCAAAGACAGAACGGCTTTGGGTATTAAGTTATACTGCAAATTCTGCAATTGCATTTAACAGGAAATTCTTTGTGATAAACATGCTCATAAATAATAACAAAGATCAAGCATTCAATAAGAATATAAAATAATGATTTATCAATAAAATACATATATAAATATCTACCTCTAATCATGCACTGTAAAAAATAGTTATACTTATAGGTATGAAAAAACAAGCTTTTTACAATTGCTTATTGTAATTAAATTAAATTGTAATTTTTATAGATAAAGTCTAAGTAGTTTTTCGTATTTATATAAATTATGATTGAATTTAATTAAAAAACAATTCTGGTAGAAAACATAATGTGTTTCATTCAGTGTCTATATAATGGATTACCATGTAGTAACGGTCGCAACTATCAATATGATAGTTATACTTACTGATATAAGTGTTTGATCATTATTCCTCTTTTCTGTCTGTATTGTTGTGATGGTAAACGTCTCTTTTAATAATTCTTCAATATTGAGCTCGTTTAAATCCTTAACCTTGATTGGAGCACGTGGTTCAAAAATTTTGTTCATGTGGCTCGGCAAGTCGGAATATATTGATTTAACAAATTGCAGAAAATGTTGAATCTAAAGTTAAATTTAAAAAAAATAAAAAACCTTTATTTGGCATTCTATAATACAAATATACAAAATCAAAAATCTACAAAACAACCATAACTCTTTCCAACAAAACAAAACAACTCTCCGCTAGTCTCCTTCCTCCCTCTTCCTTCAATATTTATTTAATTAAAATAAAAACTTTTTTTAGGTTAAAGTATTAAATATTTCTTATTTTAAAATTAATTCATTTATTTTCAATTCCTTCCAGTAAAGTAAATACAACAGGTAATGTCTTGATGAGACATGCTAGGTCTAACTAATATCTAAATCAAGGTGAGGAAGAAAATGGTGAAGATTTTTTTAGAAATCAATCTAATTAAATCATTATTTTGATCAGGTCTGATTAAATGTTAATGTTAAATTTAATTTTAATTTTAATTTTTTTTCTGAAGCTTAGGAAATAAGTTATTAAAATGATTAAAATTTAGTATATATAATACTTACTTAATAATTCATACTTACTTCAGAATTAAAAGTTGGTCTGTATTGTTTGTGTAGCTCAATAATGATCTTTAAACAAACAAGGACATTTTCTTCATTGTCGATTTCAAGTAGTTTCAGAGTTAAGGAGAGCATTGGTTTCACATAAGGCTTTAAGAAGTCATTTGGTGGGAGTCTGTGTAGAATCTCCAAAATTAATTTCCTAACCTAAAATGAAAAAAAAAATTCTATACATCAGTATAATATAGTATTAAAAATAATGATCACTGTTATTTTGTTAAGTTTGTGATATTTGCCAATAATTATAATCTAAATGATTTTAGGTGTTTTACAAAGACTTAATAGTTTTTTTTCTACGTTTTATATTGATTAAAAGACGGGCCTAGTGAGGCCTAAGTGCTCTGGTCAATGATTTGATCACCCTTGATATTGATTAAAAGATTATAATAATGTATTTACCTGATGTATATTATATTCAGCAATAAAATGTGGTTCACCTTCCTGAAGAATTTTTAGGAATATTTTTATGGAATGGTCCAGAAAACTGGGATACATTGTCGAAGATAAAATTGTCTAAAAATAAAGCAAATATTATTTTAATTGGTTGAAAATAATTAACAAAATTTAAAGTAACCAAGAGAGTATGTTTAAAGAATGAATATTGATTTCTGATTCCTTTATGCTCAGCTAAATTTTCCCTACCTCGAAATGTTCGCTGATTTCTTGTGTTGCCTTCAATTTGTTGTCATCTTTACAACTCGGGTCTGCAAGCATATTGACGTAACTCCTGAATTTATTCATTTGGGCAATAGATGGATTGACAGCGCCAAGGCTTGTCGATGCCACCTGAATCCCTGTCTTCATCATTTTCCTAGCTTGGTCTTAATTATCTAAAAATAAATTAATCTTGATATAAAAAAGATAGTATTCATCGTTTTTTCTTTTGATCTTCCAAAAATTTCTTTATTGTAATTAGTTTCAAAACTATTTTAATTAGTAAAGTTTATAATTATTAAACTGAATTTAAAAATGTTTTAACCACATTAACAAAGTAAATTTTTCAATTCAGTGTAAGTACGGTTACTACATAGTAACGGTCGCGACCGTTCTCTTTATTTATAATTTAATTTTGAATTAATAATTGCCTAAAATGTATTTAAATTAAAAAGCTTATAACAAATAAAACATTAAAACATTAGGCCAAAGTTTTCCCTGGTGTACAAAGGATTTAAAAGCTCTTGGTAAATACATCTTACTATAGTCAAGTCGTTCGCAAACTTAGTAACCTCAAATTACAGTTCAAAAATTAATACCTTAATCTTCAAGAAAACAAACCAATGATAATACTAACAATAATAAAATTATTAATAAAAATAATAACAAATTACAAGATAATAATTGTTTTATTTTTACATGAATCAGATATTGTTCTTAAAATAAACAAGTGTCCATTATTATATTGATAATATTTTTATACACATAAACATAAATAAAAAAAAATATTTTTTTTTTTAAATTCTAAATACTTTTTACTTTTCAGTTTCGGCTTTTAAATTACATTACATTTGTCATTACATGTGTATTTATAAGGTTATATTTATTTATATTTATCTATATTTTAAACCGTATCAAAATAAACATTTTAACACGGTATTCTCAAATCAAAACAAATGAAGATTAATTGTAGCCTGCGTTTAATTGCAAATTCTTTTTAAAATAAGATGAACACACTTACTTTGGAGACGGACATATTTAATGGCCTTAGCAGATAGGCCCCCTCGACCTGATGCAGAGTCAAGCACAATGAACAATTTTGAGGTTATAAAAGAGTTGTAATTGGTAATCATAATATAATTACTGATATAAAATGTAGATTGATTATGAATATGCCACCCATTAAAAAAATATATATAAGTACCAGAAATAAAGGTCATAAATTGAAATTATTTAATGTATTAATATTTAAAATTAATAATCCTTCGTAGAATTAAATAAGTCTTGAGCCTTGTTTACACATAATTCTTTGAATTAATATATATAATTACAATTAAAAGATTAACCTTTTAGGTTCTAAAATTCACGAACATCACACAAATACATTTCTCTTACATTACACAAAATAAACGGTGGAAAATGGCCTACATGATTTTCAGAAAGCCTTCGAATATAAACAGGATCATAGTAGCAAGTGTTCACCAAGAAACATCACTTTTTATCACTTTACACTCGTTTGTTTTCAAACAATTTAGACATACACGGACCGCTCACTGAATAAACATTCAAGAACAGTGATTGAATGAATGAATAAGGTGTTGCCAACTGAAATATTTCCTGACTGGCGTCAATACCAACTACATATTCACAAGAAAATAAATTTCGAAATGAGAATTTATTTTTTTAAATAATTTTTTATCAATAATGTTATACAAAATGTAATTTATTAAATACTAATGGTTTTATGTTATAATTGAATTAAATTATAAGCGTAATTTATATATTTTCAATATTAAAATGGAATATTTACTTATTTATTTTATATTTAATTTAGTCCTTTAAATTTAATTTATATTTTATTAATGTAATATTGTAAAAAGTGATATTAATCCCATTTTAAAATATGAAATTTCATAGTAATAGAAATAGAAATGGTTAAGTAAATATAAAAGAAATATTATAAGTGTATAAAAACAAAGTAATATATATTCTAAATTTTTATTTACCTTCTTTAATTAGTTAATTTTATTTAGTGATTAAATTTAAAGGGTAGGTCATTAAAAAGAAGGATCTTTATTTGGAATAAAAGACATCATATGTTTACTTTATTTATCTTAAATATAGATTAGAGAAATAAACTTTTATACTACTAACAATTTGTGCAGAATCATCAACAGTTGTTGTATGAGGTGCGGTAATATGATTAATTCACGTTTCAATGATTTCATCATCCTCATTATCATCAGGTTCTTCTTGTTCTTCTTCGATATTGTTTGCGTTGTTCGCATTGACAAATAAAGTTGTTAGTTTTGCAATTGATCCTAGAGCCTTGAATCGTGTTTGGGCCTTTAATTTCTCAACTTTTTTCTTCCACTGAAAGCAATAACACATATTTTAGCATTAAGTAAATTATTTTAATTTATATAAAATAGTTTAAAGTGTATAGTATTATGATTGATAACGTATCTTAATACTTTTTATTTTAAACAATTAAGGTTTAATATTTTAATGTTGAATAAATCCTCTTGTATTATGGTTATGTACCTCTTTATCTCTTGATGGCATTTCTGCTAAATAGTGTACCATATCCGCTTTGATGGGATCTAATATTGCCAAAACAGACACACAACCATCCACTGTTCCTAGCACTAAGGCTTTACCATCTTGAGTACTTTCCACAGCTGACAGTTCTGCTTGACACCTATAGTTAGCTACCATTTCTGAATCAGTTGTTCTGTAAAAAAAGTATAGATTAATAGTTTCAGCTTGTGTAATTACTACTTTTAATTGATTAACAACTGTATTACCAATTAAAAAGTTTAGTAAGAAATTAATAAATATAATTAGTATCTTTTTAAACAGGGTATGTTAGCATCATGGTCCATACGTAAACTTTCTATATCTAAATATGATAAGTCAAAAACTCACCTGAATACTCTTAATGTCTTTTTACCACTATGATAGTATAAAACATATTCATCTGTTTTATTAAACATGCAAATTATAGAAAATACTCCTTCTGCAACTTTTGGGATAAAAGTTTTAACAGTTTGGCCTTTTTTTAATTCGATCAATTCCAAACCACCTCTGAAATAATCAATTGATAATTAAATGCAGTTTATTTGTATCTATATTATATTATCTAAATTCAGATATTGGTCATTTAATTCAATAACCTAATTTTATAAGTAATATACAAATTTCATTCATTTATCTTAGATACATTGCCACATTCATAGTAACAATGATTAAATGAAATTATAACAGTTCAGTTTAACTCGTATATGGTATCTATTCTGTTAATATTTATAATAAAAATGGTATACCTGGATGGTGCATACAGTCCATATTTTCCATCAGCTGTACAAATGCCACCCCATTTTGGTACTGTTCGGACATGTTTTTTAGTTCTTATATCCAAAATTGCTGTTTTGTCATTAGCTGAGACCCCAATTAAATAACCCTTATGTGGCATTGCAACAAGTGAAGATACATCCTAAAAATTTAGAAATATAAGAACGTTTTATCATACACAATAAAAATTAAACGATATAAGTGGAATCATTTGTTTACACATAATAGTTTCCTGTAGTATAAAGGAAAGCAATGATCACTACGACTAAGATCATCATTCATCACTAAGATACAATTAGTGTGACGGAGGCAATTATTTCAAGTACAATTTAATTTGGGTCAATATTGAGTATAACTAAAAATTGATGTGATAGGCATAATCGTATAGAACACTATACTATAAAATGATACAGCTGCACTAGAAATAAAATTAATCAATTGTTAGTTACCTTTATACCACAGCTTTTAAGACCTATTTTATGTATTAGCGCACCAGTTAATAAATTATGTATTATAACGCAGTCTCTGTTTGTCTTATCGGCTCCAACTACTGCTAAAAATTGACCATCTGAAGTAATTACAGCTGGTTTGAATGGAACACCTGTTATACTTCTAACTGGATATTCAAAAGTATATTCCAATTCTCCTTCTACAAATAATATTTATTCTATTTAGGAATATTATTTATTAAGATTGATTAATAAACTAAATTTTCTTCATATAGATCTAATGTAATCACTGTAAGATTTTTATTATGTTTGTTATTAATATCTGTAAATAACTAAAAATATAAAATTTTGATTTTATAATATACAGATATTTTTAATTCAATTCACTATTTTATATAGAAATATAATAATTTTTATTAGTATTTGAATATAGTATTTGACTGTTTATCATTTTTTGTCAAAACTTGTAGATGTTGAGTTACATAAAGACAATCAATTAAAAATTTTTGTATTTGTTTAATAAAACAAGTGAAGAAGAATGAATATAAAGTGTCTTTAATTTTAATTTTTTGACGTTGAATATGCAGAGAAAAAAGAGTTAAAGTTGTGTTGTTTATTTTTAATTTTTTTTGTCACAGGAAATAAATAGCAATTCATACGAAGAACAAATACATGTATATTGAGTTTATTAACTTCAAATTGAGTTTATTAACTTCAAATTCTATAAATATCTCTTAAGTTAAGTACATTTTAGAGTTATTTAATATTTGGTTATGATTTTGATGATGTAGGAAAAATCGTTTTAAAAAATTGTCATTAAACCTTCCTTCTTTTAAATAACTCCTAAACAAGATGAATTAACTTGACATTCCCTAACAATATTTTAGTCAACTTACCAGGCACAGTCGTGACACATACAGTAGCGTTGGTTCTGACAACATCAGTACCTGGTGGATTACTTGGTTTGGAGATAGTTAATACTTTCGTTCCGTCTTCCATAAGTGTTAGCTGTCTAATACCAATTTGTTCATGTTTGAAGATGACTTGCTCAGTTAATCTATGCCAATACAAAATGTTCCCAGATTCTGATGATACTATGTACCTACGAGAAAAAAATCGACAATGGAAAATAGTATTAAATATTTAAAAGAAATAACATTAGAATAAAATTATTACTTCCACTCCTACATTCTTCATGAAACATATATATCACTTAATTTACAAATACATCCCTGTGAAATAAGATTAGCATATTATGAAGAAGAAACATACTTTCCATCTGGTGTAATCTGTGCGTGTGTTACGATGGCTCCTAAAGGACTGTCAGCTAGTTTACACAACAATTTCCCGATTTTTAAATCCCACACGCCGACACAGTTCCTCGTAGCTGTTACTGCCAGGCTCAAATCATTCGATAAGCTAAAAATATAGTGTATATAAATATAAACATATATGATGAGCAATGGTTTTACCTGATTGAATCCACTTGAAGTTCATGCCTGTCAATAACGTGCACCTGTTCAAAGATATTGTTTATATTCCACACCTTCACAGTTCTGTCAATGGACGCGGTTACGATACTGTTCCAATTACCAATAGTTAACGGTTCCAATTGAACGATTCTTCCGAAATGGGCGTCAAGCACTTTTAGAAGTTTACAGGTAACGACGTCCCAAACGTACAAGTTCTTTCTGAAATTAAGTTACTCTGTACAACTTTGATTGTTTCATAGTCGTTCAATACGCACCTTACGCCTGCAATTGCGTAGTTTCTTTGCGCACTTAAGACTATTGAATTTGAAACCAACATTTTTGTGGTTATATTTCTCGTTGCGTATGGTAGACTAAGTACTATGGCGTTGTCGCATATTTTTTCCTCGATAGTGTTAATGTCCCAAAGTACAAAACCGTTGCTAGTTGTCGCTGAAATGTTTTGATGATATTATTAACTTTAAAAATAATTTATTCTAATACAGTTGAACTTTTCTTTTCTATTGAACCAATATGCTATTACTATATCAAAGGCTGATAGAGAAGGATAATAGTTGGAGATGAGATACAGTCTGTAGTAGCATCATTCAGAATATTTTTTCTTCTCTGCATCATTAAAATCTTCCCCCCTCTTCCTCTCAGCCAAACCTTCGACAATGCATTGATATCCCACTTTTTATTTAATAAATATTTTCACTTTAATAGTGAACACCTAATCTCGTAGCAAGGTACAGTGTCCTAGAATCGTGTTTGTAAAGAATTCCAGAGGCAAAAAATAAGAATGTATGTCCCTACACAATCTCAATTCCTAAGCGACATCTAATCATCTATTTTTTAATTTAATTCAACACTGTATAGGATATATTTCGTACTAAAAATTCCAAAAACTTTTTAATTCTGAAAACTTTCAATCTTAGAGGATGTTTCCTAAACTTAAAAAATAAACGTTCTTCTCCCTCTAATTATATATACCATTTTGATAAAACAATTGCATTCCGATATTTTCTACTCCAACACTTTCTCATCAAAAAAAAAAAAAATAATAAAAAAATTTCATCTTTAAAGCTTTTTCTGACAGTTTAGATTAGGAATGTAAGTCCTGAGAATTGTTCAACATAATGTGGAATTAAAGGGATATTCTTTCAATTTCACTAAAATAATAAAGGAAATACCATATATAGTTCTATTCGACTCTTACTCCACCCATTGTAGCAATCATATTTAATCGAAGCATAAAACTTACTGCCTTAAAAGAATATTAGGAGCTATAATTGTATTAAAGGTAACTTAACACACAATCAATAGAAAAAGTCCCGACATAAATTGTCTCTGAGAAACTTGGTTTAGTTTACTGTTATCTATAAATACCATTCATACCTTTTCTTACTACAATATTCCTTTGTTCGGGGACTTGGTATCACCTTTTTATAAACTCGCAGATTGTCTTGTGAAGTGAATTTAACTAGCACATGGTTATTCGTGTGTTCTAAAATACCGGAGGAAGACTGCATAGTTTCAACTTTTCGAAATCCCCCAAAAATGTCATAGACTTTTTCAAATCAACAGATTTTCTTTGTTCCCTTTAAAGATTTGTTCAATTCGCAAGTGATTACGAAATCTTTTTAGAAATTACATATTTCTCATAAATATAATCACTACCCCCTTCTGATTTTCATTCATTCATTATTAAATCGGGGAATAAAAATACTCCAATAAAAATATTGGGACATATAACAATAATCTAATTAATCGAATCGCAATAGAAAATACCGACAGAGTTTGATTCTCAGAAATCCGGCTCTGCTAATATAAAATATTAAACTTATATGATTTGCCCATACCCATAAATAACTTCCACATATTTTATTTCTATTTCTACACCCTTCCTTTAGTCGCTTGGTACTAAATTTGCTTTATCTTGTCTTTATCTTGTTTTAGTAAGTGAATTTAATATTCCTAGGGACCCAATTAATGGTGGCTTTTAAAATGCATGAAAATAAATCCTCAGACTCCATCTTTTACCAGTGTATTCTGAATTATATTCAATGATTTTTAACTCGTTCAACACTTTTGGAAATTCGGAAGTGATTATTTCCAGCCATTACATTTATTCGGTTCTAATATACATTGGAATAGGTGGGATACTCCTTCCCAAAAAATTTATCTAGCAAGTTGGGTTGAATTTTGAAATTATTCAAATTTTATCGAGCTCAAACACAATGTTGGAGTAATTCAAGAAGTTTACTATTCATGAAAAATTTCTTACCAAATAAGATATTATCATCCTTATCCAGCTTCAACTGAAGCACGATTTCCGTTTCATCAGATGGAGATCGGGGAAGATCCTCCACTTTCTCCCATTTTTTGGTTTCGAGATTAATGGCATATTTGGAAATGCAATAGTTACCCTCGGTCGTGCAGGCGTACAAAAAGGTTTTCGCTTTATTAAACACAATTCCACTAAAAATAATTAAATCTATATATTTATATATGTAAGTGCAATGTTAATATTAGTAGGGGATTAAAGTTTAAGATTCTACATCTATTTAAAAAAATGAATAAAGAACGATAGGCAAAAACATGCGTACAACTTAATAGAGATTAGTAATTTTTAAGTTGCTTAAATATGGATTTAACTTATAGCCTTTATAAATATAACTATATAATTTTAAGTCTCTATTTTCGTTATTGAATTGACGAGGTGAATACATGATGAAACTCCATAACAAATTGAAATAAAATAACAAAGTTGGGAGGGTTACACATTTATTGTTGAACACTGCATCATGTTTCGCTACACAGTGGCTTGATGAATAATGAAACATGTTGCAGTGTTCAACAATAAATGTGAAACCCTCCCAACTGTGTTGTTTTATTTCAATTTCACTCTATTTTCGTGTTTTTCCTAATTATTGTCTTACTTTTTATTTGGTACTAATAGATTTTTTATTTTTTATCCTTATCAAAATTGAAATTTATCTTGATAATGTAATGTATATATTAATAAATAATAAAAATAATCTTAATTGAAGGCAGAGATAGGAATATACTAGTTTGACACTGATAATAGCTCATCCCATCAAAACATGTTTCGAATCGAGGAAATATTTTCTTGAAACACTGATATATATCTAAGACAGTGTGCTGTTATCGGCGTAAAAATTCTGAGCTATTAACTATGGGAAGTTTCTGGCTTTTTTATTAAAATTAATCATCGTGGAATATGGATTTTCATTTAGACAACATATCTATAAGACAAAGTTAGTGACTTTTTTGGTACCAGAAGAGATATCAAGATTGTTATTCACTTTATTCTGAATTAATAAAATGTATTAATTGAAGTAATTACGTATTCATGTCAATAAGAAGTGGATGTTATATAAAAGTAAAATCTAAACAATACGATACCTGTGATAATACAGAGGCTCAAATTCCGCTCCGTCGTAATTAGTATTTAAAAGCATGCGATCATCGTCAATATCTCCTGACCAATGGATCGCTCTGTACTTTTTCGGGTCTGTAAATTCAATACCTGAAAAAAGTATAGTTTAATTTATACGACCACATAATTATATAGTTTTTAATATGTGTTTAATATGTTATTATCAAATAAAATAAATTAATAATACGATTTTATTATAGGAAAATCACTATTTAAATTAATTTTATTGATGTTAGATTTTTAATTAGTGTCTTTTATGGTGAATGCGCCAGGCAACTAATAAATATATTTTTGGATTAGTGTACAGTAAGTACAGTAGTAAAAATATCAATAAATGCTCAGCATATTTTCATGAGTACATTTGAAAATCGTATAAAAACGGATGATAACCTATTTAACAGGTATTATTAGCTACTGTAAATAGATAGATGTTTAAATAATACATTGGAGCTGTATTAGCAAGTTATAGATACATTTTAAATTTATCTATTACATATTATTCTACTTACTTAAAATTGGCCATTCGTTTACGTCGATTCTGCTCTCGAATCTTTCAATAACATTCCCTCTCATATCATATTGCACCCAAGACGACGGGCCATATATAAAGAGATTATAATTCAACAAGTATACACCAACTACTGGATTATCTTCCGGAAGTGGGTTATCTATAGTCACGTATTCACTGGTTAACTGATTTAGTAAAACTGTCTGAAAAAATATTATATTTGGGAATTTATTATAATAGTAATAAAAAATGTAAACATATTATTTATACAATTTAAAGTTTTTTAGATAGATTTTCTAAAATCAAGGAGTAATGTTATATATTATGGATACATAATTTTAAATAATCATAAAATAATAGTAAAGCATTATATGTTCATAACATTACCTTGGAATTATTTGTGAAAGCCGCCGCCCATTTATTGTCTTGACTTAATACCAATTCTTGAAGTATTCCTTCGATATTGGGATTTACATCTCTGGTCATGTCGCTGGTCGACAAATCCCAGGTGATAAATCTATTCGAAACAGATATCACGTATCGGAAGTCGGTCGTTAAACGGATGGCAAACACAGCAAATTGATGACCTTCCAAAGAATACTAAAACAAATATGTGTAGAAAATAAAATACTCTATTGTGCATATCGCCATAGTTGTAGTTACACTACAAGTTTGATTGCAAATTATATATTAGAATTATTAATTAAGTTAGTCATTATATATGTGAATTTATTGTCTGTATAATTTATTTACCTTTAAAGGTCCTCCTGGTGTATGTAAGCAGTGATATAAAGGCAACAAAGCACACTGATTTGGGCCTTTTATGTCGCAATCGTTCAGCAACATCTTGATGTTCGGATTGGGGCCCATTTCAGGAAGTAGTCTTCCCACCAGCTGAGGCGCCAACATGTTAGGATATTGGCCTAAAACTGCTCCTCCTAAACGTAGTGCATCCGCAACCAACATTAATTCCCTTAAAGAAAAATAACCATTTGGATTCTATAGTAATAATAAATTTAGTTTAAATCACTAACCTTCGAGCTTCTTTGTTTTCAATGTGAGTCGAAGCATCCTCATAATCCGACAGAACTGCTTGTAAGGGGCAGCTCGATAGTTTTGCAAAGAGCCACTCATAGTTGAATAACACGTTCTCGTATAAGTCTTTATAGCGTTTTGACCTAACTAGATGGAATGGTAATTCACCAAACTATAACGAAAAATGTGAATTTTCCCAGATTTTAGATAACTTAGTTTTCACATTTTTTATTTAATTTCACTTATGTATAACTTAATTAATTTATTTACTTTAAATTAGATGATTTTATAATGTTGGGATCTGCAACCATAACTAGAACTTACCTTTCTTAAATTATATCGTGTGACTTTTCCGTCTTTACCATAGAAGACCAAAGGTTGGACCGGTACTTTCCGATCAGCTATACCTTCCTTGTCAGTTAGGTTGAATCGATGTCTTTGAATTTCAGTATACTTGAAAGGTTTCGGCTTTCCGCCACCCCAGATACCCAGGTAATAATCAGCAATCATAGAATGGAAATATAATGCCATGTTTTGATTCTTGAAGTACCTTTCCTTAGCAGTATCACGGAATTGTCTAAAATAAAGTATACACATCATTACATAATAGTAGAAATATCTACATGTTTGCAATATGCTTTATATCAACGATTTCGTATTCTCCTGTATTATATCTTTTCGTAGTCAGTAGAAGAAACATCATTGGATCGATTTATTAGCATAATTCTACATAAATAGCTTTGAAATTATTACCTATGGTACCAGTTCATGACGCTGACACCATCAGCCTCACGTTCTGATAAATAATTAGGAAGATCGTTCCGTATTCTGGTCCATAAAAGCGGAGGAATCCTACGAACGGGTGGCATGTGGTACTGATAGACATCATCCAAAACTTTGTCATCTAAAGATATCAAATCTTCGAGTTCCGATTCGGATAGTCCACTTTTCGCCGCGGTAATGTAGGCCAATGCATGAAATACCAAAATGCGACCATGCTAAAATTAAAATTATATTTGATATTTAACCAACGTTACATTTCCACCATATCAAGAATAAAGTGTACACGATCTGACTCTAAACTCTAAATAAGTTTAAAAGGATAATTCAGAATGAATTTCACAGTCGCTCAGATGAGATTACCAGATTAAGGTTTTAATTACTACAAATGAAATGTTTTCTTTAATCACTTTTGGTTTTATTGGATTTTTTAAAAGTTAGTTTTTTTCAGGCCACATTTTGCATATTAATTAAACCACTTTTAATATTATAAATAATACTTTTGAGAATTATACCTGTTTTTCAATTCTTTCGAACAACATCATAATGGAGTCCATTACAGTTGAAGCTAGATGAGTATCTTGTGGCTTTGTGTAACTTCTCCATCGGCAAATTTCGGCGAAAACCAATTTTACGAATATGGGCAAGGAGCATTTCTCTATCGCATTTGAAACTAAACGCCATTGGTAGTTGGTTAAGTCCCTACAAGCTGTTTGCATCCACATTCTATGAGTAAAAAACATATACATAGGATATAAACAATATTAAGTACATATATATGTTTATAATGTTCATAATATAGCTGTAATTTTTACAACATTAACATTTTAATCGAATAGTACTAGTCGCATATCAAATTTCATAGGTTTATTTATTTATTTATACGAAGTATATATAGGGGAAGTATTGTTTTCGTGATTTTTTATTTAATTTTTATCTATCATGCATTACATAACAAAGGTAGACTAATCATCTCTAGATAATGGCCGCAACCATCATGACCTTTTATTTTTGAATAAACTTTATTTATTTATTGTTTATGGTTTATCTTCTGTAAATATTTTTTTATTTCTATGTTCATTAGTCAGAACTTCCTTATTTGATAGAAGATAACCCATCCATGAATTTGCTAACAAAATATAATACATACTTGATCACTTTCATAGCTAATTCTTCTCCTAAAGGTGTCACATTCAAAAAGTTTTCATCAACATCCAACATTCTCCTGAGTATATAATATTCCCTCGAAACTTCCGGATTACTCTCCTCACAAGCACACGTAACTATAATCTAAAATATATTTGTTGTAGTACATTTTTTTTCTCAAACACTATATAATACCTTGCAATAAGGAGGTAATCTTGTAGGAAGCCAAGAGACCTTATTTCCGGTACCTGTGCCGGTTAATTGATCTACTGAATCTAGGAAGAAAAATATCGGCTGTTGTTTGGTAGACATTGTAATCAATTGTTTAAAATGTGCGGTCAATGGTACCAAATCGTCTGGGATAGTTTCGAATGGTATCATGTAATTATAAGATATCTAAAAATATGTGTTATCAGGTACCTGCAAACTTCTAACTTGAATTACTTACTTGTTGGCAAATAGATATTAACGTTGGCGTCAAGGCACTTGAATCTGGAGTGGTGCCTAGAAAGCGTACAATACTTAAAGGCTTTGCTCCTTTAAACCATTCATTTGCTGTAGACATGGCGGCACTTTTCGATAGCATGGATGTTTTGCCACAACCTCCCTCTCCATACAAGACGAACGGTTTATCATCATCTCCGATCATATACTGATGTATTTTTTCTAAATCGTCTTCTCTTCCATAAAACACCTAAATTTGAAATATATAAAGAATTAAAAATGGAAATATATTTTTTTGTATGTATCAATATTGCAACTAAAAAAATGTGTACTTTAACAGAATTGTTGCAAGCGTGTAAATGCTGCAGGATTTCCGTAACGATTTGTCCTTGGGCGCTGGAATCTTCTTTTCTCATCGCTCTATCTACCAGTTTGATAATGTTTTTGTAGAAGTGAGTTATGAAGTGTTTTAGATATTCGCCATGGGTTTCTGTATCTAATCCTTCCCTTCCAATCCATTCAATTGTGTATCTATTAATTAAAAAAGTAAATTTACGTTTTGCCAAAAGATGTTCAGACGTTAAACAAAAAGGTTAATGTAACTTCCAAGAAAAAAACTCTCTAGCTATTAATTACTAATCATTGATAGAGTAATAAACCTATATGATTAGTTAGTTAATGGAACATCTTGACTCTATAATGTATATTTATTTCGGATTTTATTCCATATAGTAACGACTTATTAGGTGTGCATTTTCCAAAAAAATGTTTCACTTAAATATCGACAATCCAAAGGTTATATTTTATGTGCTAAGCATATTAAAAAGCTAAAGCAAAGATTTTGTTAGCAGAAACAACTGATATTAAAATAAATAAAACTTGAATATAGCACACCATTATATTTTAGTATTACTACACAAAAATAGTATATTGTTCAACGAGTGACGAAAGTAACATTTTTTTAAGCGAGAGAACAGTTTACCAAACGAGGCGAAGCCGAGTTTGGTAATGTTCGCGAGCTTAAAAAAATGCTTTCGACGAGTTAAACACTATACTTTTTCTACTACCTTACCTATGATACTAACAAACTTTTATTATATAAACAAATACTTTATTTTGAATTAAAAATTACAAAACTACTGATCATATTTAAATTACTTACCGACAACTTTGCAAAATATGCAAACAGCACAGTGAATATGAATTTACGCGATTATCTGCCTTAAATGCCATGAATTTTGCATATATTTTTTCATACTTTTTTTTCAATTTTTCTGATAATAAATCCACATAGGTTTTCTCAGCTTGATTTACTATTTCTGGTGCAGTATTGGAAAGATCTAAATCACTTACTGAATCAGAAATCATGATATGATGAAGTTACGAACAGTACAAATTCAAAAACTGACGTTTAATAATGACACGATATAGTGACAGCAGGCAACTAGACGGAGGTGAAAATTTGTAGGTAACTTTCGTCCCTAGTGACGAAAGTTTGCGTTATGGGATTTTCTCTCACTAGTGACGGATCTCAAATTTTCGCTGGAGTATTCGGTTACGAAAATTGTCTTTTTATAAAGGGTAGTAGAAAAAGGTAATTTTTTTTTTTCATGTTTCAATCAATTCAAGCACATGCTTTATCTAAATAAATATTAAGATATTGTTATTAAGAAATAACTTACTTTTCTATGTTGCTCGTTTCAATTTTATTTGGCAGTCTCTCGTCTCTAAGGTTGGCCAATAATTTTACTGACTCTAGATCCAAACTCCTGTTGATGACATCAACGAAGAGCGAGGCCTTTTTTAAATTTTGCAAGTTAATGTTGTTAATGTATCTGATGTACGCCAGGCAGTGGTTCTTCGTATTTTTCACATTGAGGATACCGTTGATGACCTCACGTTCAGTTACTAGATCAAAATTAGAATATTATTAAACATCGAACATGAAGTACTAAACAAAATGATTTATAACGCTTCTTTGGTTCTTATTTATATTATATAACTACCATAAAATATATAGCACACTTCTTGTTAGAAGATGATATGTAGAAAATAAAAAATAAATTGATAAAAAGTGAATATAAAATAGTAACTTGTTTCAAGTGATTACATTGTTTAATACCTATCGAATATTGTTAAAAATGATACAATAATTGAGTTTGTCCAGTAATTGGATAACTACTAGAAAACTTTGATGCAATGATTTTGTCCAAAATATTATCATTTTAGAATTTGAAGCTAAATACTTTTTGGATACACAAACTTTGTCTCCATGAACATACTGACAAGTATATTGAATTAATGATCTTTAGTTTCAGCGAATTAGCGTAATTAATTAGTTAGTTGCAGCAATGGAAGCAATGCTCTGCCTTCCACCTCTCGACTTATACGTAGAGGAGATGGCTAGACTCTGGTACAAAGGAAGCAGGGCTGGTAGACACTGTCACCTCTTAGAGGAGGCTGTCAAGAAGACACCCTTCCTTGGAAAGAAGATGGACAATCTGCCACCCTGCTCCGTCCTCAAAAGACCTTATAATGTATCGCCAAAAAGAGGAACCGGGAGTGTAGAGGGTGGGGAAACCCTTCGAATTTACACCGATAACTAAAACCAAAAGAGGATTCGGGGCGGGTATTTACAACAAACAAATAAACCTATCACTAGCTATACCACTAGAGAAGCACACAACTACTCTGCAAGCAGAGATAGTTGCCATCATCCATGGGGCAAAAGAAATCCTACACCGTGACATCCGTGATAGGAACATCCAAATCCCTACAGACAGTAGGGCAGCAATACTAGCAGTGAGTAGTCACAAGATCACCTCAAGACTAGTAAAAGAATGTCACAACACCCTAAAGCAAGCAGCACAATCAAACAGTATTGAGCTGTGCTGGGTCAAGAAACACAATAATGAAGAAGGCAACAGCAAGGCAGAGGAGCTGGCGCGGGCTGGATTGGCTCTCAGTGTTACCACGGACGGCCCCCGATCGCGCTAACACCGAAATGCCTCACTGACATCTTCAAACAGAACACTCTAAAGACGCTAAAAAAACGTTGGGACAACATCTCAGGATGCAGACAGGCCAAGGTAGCAATGCGCTCACCCAATCTGAAAACAGCTGAATACTATTTGCGACTCTCCGGGGAAATCTGCGTCTTATGACAGGTATCCTTACGGGTTACTGTCAGCTAAGGAAACAGTTGTTTACTATGGGTCTGGTTTAAACCCCCATATGTAGAGCATGTGAAGAATAACTTGCCCAGCTCTCGACAACCTTAGAGGGCTAGGGGAGCTCTGGCCTAAATGAGTGATAGAACAACAAAGGGCTATCCCAGTCAGGGGGGCAGAACGGCCTAGTAAGGCCTAGGTGCTCTGGTCAATGATTTGATCACCCTTGGCAAGCCAGATAGTTAGTTGGGAATTATGTGGGGTAATTAATGTAGATTTTTGGTTTTCATAACAGCTTTGAGGTTGAAGGGAAACATGCAACAGTTTTTGGATTTGACTATAGCCATTATATTCTTGTTTCATGCAATTTCATCCTTTCTAAACATCGCTCAAAGAACCTAAGATACGTAATTAGATAGTTATTACTAGATTTTGTTTAATGTAGTTTATGTAAGGTTTTTCTAAATTGTAGGTCGTTATCAGGCTGGAAACATATTTAATAGATGCCTGGCTTTGGTAAAAATATAAGTGTTTTGGTAATGATCGTATATATATAAATATGATGGATGAATAAATAGAGTGTGCCTGTGCAAGAAGGACAAGCTGTAGTAACGTGCCTCAAAGGTGGATATTGTAATGTTCGTTTTATTATTTTTCACCACTTGTTATGTAAATTTCATATAACTTTAGTAAACCCAAGAGCTTAAAAAGGGGTATGTATTATTACTCTAATATTAAAGGTAGAGATAAATATTTCAGGTAAGATAATGTCCCATAGGAATGTTATTTAGCAGTTTGGGAAATCCGTAAAATTTAGTACTAAAACCACACCTCCATAAAACAGTGTAGCTGTTGCTAAAGAACATTTTCTTTTATCAAACGGTTTATTTCTAAAGTAATTAAGCAATTTACGTTTTTATTATTCAATACCTGACATAAAGTAGTTATGCATTTCATCTGCTGTCATCTTTCCTTGCTGAAATAGCGAACTGGAGGCTTTGCGAAACATTTTTTGGAACTTTCCCAATGTGTCCCACCAAATGGCCTGATCTTCAGCTTGCAATTTAGGAATCCTCTAAACAATAATAATAAGTACATTATTAATTAAAGTGATTAATCTAATTTTTCCTTAAATGACCATTTACGCAAGCATAATCTAATATTCACTTTGATTAATTCATTTTTACTTACTTTGTTATTAAAATTTGTTAAGATGGAAGAAATCGGTTGTAGCACTGAAATTGGTGGAACTGCATTGCTATCCTTCTTATACCAAGTATCGATTAGTGTTGGGTCGTTACCAGTGCTGGCCAATTCTTCCCGAATCATCATCAATTCCGAAGATAATATATACGTAGGAATGGGTCTGTATCCGTACTTCTGTCCGAGAAATACCTACAAATTTGAAATTGTTATAGTATATATAACATTTTCGAAAAACTACAACATACATCTTAATTAGAAAATAAGATTCCCCTGGATAAATCTGTCTTATTTTATATTTTATTTGATATAACATTAACAAGTGTTAATTTAAAAATACGAAAACATTTCGTGAATCTACAATGAGTCTTACTAAGACTACAAAACAAATTAATTTGAAACAACTACTTCCCTAGCTAATACTTCTTGTAGTCTTAGTAAGACTCATTGTTGTAGATTCACGAAATGTTTTCGTATTTTTAAATTATTTTTTAATTTTCTACAACGAACTAAAGGATTTTAATACATTTTATTATTAACAAGTGTTTTTCAACTATTTTAATAACAATATTATGATGATGCTTGTCCTACAAATTGAAATTTTAAGGTATTAAAATGTTTTTGTTGAATAAAACGTTTACGATTTTTTGGTTTAACAGTCTATCGGTAATATCCAATGGATTGTACTTAAAATAATTAAGGTATTTGGATATATTTGATACATGAATATAGGAAAAATAAAAATAAATAATAATAGTAATAATAAAGATTAAGTTAATCTATTAAAGTATTATTTAATTATTTATTTTAATTGAAACCAACATTTTATTATAATAGATATGCTTATATTTCAGTAAAAACATAATTTCTTACCACAAAATTGGGACCCATAGATAGACGTTGGCAATTCTGGATTTCTTTCATGCATAGTTCTGTGGTCATATGATCGTCAGTGGCTTCATCTCGGACACCCCATCTCATGTCCACGACCTGTATAAAATAACGAGAATCGCGTAAATTTTAGGATACGTTGCATATGCATTTTATATACTATTGATTATAATATTTCATATGGAAATTATAATTATACTTTTAGCGATAAATCTTAAAAGACTTTTATTAGCTCATAAATGTAGTTTGGAAATAAAATTCCCAAAACCCCATATAAATGCATTATAATTGTAAATCATTCCTTAAAATATATATTTTATTTTATGTTCTTTCATGTGGGTATTCACATTTCTCTATTATGAATACAAGACTGCATGGAATCGTTAGTTTCTGTAAGAAACGTATGGCTATCGAAAACTCATTCGTTGTGTGAAAAATCCGTGTCCAGAGAAGAATATTTGTAAACGTTTGTAGTAGAATGATTAATAATTAAGTTATCGGATAACATATCTTCTACTGAATTTTACAAATCGAAATATACCTGAATTTTTTGAACAACGGTTTACCTCTCCTTTTTAAGAAGTTTTTTCTTAAACCAGAAGTAAGCTATTGTGTTTACCTTGAGTTATGTATTGAATGAGGTGATAATGTTTTTAATAAACTAAACCTCATGGTTTCCCTCTTTTTATTTTCTTTAGCTTTAAATTATGAAAATTTAAGACAAAATATAAAAGTTAATAGAATTATTTATATTCAACGTGAAATATTAAAATTAAATTAATAACTTTAATAAAAAGTTATTATTTATAATTATATTTTTAAGTTTTAGTTTAAACGGTATTAAGTTTATTTTTTTACATATGTTGGTAGTTCATTGTATTGATTTATTGCGGTTGTCATTAAGTTTTGTGAGTATTTTTGTGTCTTGTACCTCTCAGTTCTTAGCATGGATTTTCTTCTTGTTTCATGGTTGTAAATTTGTTTGTTTAGAATTAATTTTATGCTTGTTTTTATGTATTTATGTTTTATTTTGTATATGAGTAATACGTTATTTAGTGTGATTAGGTTTTTTATATTTAATTCATTTGTTTGCTTGTATATGCAGGTATCATCTGCGTAAATGTATAATTTGCGAGTTAGATTTATTTGAAATATATCGTTTGTGTATAGTATGTACAAAATTGGTGGTAGGATACCTCCCTGGGGGGTTCCGTATTCTGCTTCTATGGTCTTACTGTTTGTGTTGTTAATTCGTGTAATTTGTGGTCTTTCTAGTATATAGGTTTTCAGTACTTTAGTTAAGTTTAAGTTTAGTGCTTTGTTTTTTATCCCTATTGCTTCAATTTTTTTATTAGCTTTTTTTTCGTGATGGTATCAAATGCTTTTTCATATCGACAAAAATGGCTATAGTCTGTTCTTTTTTGTCTAATTTCTTCTTGATGTCATTAATAAATGTTGTGACTGTTAGTTTTTGAAATGCATATTGTTGTTTATTGATGATGTTGTATATATTTAGGTGATCTATTATTCTGTTGTATATTACTTTCTCTAAGATTTTATTTAGGGTTGATAAAAGCGTTATGGGTCTATAGTTTTCTGGTTTGGTGTTATCTCCGTTTTTATATATTGGTTTTATGATTGAAGTTTTTATGTAATTTGGGTATGTTCCAATTTTCAATATTTGATTTATAATGTTTGTTAATATGGGTGTCAATTTGGTACTATTTTCTTTTAACATTTTGTTTGTGACTTTGTTATTTTTGAGATTTCTTATAATTGTTTTGATTTCATTTTCAGTTGTTGGATTAAATGCTGTAATTTTTTCTTTTGTTTCGTCTGTATTTGTGATTTTTGTTTCATTTTTTATTTTGGAAAATTCTTTTATTTGTTTTTCTGCTAGTTTTTGGCCTATTAGTATTTATTTCGTTTGCTCTTTCTTCATATTGATTAGTTGTTGTTCCATCTTCTTTAATAATTTCTTGTATGTTCTGTTTTTGTGTCTTAGTGTTTTTTTTATTTGTTTTTTTATTTGGTTCCATATTTTTTAGGGGTCAATTGTATTTTTGTTAAACAAAGTTTTATATAATATATTGTTTTGGCTTTTTTAATTTTTTCGATTGTTTCTTTTGTTTATTGTAGTTTTCTTTTATAATGGAGTTGTTTGGTTGCAAATGGTACTTCTTTGATAGTTTATTTCTCGCATCTATATATTTTATTACTTCTTCATTTTTTCATTTTTTTGTTCTATTTTTTGTACATGTATTGCTAATGCCGTATGATCAGATGTGCTTGCTTCTATTCTTTGTATATTTGTAATTATTTCTTGCTGATTACTGATAACGTGATCCAGAATGGAGTTTTCGCCATTTACATTAAATCAGGTATAATTATCTTTGTTTATCTTATTCATTATTTTGTAACTGTGCTCGGAGAGTGTGTTTTGTAGTTTTTGAATATGTTTTTTTTCTCAAGCAAATCTATGTTTATGTCACCTATTATTATGTGTCTTTTTTCAGGCAAAAGTTAAAGAGAATGAGAAACTAAATAAGTTTTATTAAAACATTTTTTTCTTAAAGTTCTTAACTTGCGAGAAAAATATTAAAAATTAATAATTTTGACATTTTTGCCTATTGCTAATAAACTATAAAATTGTAAAGAATCCAAAATTGAGCAAATTATAGGGAAAGTACTTTTTTGGCCACATCCTATTTGTTACTGGGTCATACCAAAAAAAGAACAATGGCTTGAAGGGTAAATGTCTGTAGCCCACCCTCTAATTAATAATATGTTGGCAAAAGACAAAAAAGATAGAAAATTATGAAACTGATTAAATTAAATTCCTAATTCACGTCTTCTGGTGTAATTTTAAAATTTGAGGGTAGGATAGTGGCCACCCACCCACCCTACATATGCATCTTAACCTCGCCCACTGATCAGCGTTTAGTTTTCAGGGAAACAAAAAGTGAAAGTAGCAAGAATCATCAGCAGTGTTATACCTAAAATAAATATATATGTAGGGTGGGTGGATGGCCTCAGACACACCCTCCAATCATTAAAACACCCGCAAGAGTTTTGCAGTTTATTTCATTAATAACTACCAAAAAATTCGATAAAAAAATTGTCAGATGCATAATCTCATTAGTAATATTTTTGTTTTGTAAATCATCGTGTAAAATGTATTGGTTCGAGGGTGGATTAAAATCTATATGTAAGGTGGTAATGAAATAGTGTATGTAGCGTGTACACTATTGCATGACCACCTTACATATACCATTTTATTCAAGCAAAAACAGTGTTTATTTTTTTTACCAGCTTAAACAGAAATAGAGTTTGTTACTAGGTGATACTAAAAAATCGATGGCCTAAAGGCCAAATGTATGTATATATATATTTAAGGTGCGTGGGTGGACTCTAACCGACCCTCCAATTAATAATATTTAAGTAAAACACGAAAAAGATAGAAAATTGTTAAACTGTTTAAATTAAATTTTTAATTCACTTCTTCTGGTGTAAGTTTTAGAATTGGAGGGTGGGATAGTGGCCACCCACCCACCCTACATATGCATATTAACCTCACACACTGATCAGCGTTAAGTTTCCAGAGATTAGCAAAAATAAAATTAGTAGATATATGTAGGGTGGGTGGGTGTCCTCAGACACACCCTCCAATCAATAAAATATACGAGGGGGTTTTATTGTTTATTTAATTGATTTTTACTACAAAAATCAATAACGAATTTGTCAGAAGAATTATTCCATTTGGAAATTATTAAATTACAACAAACTGATAATTTTGTATTTCTCTTATTCTCACGTAATGTTTGGAATTGGAAGGAAGAATAAGCCACCCACCCAGCCTACATATGTACCATTAACTCCACCCACTGATTAGCGTTTAATTTTCAGGAAAAAACTGTTAAACTAGCAAAAATCATTTGAAAGGTTTTATCGTTAAAAACTGGAACTGAAATATTTTGGTAAACATTCATAAACTGGAAGTGGGTTTTTTTCTTTTGTTGTTGGATTTCGGCTCTTAAATTTTCGGCTTCATTAGGAAAACTTCATATAGTGACTGTCATAGAGAGTGCCTGTAACTATATAAGACTACAAAACATTGGTTAGTGGTCCCATTCCAGAGTACACCGTCATAAGTTATTTCAAGGTGTGATTTAATGTTCCCTTTCTAGCTGGGCTTAGTTGTTCCACTTCCTCTATCTTCTAAATCCAGAGAAGGGAGATGTAGTTTCTAATGGATGTTGATTTGTTCAATGGTATCTTAGAGCATGAAGTTAAATTAATCCGAAAATACCCTTTCTGGCTGATGGTTTGTTTTTTGGGGAGTCTGATCTTGAAATTATAATTGGTCATGATCTAATGCTTAATGTATTGGACATTAATGCATCTATTTCTTCCACCTCCTCTTTTGGATTGGCGGGAAATCTGATTACAATTTTCTTGGCAAACAAGTTTTCCTGTTTTCCCTTCTAAAATGATTTATTTCTCTTAATTTTTACTATTAGATCTATATCCTTGACTAAATCTATCACAAAGTTTTCGCGTACAACATATCAATTACATATATACACGGAGATGATTCTTCTACTTGAACTAGAGTCGTTGTTTACTTGGACGTTCTGATTTTGCTAGAACAATTAACAAGGGTGATATGGATATCTCTCTCAAAAAATCGGATTATGTTTCTAAAGTTCATTGAATATATTCTAGCTGGCAAAGTTTAAGCAGACTCCCATGTTGAAATAGGCAAATTACGTAGTTTTTCTAACCTAGATGGTCTCTCAAATCGCTCGTCATCCGGTGGAACAATATTGTCGATATCTGGGATTTGGCATTTATAGCATGATTATTATTCGAACCTTAAATGAATTATATCTGTTTATTTATTATTTATGCACTGTGAACCAGGTTACCAAGATTTTTGCAAACGTAGCACTATGATTGTGTCTTCACATCTGGTATGCCCCGGATTTGTGAATTTTCTTTATTTTGACTTTGTGAGTAATGCTTGTTAGATAAGGGGGGAATTGTAAAATTGTTCAGTTCATGAGCGATAGATTTCA
This sequence comes from Ontholestes murinus, assembly GCA_963969525.1. NCBI lineage: Eukaryota > Metazoa > Arthropoda > Insecta > Coleoptera > Staphylinidae > Ontholestes > Ontholestes murinus. Next base: position 24,583,382 of record OZ018390.1, on the reverse strand, counting down.
GAAAAGTTTCCGTGTAGATTTTGTATGTTGGCATTATACTGGGCGCCATTATAACTTAATACCACGTTTTTGACATCTCACAATCGTGTGTTGGTGGATCAGTAGTTGATGAGGTACACAAAGATATGGACTTTTAGAAAAAGTAAATTATAACTTTGGGAAACATTTCAGAGACCCTTGAAGAGAATACGGAATAAAACATACTACGTATATTGACGAGTTTATCTTGAGAAACAATAAAAATGTATATAAAGTACTTATTTATTAACTGCAATTTAAAAATTCACCTATATTAATAAAAATCCATTTTCTTTGTGTTTGCTTACATTTATTTATATTGGTACATACAAAAATGTTATAAATAAACCGAATTCTTATTTGAGATAAATTACATTTTTTTTAATTTTTAAAGCTTCATTCTATGTGGTTTCTTTGAGATACACTACTCTAAACTCTAAAAAGGTATTACTATCTATTGTGATAATTTTTAATTTTCAATAAATAATAATTCGCCTATTAATTTATAAAAATTTTAATAGAAAAAATATATAATTTATTATAAATATATAAATTAATACTTTTCCTGCTTCCCTGACTTTTTACATCAATCAGTTACAACCGCACTCCTCGCCTTAAGCGGTAGGAGTTGTCTGAATATCAAGTTCGTTCAATAACCAACAACTTATATCCGCAGTTACATGAACTGTCAGTAATCGCATACAAATTGTAGTTTCAAGTTTATAATGTCTGGAAACTTTTCCCTTTTTTTCCCTATTGTTTGTGCTATTTGTGGATGGGGTTTAATTCTCTGACTCACGCCAGACCAACTTTGCGAAATTGATTTTTGGCGACTTGATGCGAAAGCTGGCCTTGGTGGTAGTTAGTGCCAGACGTAAATTGGTACGAAATGTTTAACCCACATACATCCGAGCAGATACGTAAATAAGGTGAGGGAATCGATGATGTGATACATTAAAGGGACCTTATAAATTAAACACGTAAACACGTTTCCCCCCTTTATAACCGTTTAAACGCAGGGATGACGGGCGAAAAATTATGGGGAGAGAATGACTTTGGCACGTGAACCGATTGTTTTCACGATTGCTGTAGAAAGTTTACCTGAAATTCCAGGCCGTGCTTTTCCCTGCAGTAGTCTTTGATTCTTGGGTAGCATTTTGCCATCAGTGTGTTTCTTTCCATTGTTGTGTCTAAAATAGAAAGCGTTATTCATTATCATTTTATTGTAATTCATTTAAAACTTACAATAAAAATATATTACAATCTTAAGTATAGAAAATATTAAATATATAAATGTAGATATACAGAGTGTCCCAATTTCACTATTGGTATCTCTGTTATTAGAAGACATAGAGCAAACTATATAAAAATTTAATAAAAATCTAGTTGACGAAAATGTTTGAAGGATGGAATTAAAGTAACTGTAAAGTTCTAGAAATCTACAAACATTATTAAGAAAAATTCAAGAACTCTCTAGAATAATTCTTCAAAAATGTGATGGCGGAGAAATTCTAGAAATCTACAAAAAAAATCTAAAGAAAGTTTTATAACTCTAAGAAAATTCTTGAAGGATGGAATGTAAGATACTGGAAAGTTTTATAAATCTGCAAAAAATATTAAGAAACATTCAAGGAAATTGTTCAAAAGTGTAATGAAAGTTTCTAAGAAGTTCTAGAAATCTACAAAAAAAATGACGAAAATTATAAAAGCTCATAAGGAAATTTTTAAGAATGGTATAAAAGTTATTGGAAAGTTCTAGAAATCTATAAAAAAACAAACTGAAGAAAATTCTAGAACTATCTAGGAACATTCTTTATACACTGAATTAAACTAAATTCTAGAAATCTACAAAATTTAAGAACCCTATAGAAAAGTTCTTTAAAAATGTGATCAAAGATGCTGAGAAGTTCTTGAAATCTACTAAAAAATCTAAAGAATGTTTTATAACTATAAAAAAATTCTTGAAGGATGGAATACAAGATACTGGAAAGTTTTATAAATCTGCAAAAAATATTAAGAAACATTCAAGGAAATTGTTCAAAAGTGTAATGAAAGTTTCTAAGAAGTTCTAGAAATCTACAAAAAAAATTGATGAAAATTATAGAGGCTCATAAGGAAATTCTTAAAAAATGGAATGAAAGTTACTGGAAAGTTCTAGAAATCTATAAAAATTAAACTGAAGGAAAATTCTAGAACTATCTAGGAAAATTCCTTATAAACTGAATAAAACTTTCTAAAAAATTCTAGAAATCTATAAAATTCAAGAACCCTTTAGAAAAGTTCTTCAAAAATGTAATGAAAGTTGCTTAGAATTTCTTGAAAAAAAAATCTAAAGAAAGTTTTATAACTCTAAGCAAATTCTTGAAGAATGGAATGCAAGATACTGGAAAGTTCTAGAAATCTACAAAAAAACAGAAAAATTCTTAAACTGATAAAATTTAATGAAAGTTACTTAAAATATCTAAAAACCACAAAAAAATAGGAAATTAAAAAAAATTGAATGAAAGATAAATTTTATAAAAAAAACTGAAGATAATTCTAGAACTCTCTAAGATAATATATGAAATATTGAATTAAACTTTCTAAAAATTCTAAAAATCTACAAAATTCAAGAACACTTTAGAAAATTTCTTCAAATTATTTACAAAAATATTGATTAAAAATCTAAAGGCTCATAAGAATATTCTTGAAAAATGGAATTTAAAAAGTGTTCTACAAAACTGAAGATAATTCTAGAAGTATCTAAGAAAATTCCTGAAAAACTGAATGTAACTCTCTGAAAAATTCTAGAAATCTACAAAAAAAAAATCAGGAAACTCATGAAATGTAATAAAAGTTAAGAAAAAGTTCAAGAGGCACATGGAAATTCTTAAAAAAAATGGCATGAAAGTTGCTGGAAACTTCTAGAAATCTATAAGAGAACTGAGTAAACTATCTAAAAATTTAATAAAAGTTACTGAAATTTTCTAAAAATCTACAAAGGAAGTTGAGGAAAATTCTTAAAAGATGGAATGAAAGTAACTGAAGAGTTCTAGAAATCTAGAAAGATTGTTAAGAAAAACTCTAGAAATCTATAAGAGAACTGAAAAAAAATCTAGAAGTCTCAAGGGAATTTCCTGAAAAATTGATTAATTGACACTTTCTAAAACAATTCTAGTTATCTAGAAAATTCAAGAACCCTTTAGAAAAATTCTTCAAAAATGTTATAAAAGCTGCTGAGAAGTTCTTGAACTCTACAAAAAAATTTTGAAATAATTGTAGAGGTCGATAAGAAAATTCTTCAAAAATGAAATGACGAAAAGTCTCTAAGAAAATTCCTGGAAAACTGAAAAATACACAAATCTACAAAAAACAGGAAAATTCATAAAATGTAATAATAATTACTCAAAGGTTCGAAAAATCTACAAAAAAATTAAAGAAAATTCAAGAGGCATATGGAAATTCTTAAAAAAATGGAATGAAAATACTGAAAACTTCTAGAAATCTATAAAAAACTGAAGAAAATTCTAGAACTCTCTAGAAAAATTCCTGAAAAACTGATTAATTAATTGATACTTTCTAAAAAAATCTAGATATCTACAAAATTCAAGAACACTTTAGAAAAATTCTTCAAAAATGCAATGAAAGCGGCTGAGTTCTTGAAGACTACAAAAAAATATTGAAAGAAATTCTAGAGGCCGATAAGAAAATTCTTGAAAAATGGAATGACGAAAAGTCTCTAAGAAAATTCCTGAAAAACTGAATAAAACTTTCTGAAAAATTATATAAAAAAAATCAGTAAAATTCTTGAACTCATAAAATGTAATAAAAGTTAAAAAGAAGTTCTAAAAATCTACAAAAAATGAATTAAGGAAAATTCAAGAGGCACATAAGGAAATTCTTAAAAAAAATGGAATAGAAGTTACTGGAAACTTCTAGAAATCTATAAAAGAACTGAAGAAAATTCTAGAACTCTCTAGGAAAATTCCTGAAAAATTGATTGACACTTTCTAAAAAATTCTAGAAATCTACAAAGTTCAAAAATTCTTCAAAAATGTGATGAAAGCTGCTAAGAAATTCTTAAAGTCTACAAAAAATATTGAGAAAAATCCTAGAGGCCTATAAGAAAATTCTTAAAAAATAGAATAAAAAAAAGGTTCTACAAACCAACAAAAATAACTGAAGAAAATTCCTGAAAAACTGAATTCAATTGTTAGCAAATTTTAGAAATCTAGAAAAAACAGGAAAATTCTTGAACTGATAAAATTTAATAAAAGTTACTAAAAATATCTAAAAACTACAAAAAAAAAATGAGGAGAATTCCAGAGACAAGGAAATTTTAAAAAAAATGGAATGAAAGATACTCGAAAGTTTTACAAAAATAAAACTGAAGATAATTCTAAAACTCTGAAAATATCTGAAATATTGAATTAAACTTTCTGAAAATTCTAGAAATCTACAAAATTCAAGAACGCTTTAGAAAATTTCTTTAAATTATTTACCAAAATATTGATTAAAATTCTAGAGGCTCATAAGAAAATTCTTGAAAAATGATATTAAAAAAAGTTCTACAAACTTATAAAATAAAAAAACAAAAAAATTCTAGAACTCTCTAGGAACATTCCTGAAAAACTGATTGACATTTTCTAAAAGCATCTAGATATCTACAAAATTCAAGAACCCTTTAGAAAAAAAATATTATGAAAGTTGCCGAGAAGTTCTTGAAGTCTATAAAAAAATATTGAAAAAATTCTAGAGGCCGATAAAAAAATTCTCTAGGAAAATTCCTGAAAAACTGAATAAAACTTTCTAGAAAATTTTAGAAATTAACAACAAAAATGAGGAAAATTCTTGAACTCATAAAATGTAATAAAATTTACCAAAAAGTTCTAAAAATCTACAAAAAAAATTAAAGAAAATTCAGGAGGCACATAAGGAAATTCTTTAAAAATGGAATGAAAGTTACTGGAAACTTCTAGAAATCTATAAAAGAACTGAAGGAAATTCTAGAACTCTCCAGGAAAATTCCTGAAAAACTGATTAATTGACACTTTTAAAAAAAATCTAGACATCTACAAAATTCAAGAACCCTTTAGAAACATACTTCAAAAATGCGATGAAAGCGGCTGAGAAGTTATTGAAGTCTACAAAAAATATTGAAAGAAATTCTAGAGGCCGATAAGAAAATTCTTGAAAAATGGAATTACAAAAAGTCTCTAAGAAAATTCCTGAAAAACTGAATAATATAGAAATCTTCAAAAAAAAGGAAAATTCTTGAACTCATAAAATGTAATAAAAGTTATCAAAATGTTCTAAAATCTACAAAAATAAATAAAAGAAAATTCAAAGGAAATTAAAAAAAATGGAATTAAAGTTATTGGAAACTTCTAGAAATATATAAAAGAACTGAATAAAATTCTAGAACTCTCTAGGAACATTCCTGAAAAACTGATTAATTGACACTTTCTAAAAAACATCTAGATATTTACAAAATTCAAGAAACCTTTGAAGAATCTTCAAAAATGTGATGAAAGTTGCTGAGAAGTCCTTGAAGTCTACAAAAAAATATGGAGAAAAGTCTAGAGGCCAATAAGACAATGGAATGAAGAAAAGAAAATTCCGGAAAAACTGAATAAAACTTTCTGAAAAATTCTGAAAACAACAAAAAAATATAAGGAAAATTCTTGAACTCATAAAATGTAATAAAAGTTAAGAAAAAGTTCTGAAAATAAGAAAATTCTTGAAAAACTGAATAAAACTTTTAGAAAAATTGTAGAAATCAAACTAATTGAACTATTAAAAGTTCTAAAAAATCTACGAAAAAATTTAAGAAAATTTAAGAGGCACATAAGAAAATTCTTAAAAAATGAAATGATAGTTACTTGAAACTTCTAGAAATCTATAAATACTAAAACTTTCTAAAAAAAATCTATATATCTACAAAATTCAAGAACCTTTTAGAAATATTCTTCAAAAATGTGATGAAAGTTGTTGAGAAGTTCTTGAAGTCTACAAAAAAATATTGAAAGTAATTCTAGAGGCCGATAAGAAAATTCTTGAAAAATGGAAAGAAGAAAAGTTTTGCAAACCTACAAAAAAGTCTCTAAGAGAATTCTTTAAAAACTTAATGAAACTTTCTAAAGAATTCTAGAAATCTACAACCAAGGCTAGTTACTAGAGAAAAATAAGCCTAATAATAATAATAATAATAATAATATTTTCTTTTTATTTATAAAATCTGGAAATTTCTTAGGAATTACTATTGATGAAATTCTCAGTTTTTTCATTAAATCAATGTGATGAGAACTAAAGACAGTTATGGTTTGTGGATGCTGACCAATGCAGCTAAGTGTATAATAACAAAACACTTTTACTGACATAATATAAATATTTTTCTTATAGATATGTAATTATCTTTGGAATTGGTTGTCAACATCGATAAGGATTACATTGCACAAAAAAAACTAAAGTATCAAGATAGTTAGACACATTTTTAAAGTGGTCACCCTTTTGGTCTGTTATGGTCAAGTTTTATGATGAACTATTTTCATGTGCATATAATATCAGACACTGTGAAGAATTCACACTGCTAATATAGACTATACAGATATAAAAAAGGGTATTACTGATGTATTAAAATAATTCATAATTTTATAAAATCTAGTAGTGTCGAGTCACATGAAGAGGCTAAAAAATTCCTAACTTTCTAACTGGTATCGTATAGTGAGGTGGTGCTTCATATATCCAGAGACAAAAATAATTGATGCTATATAAGATAAATTAATAATTTTTAATAATATTTTATTGAAGAAAAATGTGTAATTCCAGTCAACTTTAATTTCAGACAATTCAACTTTCTTTTTTTATTGCAATAAGATGATTTTCTTAGCAGTATCCAAAAAGTTATTTAAAAAAATTATTGCAAAAGTCTTCTATCCGAATCATCTTTATTTATTACTTATAATAGCTCATCAAACCGTTCTCCTTAGTGAGTCTTTTTAGTAATATATATAAATTTCTAAATTTGCAGGTATTTCTCTTAATGTAAGTAGAAATTTATATTATGTTGAACGAAATAAAATTCCTTACTTCACTTATTAATAATAATAATAATAATAATAATAATAATAAGTGAAGGTATTTTATTTCGTTCATCATAATATAAATTTCTACTTACTTTAAAAGAAATACCTGCAAATTTGTTCACTCTTTAATTATTGTCGCTATATTTGCAATATTGCAACCAGTTTTGCGTCAACTACATTTACCTTCTTTTGATTGATAATTTCTTTAATAATTTAATTTTTTAAGTGTGTTAATTTGTATTGCAATGTTATTTGTATGGTTCACTTATTACATTAACCGTAGAAAAAATAAAACGTCAATACTATTTTCATTATTTTTGTATTAATATTATCAATTTAATGTAAGCTATTATAATAAACTATTTTAATAGACTAACCATTAATTTTTATTATATATGATGCGTATGGTTTGTTTTCATTCCCCGAAAGACCAACGATTATTTCTCCCCCTCGGGAAACAACGCGATTTTGTCACGATATTAACAGTTCGAAACTGTCTAGCATTTGTGAAAACTATCACTTTTCTGAATATGCTAAATTATATATGAGTAGCTAAAGTAATGAAAATAATTGTAATTATTAAATACCTGTGAAGGTAGAACTTGTAAAAATTCGAACGATTTTCGAACTGACCGGCGGCAAATGCGCCATGGAACCGGCGAAGATGGTGTCTATGACTCGGTCGTCCATCTCGTCCGCAAAGGTGAGACTCTTCGAGTCTAACAACAATTGTGCCTAATCTAGGCTCTTGAAACATTTGAAAGTTTCGTGCTGGAACATCCGGCGCTATACTGGCGCAAAGCGGTGCGCTCCCCTGAATTTATGTGCTACGTCGAAACTTTTAACGTTCGATATTTCTTCACGAGCGTTACAACTTTACACCCCCCCGATTAGAGAAAGGAAATTGACATTAAAGAAACGTTCGTTTCTAATTATTCGTGTCAATCTGGCGTGGTTGTTTAATATAAATTAACGCTTAATTTGTTTGTGGCATGAATGATTCAATGAATAGACACAGTTATTACTTTACTCTATGAAAATAACAATTATAAATATATATAATTTTTATATAGAAGTTTTAGCCTACACCGAAAGGCAAATGGCATTTTTGATAGTATATATATAGAAGTCTTGAAACGTAGTATTAAAAAATATCTTATCAATAAGTGGCATATTAAATACAAACAAATGATCAACCGCTTTTTTAATAATATAGTTTAAATCAGTTTAATTCTATCCGGGTCACCCTAAAATATCTTTATTCTCATATCATATCCCAGATCAAATTCAATAATTGATTGATATAATGTTTTCCTTTCAAAGCCCCCTAAAATGCCTTGTAGGGCCATTAGAAGTTTGAAATTGCGATTCGTTCTGGAAATTAATCAAATATGTCACATAGGAAATATATTTAATCAATTGTTAATATGTTAGTTTGAAGTCAATGTTATTATTTTTAATCGTTTCATATATTTTAATTAATTAAGCTCTTGATGTGTAGATGTAAATATATTTTACGAATTCGAAAGCGGAGAAACAGCATAATGATGAAAATTTTAGCAGTTAGCTCAGTATCAATTCTTTATTATAATTATTATTATTTTTTAATGGAACGGCGAGTCTATATGAAGCAAAAAAAATCATTTCACCAGGTTTTTAATCCTTGATGTGATTGAGAAAATTTAATTCACTCTTTTGAAAATGATTCTCTACTTATTATTTCACAATGTTTCACCAAGAAATAAGTGAGAAAATTATTCAAGAAGTATTTATTAAGATTATTTACTTATGAACAACTAATACAACCATTATGGACAACACAAACGTAAAAAACCCAATCCTCATGAAGGATCACCAGGGGAGACCACCACGTTGGCGCACCCAGCTTCGGCAGGGATACAACAGGAGGGCTCCGCGCAGGCGGGCCCAAGTCATCTTTCTGGGGCATACTCATATGCACCAAATAAAATCGCTTCTATGGATGCTGCCACAGGAACCACCAGTGACGCTGGCGGCACATGACAGTACCTAGAAAAGAAGAGAAATCGAAATGGTGAGGAAATTCGTAGGCGCAGGAAGGCTTTTGTGGCAGAAGAAGCAGTGAAGGCCAGTACGAGCCACTCGAAAGAGAAGCAACATGAACCTCCCTTGGGAACAGGATGAGGACAAAGACGAACCCAGGAAAATCGAAAAAAAATTCCACTAAGGGACCAAAAAAATTATTTACGCAGGCGGCAAGGAACCGCCTGAGGGTCGCTCTGATTGACCCAGCCAATCCTCTGGGTAAGATCTAAGGGGAAGTGTCAGGGAAAGTCAAAGCGGGCCTCTGGAAGTGCTTAGATGATCACATCCAGAGTGGGAGCAGACCATCCCACTCTTTAGTGGTGTCCATGTGGCGAGGGAAATCCTTAGAGTCACCTGCGTCGACGAGGCAACTCTAAAGTGGCTGAAAGCCCAGGTGAGTGCATCGTCGGAAGGGTGGTGTGAAAAGACCCTCGTGACAGTCGGCCAACACTAACAAAGACCATAATCTGGATTCCCGGCTTCCTAAACAAATGTGCCAATCTGGCAAGATTGTGTACCTTTCTAACAAAACCACAGGAAAACCGGAAGGACTTCTCCTGGTGATGGGAGTAGACAAGGCACACGCTGAGGCCATCGAAAGGAAGGGGATGAAGCTGAAATATATGTTCAGTGGCATCCCTGTAAAAATGAAGAAAGGACTCACAGACACGTGTGAGACTTCAATGGAGGTCGAGGTAGCCCAGGGATCGGCGACAAACCCAGAGGGACTGGTCGGAATCGCTACGTAACTGTAGCAGATACCACCCCAAAAAGCCGAGAAAAAACAGCCTTCAACTGACCCGACACTAAAAGAAAAAGGTAAAGAGAAGGTAAGAAAAAACTAAATACCGACAGAGGTAATTCAATGCAACCTACATCACTGCAAAACTGCGACGGCCACCCTAGGCTGAGAGGTTGATATGGTGCAGGATTGTATTGCTTTAATCCAGGAACCCTAGGTTTTTAAAAACAGTCTTCATGGACTAAATAAACCAGGAAAGGATCTGTTTTATGTATCCGTAGGTAAAACACCAAGAGCCGCCATATGCTGCCCTAACAAATAGAATCCCATCTTCATGCAGCACCTATCCATCGAGGACCTGGCGGCTGTTCGGGTAAGGCTATGCTTGAAAGACGAGGAAAACTATCTGAAATTAGCATCAGCATACTTTCCACAAGAAGCTCACAACCCACCCCCAACTCGAGAACTGGAAGGACTGGTGGTACACTGTGAGAAGGCAGGCATACTCCTCTTAGTGGGGTGTGACTCCAACTCACACCACCAGGTATGGGGATGCCAAGAAAACAACAGCAGTCTTTATACTAAGTAAAAACTTAGATATAGTAAATAGAGGTAACGTATCGACTTTGAAAACTCCCGTTACCAAAGTTGCATTGACTACGCTTGCTAGTACTCATATTATATACCTTGTATGTAGAAAACTGGCACGTATCTCAAAAAGTCACAATGTCAGACCATAGATGGATAAAGTTCCAAATTATATTAAAAGGTTCAAACACAACCCAGCACAGGGATCCAAGACTGGCAAAGAGGGAAAATTTCAAAACGACCCTCATCAGGATCTCCAAAACTAGGGATCTAGAAAAAGAGCCAATAAAAAATATACTCGAACTGGAGAATATGACCGACGCACTTCAGAAGGCATCATATCAGCGTACAAGAAAGCATGCCCTCTAAAACTAGAGAAGATGAGGGACCCATAAAAGCGTGGTGGTACGAGGCGCTGAAAAAACAACCAAGGACTTACAACAGAGCCATGAGTATGCAAAATGATTTCGAATGGAATAAATACAAAATAGTACAACGTGGCTATAAAAAACTGGTAAGACAAAGCAAGTGAGAGGCCTGGAGGCTTTTCTTCTCCAAAGTAGAAAACGCCTCGGAGACATCACGTTTAAAAAAGGCCCTCTCCAAAAACACCTTACCAAAACTCACTAGCCTTAAAAGGGAGGAGGGCTCTTACACGAACTGACCTGAAAACACAGGAAATCTTTCATTGAGGACCCATTTCCCGGGCTGTACCTTTAACCAGGAGAGAAACCCCACGGATACCTCCAAAGAGTCCCGAACCAAACAGGATTGGGACCTGGCGAAGCACCTTTTTGAGCGTAACAGGAGCCATGAGAACAACAATAACATCGGCTACGGAAGCCCTGCTGCACCTGCCACCCTTGGACATATTTATCAGAGAACAGGCAGCAACAAAGACATGGCTTATAAGCAACCTAGGAGGTGAACACCACAAAATCTTGGAGGATCTAAGAAAAAGAAATCCCGAGATTATGATGTCCGTGGACAATATCCCTCGATAATACTTTTTGACCAGAAAGTTTCAAATAGATCTAAGATTTGAAGACTCAGGAGCAGAAAGCAAGCACAAAGATATCCACATATACACTGATGGGTCGTCAACGAAAGCAGGGGCTGGTACAGGAATTTTCTGCAAAAACCTGTCCCTAAAAAAACGGTACTGCTATAGGTAAGATAATAAGCACACCGACAATGGCGGAACTCGTGGGTGTCTGTGACAAGAAGATTAAGGGAAAAAAATATACATCTTTACTGATAGCAGAGCGGCAATCTTGACCATTACCAGCTGCAAAATTACCTTAGCATTAACGCTGCGAAGTCTTGGAAGAAGTGGATCTTGACAACGAGGTAACTCTATGCTGGGTAAAAGGACACAACAACAGCAGAGGGAACAGAATAGCAGATGGTTTGGCAAGAAGGCATCTGAACGAACGGTATGCGCACCGAATCCCGCCCTGCTGCTAGATATGAGTACCCTACTGAAAACTGCATCAATCAGATGCCACAAGGAGCGATGGGACAACACACCTGGCTGAAGAGTCTCAAAAAACTTCATCGCAATGAACACCAAAACGGCCATATTCTGTTTGCAACTGTCCAGAGAAAACCTACGGAAGGTTGTAGGGCTTCTAACAGGACACTGCAATTTACGATCACACCTGAACAAACTGAGACTACAATTATCCCTATCTGCAGAGGGTGTGAAACGGAAGAGAAATCCGCGGAGGATGTACTTTTAGACTGCCCCGTATTATCCAACCTACGTAAATCCATGATGGGAGACGGATGTCTAAAGCCATCAGACATCCAAAGAGTCCCTCTTTCTACAGTCCTGGCGTTTGTCAATGCCTTGGGTTGGCTTGACCGCAGCAAGGAATGCACAAGGACGCAAAAAGGGCCCATTGAGGCGTACGTGCGACGGAACTCTCTGCCCTCCCATCGATTTAAACCAGAACTACAGAGCTTTGGAAATGTAATCTTTCATACAGAAATTATTGGATTGTTTAGTTTCTGAACCGTTTAAATGATCATGTTTCCGTTTACCATACTTAGATATTTACTGCTATATCAAACATTCCCAACAGATGCATTGAAGAGCAGTTCCATTTCCTTTATATTGATTTCTTCAAGGTGTTCGATAGGGTTGAAAACAACATTAAAGTTCGTTATCTATGAAAATAAGTTTTATACTATTTTAATAGTTACCTAAATAAATGTGCATGATTACATTTAAGTCAAACATTATTCCTAGAAATCGATAACTGTCGACAGATCGAATAACAGAAGCATTCATTTGTAGACTAGGCTCCCTGTGAGGCCTTCTCAGACGACAAAAATGGCTATGTTTGATAACGGTGTTATTAATGCTCCTCTACAAATCTCTACATATAGCCGGGATGGTATCTCCGCCATGTAGATTGCGAGGTCTTCGACATAAAAGCATGTATTTACGGGGTACTGACAAAAGTTACAGTATCGCTTACCGCTAGAGAAAAGAGGGTTACGCTAATTAGTAGAGCCCTGGGGTTCTTGTACGTGGAGAGATGAGGGAGTGATAAATATTATTAATACGTTGTATTTACAAACATGTGATAGTTATTACCAGTACCAAGTGTCTCTTTGAGTTCTTTTATTGTGAAAAAGACGGTTATAATAAAGATCCAATGCTGTAGAAGAATTAAGTAAGACTTTTAAGTCGTCTACGCAAGAATTCAAGTAGACAGTTGGAAGAACTACGTATGCTTAAGAAATATTCAGCTTTTGCTTCCGCCATCTCACCGGTCTCAATAATTATGTTTCCAAATTCGATGAGGTAAAACACTTGTTAAGTTCCATAATATTTTTATTTTCAGTTGCCTCACACGTGTGTCGATCATTCTTGAATTATGTTTCCTCTACAGAGGCTTATTTTTAGAGATGGCCCTTGTCCGCAGATGGTTTGCATTTTTCTCACTCCAGATCAAATTCACGTAGTTCTTCCATAAGTTGCTTTTTGACTCTAAAATCTTGCGGTGGCCGTGGGCCGTTTTTCCTTTTGTAAATTTTCCTTCTCTGCGAAAACTTGACTGATCTCTACGTTCCACCATGGAACAGAGGATATTTTAGTGGAGACAGAGATACATGGTATATACTTTTCTGCTGCTTGAGTAGTGCTGAGATTTATATTATATAGAGCGAAAGCTATATCTTCATAGTTTTCTGGTAACGTGACGTCGTTCCGAAACTTGTCCTACTCTGCTAGTATGGCCCTCAGAATGTTTGTTCGATCGTCTTGAAAAGTGACCGCTTCCGTAGACATGCATTAAAATGCGTGGACCATCCGTTGTTCAACATAATCATGCCCGTGATATTCAGTACTTCCTCGACATACTCTCCTCTTATATCAAGGTGGAAAGTTCCCCATTACGGATTCTTAGAAAAATGATGCAGGTAATTACAGTATAATGTCGATTATCTGATTATGTTCTCAGTTACAGTCTACGAGGTAAAGATTGCATATTGTTACAGGTATTGGTGACTCCATTCCACAAGCTATAATCTAAAGATTAGTTCTCAGTGTTAGCTTTTTGAAAACATAACCTTACCGCAATACTTACACCACATCTTAATCGATGAAGCGGTGTCACATTGTAGTCTTGAAAGTAGGTAAATTGCTGATTAGGTCTGAAATGGGTTTCTTGGAGCCAAACACAGTGTATTGCGCGGATCTCGCGACTTTATTCAAAATTACTAATACCGGAAAATTACATGAAAAAAACGGTTGTGACACTGACATTTACTTTTTCAATACATACTTGATAATACACAAAACAATGAATAAACGTGAAATCGACGTAAACATCCCGCCCCCCATTGAATGCCAAGCATTCAATTAAACATTATTCACCACACTATCACTTGTATCAAGGGCGCACAGTTTCACAGAAGGGCACACATACGAGCCGGAATTGGTGCGAACAGTCGCGCTCCGAATTACTCCGTCCGGTCCTGGATGAACAGCCTCGACACGTCCCAGTTTCCATAACAGCGGTGGTGTGCTATCCTCCTTGATAACAACGAGTCGTCCAGGTTCGATGTTGGCGGTGTTTTTCTGCCACTTGGTCCTTTTGTGGAGCTCGGACAGGTACTCCCGTTGCCAACGACTCCAGATATGTTGGCGTAGCTTTTCCACGAACTGCCACCGAGGCAGCCTGTTTGCCGGAACGCCGCTTATATCCTGGTTGAGCGGTGCGGTGATTGCATCACCAATAAGAAAATGTCCAGGGGTTAATGCAGCTAAGTCGTTCGGATCCTCAGACAGCTGGCACAAAGGACGTGAGTTCAATACAGCCTCTATTTGCGTTACGAGAGTATGTAGCTCGGTGTAAGTCAGAAGAGCATTCCTGACAACTCGATGTAGATGATGTTTTACACTTTTGACCGCGGCCTCCCACAGGCCTCCGAAGTGAGGAGCGTGCGGCGGTATAAAAGTCCATTTAATATTTTGGGTTGTGAGTGCGGTCCTTATCTCGTCTTCAGCATCCCGAAGAAAAATTCCTAATTCCCTCAGGTGGTTTCGGGCGCCGACAAAGTTGGTAGCGTTGTCGGAAAAAATCTCAGCGACGCATCCTCGGCGCGATATAAGTCTATGGAAGGCTGCGAGGAATGCTTCCGTGGTGAGATCCGCGACCACTTCAATATGCGCGGCTTTTGTTGCGAAACACACGAATATGCAGATATACGCCTTCGTAGTTCTTTTAGACCGACGAGAACCATCCTTAATAATAAAAGGCCCGCAGTAATCAACGCCGCATTTTAGAAAGGGGCGAAATTGCTGTGTTCGGTATAAAGGTAGAGCTCCCATGATCGGAGCGTCGAATCGGGGCCGAGCGCGGACACAACGAATACATTTCCGAACCAGTTCACGTGTCACGCTTCTGCCGTTCAGTGGCCAGTATTTAGTTCTGACGGCGGCGAGTGTTCCCTGAGTTCCTGTATGTAATTGCACATTATGAATGTCCCTTATAATTAGCTTCGTTAGCTGGTGGTTGCCTGGTAATACGATCGGGCACCGACGTGATAAAGGCATGCTCGATTCCACTAACCGCCCGCCCACTCGTAAAATTCCATCGGTGTCGATAAATGGATTTAAGCAGGTAAGACGGCTTGACTTTCGCACTGTCCCACCCTTGGTTAACGAGTCCAGTTCATTTGTGAAGGAGCATCGCTGCAGGTGGCGGATTATAGTGTTGGTTGCCGCCTCTAACTCCTCGGTGGTGAATGGGCCACTTCTCTTCATAGCAGGGCGTCTTAGGGCATTCTTAAACCGCAGAATGTACGCCATTGCTCGTACTGTTTTATGGAAGGATGAGCAGATTGGAATTACGTCCTCAATTTCAATCGAAATAATTCCACATTTGACTTCCGGCTGTTCAGCAGTTGGCACAAATGTGACAGGGGCTTGTTCACTCAACAGGAAGGCGGGTCCATTCCACCACAACGTTGAATGGTTTAAATCCGACGGAGATAATCCGCGGCTAATGAGATCGGCGGGATTTTCATGTGTCGCGACGTGGTACCAATCGGAAACGTCACTCAATGTCTGGATTTCACCTACGCGATTGGCCACGAACGTTTTGAATTTTCGCGATTCGGACTTAATCCATGAAAGCACGATGGTAGAATCTGAATAATAATAATGTCTCACAAATTTAGTGTCTAAGGTGGAACACACGCGATCACACAACTCGGCTAGTAATACTGCGGCGCAAAGTTCGAGACGGGGAATGGTGGTTGACTTTACCGGTGCAACCCGAAATTTCGCACACAACAAGCGGGAAGAGGTTTTTCGTCCATATCTAACAGAAACTATGTATACACATGCTCCATATGCATTCTCGCTGGCGTCGGCGAATCCATGAAGCTCGAATGATTCAGCGCCTACCTGAACTACATTTCTGGGAATAGCGAGGTCCCTCACCAGTTGCAGTTCATTAGCATACCGTGTCCACCTGTCGAGGTACAGGGCAGGTAGAGGATCGTCCCATCCGCACTTCATCCTCCATAAATCTTGGATTAAGATTTTTGCGGTGATGATTAGCGGGCCGATTAATCCTAGCGGATCGTAGATGCGGGAAATCTCACTTAGAATTGTCCGTTTAGTGAATACGCGCGCGGAAATTTCACTGCACTTATAACTTAGACAGTCATTATGAGTGTTCCATACGGTTCCGAGGGTGGTCACACAGTCATTGAGCCCGCGAGTCAGCACTGTTACAGAGTCATTAATGTTCGTGCGGAAGCACTCAAACACGGCGGGGTTATTGCTTGCCCACTTTTTAAGTTCGAATCCACCTTTTCCGAGAAGAGTGGAAACTTCGTCACGAATAACAGTCAATTCTTCAATCGAATTCCCACCTGTTATTAGATCATCAACGTAAAAGTCTCTTAAACACACTTCGCTGCCGACCGGAAAATTACTGCTCTCAATTTTCGCGAGTTCGCGCACTGATTTAATAGCCAGATATGCTGCAGGAGCGGTTCCATATGTGACCGTGGCCAACTCATATGACACTAGGTTGTCTTCTGGATGTTCACGCCACCAAATCCGCTGGTACTTCCGGTCCTGTTGCCGAACGCTAACCTGACGGTACATCTTGGTGATATCCGCGGTGATCACATATGTTTTCGTCCTCATACGCAGCATTATGGAGAACAGGTCATCTTGGAGAGTGGGGCCAACCATTAACATGTCGTTCAATGATGTCCCGTTGTTTGACGGCGCGGATGCATTAAAAACTACTCTGAGCTTCGTCGTTAGGCTATCTTCCTTGATTACACAGTGGTGAGGCATGTAGTAGCCGTTCGTTACATCCCCGCTTGTTGGATGCATGTGTCCCAATTCCTTGTATTCGCGCATAAATTCACGGTATGATTCGTAAACTTCCGGCTGTTTAGCTAGCCTTCTTTCCAGCGCGAAAAATCTATGTTTCGCCGATACACTGGATTCTGCTAACCCTTTTGCATCGGTTTTAAAGGGCAGGGCCACCTCAAACCGACCACAAGGCAATCTCGTACTTGTCTTTTCAAAATGTTTCTCACATTCACGATCCTCGTATGTACTTGTTGTATGCTTGAAATTCTCGATTTCCCAGAATCGTGACACTAGTTCGTTGAGGCCCACGAAACCTACCGTCGCACAGTGGTTGGTTTGCACCTGCGGTAACTGACCTGCAACTATCCAGCCGAAGTGAGTACTTATTAGCGTCAATGGACCCATGGGGAGGTGACGCCCGTTTACGATGTCGTAATAAAGGCCTGCCCCGATGAGCAGGTCAATTTCTTGCGGTTTATGGAATGACGGATCGGCAAGTAGAATCCCCGCGGGGGGCGTTAATCCCCGGATATCCATTTTATGATTCGGAATTTTATCCGTTATTTTGTGCATTATTAACGCGTTCATTGCTGTATTGTAATCGGACACACGTGATTGCACAACAAATGTTCCCATTTCTTTAATGTCGGTTCTTGAGCCTCCGACTCCGACGATGGGCGTTGACAAGGAGCGCCTTGTCAAATCAATTTTCGCAGCACATTTCTCCGTAATTATGTTCGCCTGCGACCCGGAATCCAGCAAAGCACGCACCTGTATTATTTTTCCTCGCTGGTTCCTTATGTTAATCACGCAGGTTGACAGTAGCACAGATGATGGATGATTCGAGAGTGTTGAAAGTGACGCGGCCTCACTACTGCAGGGTTCATTGTTACTCGACGTAGGCGGCGTCGCGGCTTTGTGCAGTAACGTATGATGCGATTTGTTGCATTCACGGCAGTTTCCGGATTTGCATGATTTTGCAGAGTGGTTGCTCCCCAGGCAGTTGAAACACAGATGTTTTTGTTTCACCGTTTCAATCCGCTGTTCTACCGATTTTCCTTGAAACACGCGGCACTTGTATCGCACATGTGAACCGTCACAAAACACGCACTTTTCTTCGGTCGATTTAACAGTCAGCGACTTGACTTTCGGAAACTGCACCATTGTTGTACGCGCACTATCCATCGCTTCCAGTTGCTTGCATTTTTTTTCAAGAAATTCCTGCATTTCTGAATACGTCGGTGTTTTAGAGCAGGTTTCACCTTCCCACTCCTTCTGCAGGTCCGGGTTTAGCTTCTCGGCGATGATTTCCACCAGTAAATCGTCCCAGGCATGCGTCGGCCGATTGATAGCCTTAAGCGATGCGAGGTTTAGCGCAACGACGTCGATTAAATGCCGAAGGCTCGTGTGGCTCTCCTTTTTGACCGTCGGCAGGTGAATTAGCGATCGCACATGTTTTTTGATTACAAACCGTTCGTTTTGGTAGCGGCTCACTAACTGTTCCCAGGCAAGTTGATACGCTTCGCTTGACATTTGCACGGATTTGATCATTAGCGCGGCTTCTCCCTTGAGCGAACTACGCAAGTAGTGGAATTTCTGTGCATTTCCAAGCGTCGTGTTGTCATGGATGAGGTTCTTGAAAGCGTCACTGAATCCTTGCCACTCGTCGTAGTTTCCGCTGAACGTAGGTAACTCGATTACCGGTAGTCGCACTTGGGGTTCATGTCTTGACGGCGAAGACGCGCTGTTGGCCTGAGTCGCCGCTTGCAATTTAGCAATTATTTTGTCTACCTCACACTCGATTGTGAAATAGTCGTCGTCGAATGTTTCTTGGTCTGCCATGGAGTCGATGTCGTTATCGAAAAGTTCCATCACAATTTGATTTAGATCTTTTCGGGCTGGAACAAGGTCGTTCCAGAGCTTCAAAATAATTTGCTCATCATTTTCGGGATCCGCAAGCCGTTTCTGGAGCCTTTCCTTTTTTTTGATGATATTCTTCATCTGCCATTGCAGTTTCTTTACAATTGCAGCAGACATGTTGACTTACTGAGATGTGTTGCACAAAGTAAGAAAGCTCGGTTAATATTGTTCGTTTGTGTACGGCCGACAACCAACTTGCGCAATCACGAGACACAAAAACGGCAAGTTGTTGGAATTGTTGCACGCGTAAACGACACGAATATTAGACCACCTTTTGCTCGGTAGCAAAATGGTTCACGAGAGAAATTCACTATGTTCGTAATTAACTGTAACTTATCCGGTTCGAAGGACCATGTATTGCGCGGATCTCGCGACTTTATTCAAAATTACTAATACCGGAAAATTACATGAAAAAAACGGTTGTGACACTGACATTTACTTTTTCAATACATACTTGATAATACACAAAACAATGAATAAACGTGAAATCGACGTAAACACACAGTGAGGATGATATTTTCAGAGAACGATCTTCATGACACCTATATGCGATACATAACCATGGCAATTCCATTGGATTATATGTTCTCTTTGAAGAATAATAAAAGAATAAAATAAATGACGATAATAATAATAACACAGACTAGACTTACAAATTATAAAGACATTTTAAAAAGTTAAATTACTCATATGGGATTATTGCCTTTAGGTTTCCTGACATTTCCTTCAGGACAGCTTTTTATTTTTTTTAACCTGCTGGACTGTGAATTGTTTCCGACTCGAAAAGTGATTGCTGTCCTTTGACGTCTGATGTTCTCCCTTCCTCCGACTGATGTTTAAAACTTATACCAGGGTTTGACCACTGCAGTATAAATATGTTTCTCTTCTGAGGAAAAAAATTTCGAGCTTCAGATGTTTGAAGATTTAAAATTTGCTCTTCAGTTTTTTTCCGGAACTTCAGCGATATTACTTTTTCTTAAATCACATGTTTCTCCGAATTACCCCACTAAATTTGTAAACTCCTTTTTTTTAATGATATCAGAACTAATTCCACTAGTTTTGATATCATGTTTTCAGCTTTTGATTCTTTCTTTGTTGCTTGAGTATATGATATATTTTCAACAGGTGGTTTTGGAGTGGCTAGTTTTATTTACGATTTTTTTTTCTGGTTCATAGTTCTTGCACTGACTGTTCAAATATTATTGATAGGAAAGTTTTATATTTAGCAAAGTGATTATTACCACAGTCTACAGAAGTAAATTGCATGATAAAGTCTGTTCCTTAATGGATGGGCTTTCCGGAGGTACAGATTGTTGGACTTTCACACCTTGACGATGCTAGGACAGCCTCTAAAGCATCGCAACACGCTAGGGATATATTGTTGAAACCTCCAGATGGTAAAAAGCGACATTTACCTCTTTAGGCGGAACGACTATATTTACAGTTAACACAATAGATGACATTTTAATAAGTGGTCTCTCTCGTTTTATTTTGATCCTACATACTTCAATCCTTCAAGATTATGCAGAATTTCCTTATAAGGGCAGTTTATTAAATCTCTACAATGAAATATCTTTTCAAATAATTCAAGGACTTATGAACGAAATTCCAAGAATTTCGCTAGTTTAAGGTTTTTTTTCAGATTGTCTCTGTCTGTTGTCATCAATCGTAAGCCATTTCCTTATCTTCTTTATTGAATCTACCTTACTGGTTACTTGCTGTCGGAATTTTGACATAGCAAAAGAATTAACTTTGTCAAAATTCACTCCATTACACCTTTCCCGAAATTCCTTTACTAACAGTTTGAAGACTTTGCGTGTTCCTTGAACCCGCATCATTTTTTAATGAGGTTGATTTTTAAGAGGGTTTTTAAATGAGGGTGCCATGCGGTTCCCAGATGACATGGACAGAAATAAAGGTCGACTGCAGTAGTGCTCTCTTTCTGCAGCAAAGCTATATGTTATATACAATTAATAGAAATAGTGGAGTAAGAGACATAGCGAAAGTTAAGTTACGTATGTTTTTATAAATATAATGAATTCAAAGATTTACTTCATATAAATAATCATAATTTAATTCATTACAATAATTGAAACATCTGTTAAATTATTACTCGTTTTATTAAGTTTTAAAACTGATTTTTGGGCCGAAAAATACAGTGAGTAGGCCAACTTTGTCAACAAAAAATCGATAAATTAAGTTTTATTTTCTATCAATGCAACACATGAAAAATATAATAATTATTAATTTAAACACATTGTCCATAGATGTTTTAAATTGATAAATATTAATAAACGGTAGTTGGGGTACCCATAATTGTTTTTTTTGGTGATTTCAAAGCAATATAATTAATAGGTTTATTAGTTTTTTGTGAATTTATGTTACATTTTATTGGGGCCATTCCATATATTGGAAATAATAGCACATATTGATTTATATATAACTAACAAGGCCCCAAACGTTTTATCATCACGTACTAGGATATTAGAAATTGTTTGCTATATATTCTGTAGTCTATATAGGGAACTGCTTATTATATTCCATTTATTATTCGTTAAACATTAAATCATCGAGCATTTCTGTTATTTATTTTAATTCAATTTCGTATATTAATTCAACGTTTAATTTAAAATAAACTTGTTTAGAAATTTAAACTTCGTTTGTTACGCAAACGTATCTGACACAGTCGGTAGGATATAACATCATAATTATTCTGAGTATTGCGTTCACGCCACAGACGACCCTATTATGTAATAAATTTAAAATATGAAAACATTTCGTGAATCTACAGCAGTGAGTCTTACTAAGACTACAAAACAAATTAATTTGAAACAACTACTTCTCTGGCTAATAATTCGACAGACATTGAATAAAACAAAATTAATTTTCATGTTACGAATAGTACAACTATCAAAGCAACATTTATTAGTTGACCCTATTATGTTCAATCGGGCTTGTTGGAAGTTATGGGTAGAGTGAATGTCAGCTGTTGAGTATAAGTTATATAGAGGTTTATTTTTCGATTCTTTACAACAGTTTTAACTTAATCTTATAACAACTTTTGAGCAATCCCAATTTAAAAGTTTTTCAAAAAATATGTTTCATGATTTCTAGATTTTATTAAGAAAGATTGTTTTGTTATTTCGAGGGTTTTTAACTTTTCCAGCATCATATTTTCTATATTTGCAGAAATTGTCAGCAATTTCTTTTCTACATTTTTAGTTTTTTAAAAACACTTCTTCAATTTCTTCCCATTTCTTACAATGAGCGTGGCAGTTAATTGAGTTACTGAGCCTTAAGATATTAATATAAATAAATTGGGATTTACAATTATTAGGTTAAGGTAGGTTTTCGGGTAATTTTCGGCGTGTTTTTTGTGTTATTGGCGTTTCGATGATCTCTTTTGCTTGTCATTCTGATACAATAATTCCATGAGTTATGGTCTCTTCCGTAAGTGCCGTAGTACATTGATGTATTGTCAGATAAAGGCCTGAAACTCTGCAGACGTAAGGTTTGCTTTTTATGGAGATGACTGGTGAAAATCCGGCGGTGGGTCCTGGTTCTGGAGGCGTGGTAATGTGCTGATGGTGCTGGTTGGAAGTGGTATTATTATTCTTTTTGGTATTTCAAACTGTTATATTTTTTGATATTAGATATTGGGGATGGAATTCGCTAAGTAGTTGGGGGTAAGGACGCATTTCCGAGCTTCGCGGCGGAGTGGGGGTGTGTAGGTGGATATAGGATGGAGTCAATTAATGATTGATGGGGTTAAGGGAGGACGTATAGGTGGCGAAGTTGCTGTAAAGTTGAAATATTCTCTGCTCGAGGAGGAATTTTCACTAGGAGTGTCTCTTAGGAGTCGGCAGTATTTTCTCAGGAACCGTCATTAGAGGGAGAAGAGGGGAGCAAGCTGAGAGGCGGTAGAGGAAGTGAAGAAGACGTGGGGTTATTCGAGGATATGTCTGATGAACACTTTATAAGTGTGGAGTTGAATATAGGAAGTATGATCAGGGAGACTGGATTTCAATGTAGCCAGGAGACAATGCCTTGTGAAGACTTTGAAGACATGATATTTGCAGATTCCTTTGATCGTGACTGAGATTGTATTGAAATGAGTAGGTAAGAAATATGGTTTTGTAGGAGAAGGAGGTGATTGTTGACTAGGAGGGGGGGGGAGGAAGGAGAAGAGAGTTTCGATAGAGGTGAGGGTGGTGGAAATGTATTGGGATTTGGAGAGATTCATTGAAAGGTTTGAGATAGCTGAGCAGGTTATTCTGTGGGAGGTCCATAGAGCGGTGTCATTAGCATAAGTCTGAATGAGAAAGAATTTGGTGTTTTGGATATGATAAGTAAAGAGAGAGTAATAGAGTATAGTGATGTTACAGATCCTTGCGGGACACCACAGAGGAGGGTAAATGGGAAAGAATTCGCAGAGGAGTAGGACATTGAGTGGGAAAGATTCTGTAGAAAGTATTTGATTATTCGGATTAGGGGTGGAGCTCTAGGATCAGTCTTTCGTGCCAGACAGTGTAGAAGCTTTTTGAATATCAAAAAAATATAGCTGCAGTGTTATGGCCAATGTTGGCGGAGTTAACTGTGGAGGACGTGGGTGCAAATAATGCATTGTGTACGGAATGGCCGTGACGAAAGCCATTTTTGTGATTGTTGTTTGTGTGCTGTTCGGAGGAGTCGAAGAGATACGTGTGGATGATGGGCTCAAAGAGTTTACTTATGGTATTGAGCAAGAAGATGGGACGGTATGAGGAAGGGTTAGAGGTTAGGGTCGTTGGTTTTCTTATGGAGCATAATTACTTTAGCAGCTTTCCAGAGGGTGGGGAAGTATCAAGCAGCAATGTAGGAGCAGAAGATAGGAATGAGGTTAGCCGGAAGGTGTTTCAAGATGCAGTAGAGGATAACATCGGGACCGGGTGCAGAATTTTCGAAGGATTTAATTAGGTGATCCGATCGGGAGTGATGTCGTCGTTGTGGTGGAAATGTAAGGTGAATTCAGTCAGGGGGAGTGGTTGGTAGTGGTTTAAGTAAGAATTGACCCCGAAGTCAATGTGGGGATTGCCCACGAAGGAGGTGGAGTGGATTATTATGAGATGAGAAGCAAAGCACTCAGCTATGTCCATAGGGTCGGTAGTGGGGGAGCCAGAGGGGTATATTAAAGGGTGATGGCGGATACAGGTGGGATGGGACTGAGAGTCAAGACTACGGTTTTGAGCCATTTTTATTATTCAAGTCGTTAATTCTTAGTTTGATAAGGGCGCCCAGTCTGTTCCACTCCATTCCGGCCTTGGTGGTTTTATCGGTGGATTAGTTTGAAGAACTGTCTTTTCTGGCGGATGAGGGAGGTTGTGTGTTATGAACGGCTGAATCGATGTCGTCCGTCAATGAACGAGTCGAAGGAGGGAAAATGGATTTCAAGAAAGATTTGAAGGCATTCCAAGATTTTCTTTGGAGGAAAGTGTGAGAAGGAAGAGGTATGAAGAGGGAGCAGGTGGAGAGGATGAACAAGTGGTCACAGTTAATGGGTCTGCCCAGAGAACAAGGGCCAAAGTGTTCGCAATGTCCTCGTTGACTAGAATGTGGTTAATGATCGAGTGACTACGGTGGCCTATAAATATGAGAAGCGTGTTCAGGACGGACGAGTGGGGAGATTAGGAGGAGGTTTACTAATTCGCGGCCTTGGAAGTTGATTGCCGCGTCCCCAAACGAGGAAGATCTGACATTTAGGTCGCCTGATTTGATGATGCGGTATGTAAATAGAGTGGACGGCGATTGGGGGAAGTTTGAGGAAAGAAATAAAAAGTTGCCAGGACATGTATAACAGATCTTAGCGCTGCATAGTTATGGGAGGTGACTATTTCGAAGGACAGTAAAGTAACTTTCGTTAATATTTCATCTAAGTTAATGTTACAGGACTTTTCCCCGAACTTTATTGTCAGAGGTTGTACTAATAATTTGGGATAAAATGTATTTCTGAACATATATTGTAATCACGATAAAAATCCTATAATTTACATTGCTAAACAGGTAAATTTAAAGATTAATTTCGATCAAATTTTTTGGAAATAGGTATTAAATAAATTTAGATTTTTCCTTAAGTCTCGTAAAAGTAACCTTTTCTTTGAAATAATAATATATTACATAGTTTCAGAAGTTCTGTTTAAATAACATCCTTTGGCTCCTTCTAACCAGAAAAACCAAGTTCCTCCACAATATTTTGGATTCGAAAGGGGATCCATATTTTGTTTGTACTGTGGTATTAATTGGGTATTGTAATAATTAATCTTTCCAACCAATTCTTGTAATACGTCCGGTTTATCCTGGGATATGTCGTTAAATTCGACGGGATCTGCATACAAATCGAAGAGGCACCAATCTTTACAGCTTGGAGGCTCGCTTGTTGGTCTACTTATGGATGTCGCAGATTTTTTTAAAAGAGCTCGGAATTTAGCCTTTTTATTATGATAATCTTTATTTATCGCTACATTAACCGTACTTTTGATGATTCTTGATAAATATTTTGGCTGTTTAGAACCCTCAGAGCCTGTATAATTATCGTATAGTTTTTCTGGAGCTAAAATTATTACATAAAATATAAATAAACAAGTAAAATTAAATATTATTGTATTTAAAAAGATATTTAATAATTTATTTACATGCCTACTTATTTTATATTATATTTAATTAATTTATTATTATTATTATTGTTTTAAACACGATACTCACACTTGATCGCCTTATACCTTCCACCATATCCTATGAATGCATACATTTTTTCATCCTCATTAATATTAACCAATAAGTCTTTTCGTTTACTCGAGTGTTGGTTTAAAACTAAGTTGTCCCATTGATCGATCCCATCGACACCACTAAACACGTTTGGATCGCCTCCTGTTTTAGTAACAAATTATATTATAGTGTAATTTATTTTGTTTACTTGTTTTACCTGCCGCTTTGTATAATGTAGGAACCCAGTCTGATATGTGAAAGAGGTTGTTAAACATTCTACCCTTGTTGATTAATTTGTCGTAATATAGAACTGCCGGTACTCTAGTTGCACCTTCGAAAACCATTGACTTCATCTGTAAAAAAATAGAAACGTAACGTAATATTTAAGCTTTGAATTGAGATTTAGTATAAATATTGCATATTGCATTAGATAATTATTTCTTTACCGTGTTACTCTTGAACTAGCACCTGAAAATAATATTAAAAATTCATTTATGTTGATCTGAAATTGAATATTATCATAGCCTTAAAAATATATTTTATATACTTTTATATTACCCCTCTTAATGGAAAATTAGAAGATTTAGTTCCGTAATGTCCAAATGTTGGTGCACCATTATCAGAGATGAATATGATAATAGTATTATTCAACATATAGGCATCCTTTAATTTATTTACAACTTGTCCAATAGAATCGTCCATTTTTTCAACCACATCTATAAACCAATATAGATTAGATTATTTATTAGAAGAAATAACACATCTGCAACAACATTGTTATTTACTTTCCAAATAATTTAAAAATATGGTTATTTGAAACTAAGTTAAATTGCAATAATTAAATTTTAATTATATTAACCTGAATACAGTTCGGAGTACTTCTAAAAATATGCCATTTTATACCTGCCAATTTTCTTCTATCAACATCTTCGATATATTCATATTTCTTATTAGTTGCGTTAATATCTTTTACTTCCAATACAAATTCCTTATTATTGGTATATCCAGTGTGAGGAGCGAGGTGGTGAATTGATAAGAAAAGTGGTTCGTCTTTCGGATGGTCTTCAATGATTTCCAAAGCTCTATTAGTAAACAGATCGGTTGTGTATGTTCCTGTTACGTTCAACAACGGTACATGATTGTTATAAAAATCATAACCTTCCACATCTTTTTCAGTATGCTAAAAAATAAAATTTTACAACTAAAAAAATTGCATAATCGAAAATTTTTACTTTTTATATTCTAGCTATGATATTATAAAAACATTAAATAAGTTTTTTTGCTTACGTGCCCGATTTTTTGATTAAAGTATCCAATAAAACCACTCTGATAACCAAAATGCGAATCGTATCCAAAGGGCAGCGCTGTTGCATTGTAGTAACCAAAACCTAAATGCCATTTTCCAATTAAATGCGTTTTATATCCCAACTTTTTTAGTTCTGATGGTAACGTGATGGTGTCCCACTTGATATGCCGTTCTTCACCTACGGTAATAGGTCTTCCTTGATAACCTATTGAACACAAATTAAAAATTTCATAGAAGGTAAAACATGGTAATGTACTGTTCAAAATAAAACATGAATGAAACAAAGATATTTCTAAAATAGTTATACATTTTAATTTTCTGATGAATTGCTATTATATAATAATTATTATTGCTCATATTATATTGTATCGTAATAAAAATATGAAATTTAAACAATTTTCATACCTCCACAATTAGTTTGGTTTGAAACATTATTAAAACTCGTATTTTAAACTTTATTAATAGTTAATTTATCTAAGATAAAGATAAAATTTATAGCATTATTCAGATTTATTTCAGAAGCAAACATGATAATATTAACATAGTAAATATTTTACCACTTAAAATTTTTAGTGATAAAAACAGAAAACTTTAGTATTTATCACGAATTACTGCTTGGAATGGTCGCAACCATTTTTATGATAAGTAAAAAATCATATATTAAACATTAGTAAATTTAAAGATAAAAAAATAAATATCATCGTTTTACCTAATCTGATTGGATATTGGCCTGTCAATAATGATGCCCTTGATGGTGTACAATATGGAAGTGCATAATGGCGATCGAATATAATTCCGTTGCATCCTAAAGCATCAATATTTGGTGTTGGTATTTCATTAGAACCGTGGTGGCCTACATCATTCCATCCCTGGAAGAAGAAAATAAAAGTAGTTCTTAAGTTAGTATGTACTAGGTCAGTACTAGTTAAGATAGAATCACCTATAAGAAGAGTAAGCAAAACATTGACTTAGATTTTTTGATGGTGCATCATCAACTGCCTATTGTATGATAGCAAAATTTAGAAATACCAGGAGAATTACCATAATATCTCTAATGTCTTGGAAATCGTCGTGGTGAATAATTCTGTCAGCTAAATTATATCTAGATTTTTTCGGAATTTTTGGATTGGATAAACTTTTAAAAGAAATGGAATGTCGAAAAAGCTACTTAAAATTAGCCATTAATCACTATATAATTTTTTGAGGATATTTTAATAATCAAATGATAACAATTTAGAGACTTGATAAATATTTTAGATACATAGAACCAAAATAGCGGTTTAGAAGATACGATTAGAAAGAAGAAGAAGAAACGAAAAATAATATTGAAAAGAAAATAATTCAGATATGTATTGAAAATAACTTAATAATAACGAA
Organism: Ontholestes murinus; assembly: GCA_963969525.1. Classification (NCBI taxonomy): domain Eukaryota; kingdom Metazoa; phylum Arthropoda; class Insecta; order Coleoptera; family Staphylinidae; genus Ontholestes; species Ontholestes murinus. The sequence goes on along the minus strand of OZ018390.1, from coordinate 24,554,706 downwards.
CTCAAAATCAAATCAAAGACATTTATAAATATATGAGAACACAGTCAACCAGAAAGGAAAGATCAGCAATTGATTCCTCCTAATCAGTTTTAACTTACCAAATCATCAGCAACAATCATTACAATATGGGGCCGTTTTGACGAAGCTAATAAAACACCAGATAAACATAAAAATAAAATAATAACCGGTCTAAACATGTTTTATTAATTTACGGTAACATAATTAGTAAGACTGCCATACTTAGTGTATAAATGTAAACACTTATGATATAAGAAAATAAGGAACATAATATTATATATTTTTATAAACACAATTCGAACGTCGCGATCGTTGATAATAAACAGATCCGCCCATTATACTAATGTAGTAGTTATCATATAGGTTATCCGAGAATTTAATTATGAAACTTGACATCATTTGCCATGTAGATAGTTTATTTTTTTAAAGCTTATTTCTTGTATTTACGTGCCTTTATATCAATAATAAACAGTTGGATATATAGAAAACGATCTATAGGCCATTCGAGAAGATATGCATTTGGAAATGTTTCATGTTTTTTGTAATTTATTTGTTTTTAAATGTATTTTGTAAGAAAGATGTATAAAGAATAAATAAACATAAACATGTAACATTATGTAACACAATAAATAATCAAATAAAAATATGCGAAAACTGGAAAGATATGAATAATATAATCAAATATTTTCTAACAAAATGTTTAAAGTTTTTATATGATTGTGGATGATAATTTTTAATATTAAGAAGAAAAATATTTTGTAAAAGACTTGTTTGTATTTATTTATTATTCCGCACATAAAATTCTATAAACAGTCATGTAATCATAATTTTAATGAAAAATAATTACATATATTTTACTATCTTTAATATTATTCTAGCATTTTAACTTACCAAATCATCAGCAACTATCATTACAATATTAGGCTTTGTTTGCAAACTAAACGAAATACCATGCAAACACATTAAAGTAACAACCGGTCTAAACATATTTAATTACCTCACGTCAACTTATTTAGTAGATATGACACGGTTATTTGAATTACGAACTATATATAGAAACGGAAACATTTTTATACCAATAAAAAAGCCATACAAAATCGCAAAGTATATATACACAAGACGTTATACATAAATAAACTAATTTACGCAATATATAAATTTAGGTCATCGTTTTGTATCATTTATACATTATTATTTTATAAATTAACTAAACGGTGAAGTATTTTATTTACTCTCTAAAATGATCTACAATATGGTAAAAGTCGCCACCATCATCATCATGATGTTAAATTAAATAATATAAAATTAAATAAATAATAAATATATATACAGATATTTTGAAAAAACTAAAGTGTCAATTTTTTCAAATCAATATCTCTCGGTTATTATAACAGATAGAAAAAAAACTGTACAAGACAAAGTTTTAGATAATTTTATGCAGATTAATAAAAAATAATCAGACATTTTTTATCGCCATTATTTTCTGAGATATGACGCAAACTTAATTTTTTTTAAATGGAAACCGTAGTCATTTTAAGTTTTATTATAAAGAAAAATGGACGGCCATGAAAAAGATGAAAGTAAAACAATTGCAGTTGTTAATAGTAATAGTAATATTGTAATTATTAGTTTTACAAAGTTAAACAATATGAGCAATGAAAAACCAGCATAAAGAATAATAATTTTGTAATGATCAAATGGCCTTCTGTATGTAGTATAAACACATTTGCCAAGAGGATAATACGTTTCTTACAAAAATATTATGAACAGATGAATCGCGATTCACTAATTGTGGTATTGTTAATCGTCACAATCAACATAGATGAACTCAAGAGAATTCACGAGAAGTTTCACAGAGAAAACTACAAATTAAATTTTGGTTTAATCTATGATGTGTTTGGGTTAATAATTCTCGGTCCATATATTTTTGCAAGCTCACTAAGTGGAAATGATTACATTCATTTTCTTCAGAAAACATTTGAAGATACGCTCGATTATTTAAATTTATCATTACAAGCAAGATTGAAATGGTTCCAATATGATGGTGCTCCACCTCATAACATGTTGTCTTTACGAATTATTTAAATGATGCTTTTCCTAACTCATAAGTGGGAAGAAATTAACCAATCCCAGAGCCACCTAGATCTCCCAATCTGTGCGCTTTAGAATTTTTTCTGTGGAGTTATGTAAAAAAACAAAGTGTATCAAAAATCATATCAATCCGTGGTGGATCATAAACTAGCTGTTATTGAAACATTTTATTCAATTTACATCAGAATAGTCAAAAAACCATAAATTCAATTTTAAAAAGATATAATTCATGTCATAATAATATTAATAGTGGACTCTTTGGCCATATTTTTTTAATATTAAAATTTCTTTCCCATTAATATTTTGATAATTACAGAATTACTTTATGCTGTTATTTCATTTTGGTTTATCTCTGTAAAACTAATAATTAGAATATTGCTATTATTATTAACAACTGCAATTGTTTTACTTTCATCTTTTTCATGGCTACCCATTTTTTATTTATAATAAAACTTAAAATGACTATAACTCACTTATTTTTTGAAATAACTATGTCATATGTGATATTGGATTAAAGAGAAAAAAATAAACTTTTGAATGAGCCCATAGCTAACTATTGTTTCCATTAAAAAAAATGTAAGTTTGCGTCATATCTCGGAAAATAATGGCGATAAAAATATCTGATTTTTTTTTATTAATCTGCATAAAATTATCTAAAACTTTGTCTTCTACAATTTTTTTCTATCTGTTATAATAACCGAGATATATTGATTTGAAAAAATTGACACTTTTTACTTTTTTCAAAATATCTAGTTACTCTTGATTTTTTTGAAAACTTTGAAAGTGGAATTTTATTCGTCTCGTAAATCTACATTCTTTCCCCCATTTAACCGTTTCTCTATCTCTTGTAGTTTCCGAGATCCCCACAGAGAACGTCTTAAAAAAACTCACCCTGTATATATATCACGCTGCTGATCCTTTTTACAATTTGTTAGAACCCATCCTGTGACTTTAATGAGATATCTCAACGTGGTTGTGTAATATCAATAGTTAATTATTACATGTTAATCAATTAATATTGTCCATCCAGCGTCTCAGATCACTTATTAACTTTAACTTGTTCTCACAGTGAGTAACCAAACTTCAAATCATAAGAAAGACGTAGTTAACTATCCATAACGAGTATGTATGGTTGTTTGTTACTGCTTATCGAAAGGCAAGCAAACACAGATGCAAATAGCGAACACAGCCAAGTTTATCTATTTTTTTTTCTTCAAAGATTTTAGAAATTTCTCAAAATTTTCCGTAACTTTGAAGTAAATCAAAATTTAAACATTTTAGTAAACATAAGAATTAAAAGCTTGCAACAGAATCTTAAATCATATCATGGTGTAATTTAATATGTCTAATTTATTTCATGGTATAATATTTAAAAAAATTAAATGTATCTTTAAAATTATACAATATCACATAAGAAAACAATAAATTATGGTTTTCCTACTAACAACATCACACAGACAGTTTCTGATCTATTATAATTTGTAGTAAACGAAACGGCCTGGTTGAGTATTAATCCAGTTTTTAATGTCGGAACACTATAACACTGTGGCTTCATGTGGATACTAAATAGTTATGGTGCGTACTTACAATTGAAAGGGGAGTTTACAAGTTTAATAATGGAATTTCACCAAGCTATCAGCCTCCTCAATCCGGTATGGTATTTTGGATCTCATCAGATTATTGCATGGAAACTGAGTTTTAATATGTTATAACTTCTGGTATTCTATTGTAATGAGACCAAAATAAATCAATCCATGGCTATAGTTAACAGCGAAAGAACAGTTCAATGTTTTCAAATTATTGACAGTTCTCTGTAATTATCTACTTAATTTATAAACATTAGTTTATACAATAAATATTACCTTAATGCCCTTAGAAACTGCTATAATATAAAAAATAAAGTTACTTAATAAACACGGTAAATCTAAGTGAACTTGCCAAAACATCTAGGCGATGACAGTACTCTAAACAAGCCCAGCCCTAAAAAGGCCTTTAATAGCCATCCTAAATTGAAAAACTATTTTATATAGATAAATAATTATTAAACTTGATGATTTTTTGGTATCGCTATATCAACAAAATAAATTTTAACTCTATGAGAAACTACACTGGCAAATAGTAGGATTAAAATCACTCCGAATATGACCATCGTCAAAAAAACATTTAATTCACGTTCTAAATTAGAATTCTATTTGATATAATCAATCATTAACCTTGAGAATATTTTGGTATCCCTATATCAACAAAATAAATGTTGGGCCTTCTAATTGTTATACAGGGTGAGTTTTTTTCGATGTTCTCTATGGGGATCTCGGAAACTATAAGAGATAGAGGAACGGTTAAATAGGGAAAGAAGTGTACATTTACGAAACGAATAAAATTCCACTTTTAAAGTTTTCAAAAAAGTCAAGGGTAACTAGATATTTTGAAAAAAGTAAAAGGTGTCAATTTTTTCAAATCAATATATCTCGGTTATTATAACAGATAGAAAAAAACTGTAAAAGACAAAGTTTTAGATAATTTTATACAAATTAATAAAAAATAATCAGAAATTTTTTATCGCCATTATTTTCTAAGATATGACGCAAACTTACATTTTTTTTTTAATGGAAACCATAGTTGGCTATGGCTTCATTCAAAAGGTAATTTTTTTCTCTTTAATCCAATATGACATACGACATAGTTATTTCTAAAAATAAGTGAGTTATAGTCATTTTAAGTTTTATTATAAATAAAAAATGGGTAGCCATGAAAAAGATGAAAGTAAAACAATTGCAGTTGTTTATAATAATAGCAATATTGTAATTATTAGTTCTACAAAATTAAACAAAAATGAAAAAGCAGCATAAGAATAATAATTTTGTAATGATCAAATGGCCTTCTGTATGTAGTATAAACACATTTGTCAAGAGGATAATACGTTTCTTACAAAAATATTATGAACAGATGAATCGCGATTCATTAATTGTGGTATTTTTAATCGCCACAATGAACATAGATGAACTCAAGAAAATGCACTAGAAGTTTCACAGAGAAAACTACAAATTAAATTTGGGTTTAATCCATGGTGTGTTTGGATTATTAATTCTCAGTCCATATATTTTTGAAAGTTCACTAAGTGAAAATGATTACTTTCAGTTTCTTCAGAAAACATTTGAAGATACGCTCGTTTGTTTAAATTTATCATTACAAGCAAGGTTGAAATGGTTTCAATATGACGGTGCTCCACCTCATAACATGTTGACTTTACAAATTATTTAAATTATGCTTTTATTTAGTTCTCTTTTTCGTGTAATATATAGAATCGATTATTGCAAATGCTATTCTTGAGTTTTGTTGATAGGCGTAGTAGCTGATTTGGATTTGCATTACTTTTGTTTCTAAAATATTATTTAGTGCTAATACGAGTAACGTAGACTTACATATTTTCGAATTGTCTATTTTTTATGTTATATCCCAAATATCTTTATTATTTTGCGTATTTATTTCTTATTTTATTTGTATTTTAAATATATTTTTGAAGTTTTGGTGTGTTTAAATTATTTTGTTTTTTTTTTCAATTTATTTATTAAATAGCAATAATTACTTTAAAGTAACTAGTTATACATTAATTTAAAACGTATGTAAATAACATTTAAATTTCGCTTCATTGTTATATACAAAAAAACACAATAATGTTAATGGGTGTAATTTTTTTACTCCATAATATTTGCACAATGTTTAATTATTATTGTTAATGCGATTAAAGTGCCACCTTTTGTCTGAGAGTTACACTATGATTAATAATTCATTATAATATAGGCAACTAAATGTACAAAATGAGGACGTAAAAATCTTGCTTATATATTAAAAATTAATAACTTTTGCTAAATAACAAAATATAATAATACAGTTATGTAAAGAAGCAAACAATCCTTCAATACCGATAGCCCGAGAGGGGTCAAATTTCCCACAATTCTCGAGGCGAAGACGGATGAAAAAAGAAGATGAAGTAGCGATATTAGTGCAAATTATAAAATATAATATTTTATAGTAATATATCTTTCTTTCAACTGAAAAAAAAAGCAAAATAATATTAACTATAAAATTTTGTGTTATTTACCAAATATATTGCAGTTAATAATTTTGTTGTTTCTAATCATCTAATTATGTTACTATATTATTGAAAATGGCAGGAAAGGGCAACTAATTAATATTTGTTTATATGCCATCAGCTGGAAAAAATAAATGATATAGTAGATGGCTTTATAATAATTCATATATTCTTTCTTTAAAAACTTCATTACCTAACATTACAATAATGTAGGCGCGAATTAAAGTAGCGTGTTTGAAATTTAGTTCATAAAAGCGCTTCCTTTGAATAGATGGCACTGTCTTGATCGTGGAACAATTTCTAATTTGTTTTCAATTTATGATTTTAGATGATTTTAACATTAATTCCGATCATTAAATATACATACGGAATATGATTAAATTGTTTTATTAATTGTTAGTATTTGCGCAAAACGAAAAACAATAACAAATGACTAACGATAGTCATGTAAATATAGAGCTAGAAGTAAATTCGTAACTAAGCATAAAAAATATATTTTATCTACGATCGTACAGAAAGTAGACGCTTTTTGCATCATTTTTCATTGTAAAAGTGGCTTTTTAAAGCACTAGTGCTTTTTTACGTTTTTATTGCACGGTAATGTCAAACTTTTTTTGTTGCACAGAAATGTCAAATTTGACAGATGAATGAATAGCACAAATTTTCGACGAAACACTTAATTTTTTATTAATTGATACAAATAACTAATAAACTATAAATAAAATATATAATACAAACCAAATGGCAGATTTAAGAACTCTGAAGATTTCATTTAATGCAAGTCGAAGCGATTACAATAAAGCGAACATTTTTTCCATAAATAATAATGGCGGCCGACATTTGTGCAACTTGTTTACTGGTTGCTAAGTAACGCTTTCATTAGTGCACTGCGGGTAATAGTATATTGTTCAACGAGTGACGAAAGTAACATTTTTTTAAGCGAGAGAACAGTTTACCAAACGAGGCGAAGCCGAGTTTGGTAATGTTCGCGAGCTTAAAAAAATGCTTTCGACGAGTTAAACACTATACTTTTTCTACTACCTTACCTATGATACTAACAAACTTTTATTATTATATAAACAAATACTTTATTTTGAATTAAAAATTACAAAACTACATATCATATTTAAATTACTTACTATTTAAATATCAAATTTTCCGACAATTTTGCAAAATATGCAAATAGCACAGTGAATATTAATTTACGCGATTATCTGTCTTAAATTCCATGAATTTTACATATATTTCTTCATACCTCTTTTTCGATTTTTCTGATAATAAATCCACATAGGTTTTCTCAGCTTGATTTACTATTTCTGGTGCAGTATTGGAAAGATCTAAATCACTTACTGAATCAGAAATCATGATATGATGAAGTTACGAACAGTGCAAATTCAAAAACTGACGTTTAATAATGACACGATATAGTGACAGTAGGCAACTAGACGGAGGTGAAAATTTGTAGGTAACTTTCGTCCCTAGTGACGAAAGTTAGCGTTATGGGATTTTCTCTCACTAGTGACGGAACTCAAATTTTCGCTGGAGTATTCGGTGACGAAAAATGTCTTTTTATAAAGGGTAGTAGAAAAAATATGTTTTCATTAATTGAATTATTGAAATGACATTAAAATATTACTCATAAGAATATATTCTTTGAAATCATTTACGATCGAAGATAAAATTTTGTAAGGCACACGTGTAAAAAGTTTCTTTATTGCACTCCTGGCTTTAAAAAAACTCGCTCGTTCCTCGCTCGTGTTTTTAAACGCCAGTTTGTGCAATAAAGCATCACTTTTTACACTTGTACCTTAAATAACTATTTTCTACTACCCTTTATAAAAAGACAATTTTCGTCAACCAATACTCCAGCGAAATCTTGAGTTCCGTCACTAGTGAGAGAAAATCCCATAACGCTAACTTTCGTCACTAGGGACGAAAGTTACCTTCAAATTTTCACCTCCGTCTAGTTGCCTGCTGTTACTATATCGTGTCATTATTAAACGTCAGTTTTTGAATTTGTACTGTTCGTAACTTCATCATATCATGATTTCTGATCCAGTAAGTGATTTAGATCTTTCCAATACTGCACCAGAAATAGTAAATCAAGCTGAGAAAACCTATGTGGATTTATTATCAGAAAAATCGAAAAAGAGGTATGAAAAAATATATGCAAAATTCATGGAATTTAAGGCAGATAATCGCGTAAATTCATATTCACTGTGCTGTTTGCATATTTTGCAAAGTTGTCGGTAAGTAATTTAAATATGATCTGTAGTTTTGTAATTTTTAATTCAAAATAAAGTATTTGTTTATATAATAAAAGTTTGTTAGTATCATAGGTAAGGTAGTAGAAAAAGTATAGTGTTTAACTCGTCGAAAGCATTTTTTTAAGCTCGCGAACATTAAAACTGTTCTCTCGCTTAAAAAAATGTTACTTTCGTCACTCGTTGAACAATATACTATTTTAGTCCAAATGATGCCTCTAGCTTCATATAAATTGGGTAGTTAGTTCAATTGTTCTGATTCTTCACATAAATTAACTAACAATGTATGAAAGGTTATATATGGGTTGAGGGCAATACAATATTGATTAGGAAGGATTAATTAAAACGTTTCTTTGCAAATTTAGCATTAAAGGTCATACACGCTGAGATATAGTATTATTTTTATGTAGATAGCTTATTAAAGCGTGTCTGAGTTTGATATAAGAGCATGAACAGATTTGGATAAATGGGATTGCATCATAATCTAGAAAGGTTCTATATCGACTTATAAATGTGAATAGATACTTTGATAGAAAGTTGCTTTTATTTAATGCTAACAACTATTTTTATTTCATGTTTTATATATAATATTTTTAAAAGGTTTAAATAATAGTTTTGAATACAATAGAAGGCGTAGATATATGCAGACTTGTATGAATTATCGGTGTTACAGATAATTACTGAGATGATAATAGAAAGGATTTGGAGGTATTAATTCATTGACTATGGAGGCTTCTACTTCGTTATACATTTTAATCACAAATTAAACACAATAATTACTTTGTTTTGTATAACAGTTATTTATTTAAACGGTGACCAAGGTTTCAATACATTCACGTATCATTATCAAACCGAAAGTAGTTTAGGTTACTTTCGGTTTGATAATGATACGTGAATGTATTGAAACCTTGGTCACCGTTTAAATAAATAACTGTTATACAAAACAAAGTAATTATTGTGTTTAATTTTTGGAGGTATTAATTTTTATGTACCGTTTGGTGAACTAGGCTTGGATTAGATTAAACACATAAAAATTAATACCTCTAAATCCTTTCTATTGTCTCCTTTGCAATTCTCTGTAACAATCAAAAATGGTTTCTCTATTTTAAAAGTGTCTAATGTAACCTGGACAGGGTCATCACCGATAGAAAGTAAATATTGTGGTCGATTGAAAATATAAGTCAGAATTTTGATTATTATAGCATCTCAAATTATTGTTTCAAATAGTCCTGAATTTAGCGTGGTACAAATGCCATGATTGCTAATATCTGGCGATTTTACAGTCTACAGCTTATCAGAATGAATGATCGCTAATGTCTGTATGAAAAGATGAGATTAATTGATGGATTTTGGGATATTTTGATTTTGAGTTATTAAAGGATTACATGGGATTCATATATGATTTAGTACAAATGTGGATCGTTAGAAAACTTATGGGTTCATTGCAAGGAAAATAAAATAAAAACCCTTAATGAGTGGACTTATAGTAACATTTTTAAAAACGATTTTGATTTACATTTCCACCAACCGCGCAAAGATACACGTCAAAAATTCGACTTATTAAACATCAAAATTAAAGCATTGAATGATGATGAAAAGAATACTCTTACAGAAGAACACGATGTCCATTTAAGACTGGTAGAATCAGCTAGAAAGTCAATTAAGCAAGAACAGTAACAATTCAGATTATTATTTCGCTTTTTCGATTTGCAAAAAGCATTAATAATAATAAAGTCTTTATTTTCCAGTGAAACTACAAATAAATGGTACTATCCAAAGTTAACTACTTCAATAGCATATTATAAACGCAATATGTACGTTCTAAATTTGGGTATTCACAATTTTCATAACGATAATGTTCACGTGTACGGTTGGAATGAAACTATTGCATTAAGAGGTGCTCAAGAAATAGTTTCGTGCATCCTAAAATATGTTCAAAATTTAAGAAGTGAAAGACACATTATAGCTGACAGTGACATGTGTGCAGGACAAAATAGAAACATTAAGGTAGCTGTAATGTGGCTAAAAAAAAGTCCAAACTGTTGAAAATAAATTGGGAATCATAGATTACAAATTTTTAATATCTGGACATTCGTTTTTACCAAATGATAGAGATTTTGGCATAGTAGAAATGGCATTAAAAAAAATAATTTACTGTTTGTCAATCGAGATTATTACAATATTGTGAAAAAGTGTTGTAAAAGTAATAACTTTATTGTACATGAAAGGAGACAAGAAGATTTTGTATCAACGAAATTTTTAGAAGACGAAATTTTTAAAAGGATAAAGAATTTTAACGGAACATCAATAAACTGGTTAAAAATATGTTGGATGCGTTTTATAAGAAATGAACCGTATAAAATTTTCTATTAAACATCAATCAATGAGAATAAAAATGTTAAAGTCCTGGATTTATTACCACGTCGGGGTAAACCAAGAAAGTTCGAAAATATTATATTGACACCACAGTATAAAAATATCAGACAAATTACAACAGCAAAATTCAATGACCTAATTGACCTATTACGATATATACCACCGAAAAATCATGGTTTCTTAAAATTCCTTTCACACACACAAAATATAGATAAAATTGTTTTGTAATTTATGTTTGTAATTTTGTACGTTATATAGTTAAAAAATGTTTTGAATCACATAAATTACGTTTTTGAAGTGTTGTAGAGGTATGTAAAATAAAATGAGTATTGTTTTTTTCTTAATTTGAAACATGTTAAATTGTATCAAATGGATTTGGGCTCCTTCAAATTTTATAACGAATCTGGCTGTTAATTTTGAAAGTGGCTAACTCTATTCTTGGTAAAAAAACGCATATTATTCACTTAATAATTGACATTATTTTAATATGAACTATAAATTTAACACCTTTATATACACTTAAGCAGTATGGCCCATTAGTATATTTTCAATTGCATTGAATCACAAACCCTTAACTATTTTAATTTAAGTATAAATGTACTTAGGTCACTTTCAAAATAAACAGTTCATATGTTAGTTCTTAAACAAAATAATATTTGCAAGGTTTTATTAGGTAAATCGTAGTAACACATATATAAGAAAAATAATATTTTGATAACAAAATATTAATACTTTAGATTAGTTAAATCATTAATCAAAACAAACAAGTGTATTTCCCCTTTGAGCCCGCGAAGATGCAAGGAATTCGTTTCGAGACCGAATCAAACCGGTTATTATCAAACAAGAGTGTTCTAAAATAAACACAAGTCATTGAATTTATTGACTGCTGGATGGAAGGTTATCGCTTCTGTGCAGTAATAAAAGTGGTAATCCGGCCATAGTTTCACTTTCTGAACTGGATATTTCCAGTTTCTCGTCATGTACCACTGACCCGCGGTGTCATTACGATTATCAACTGTTAATTATGGCGTGTTTATGTATCCGTTCATGTTATGCACATTCGCCTGTCAGGACTCGGACACGTTCTCTCCGGTTTTCTAACTGCTGAGAACTTGAATTACATTTATCTCCGGGGCATTTTGCTCTTTGCCATGTAATTACTCGCTTCTTGAGCAATCTTTGTGATTATTGTAGGATGTAATGCGCACTTTTTATCTGTTTGAAGTTACGACATACCTCTTTCTATAATTGATATTTTAATTTATCAGGTTTGTAAAAAATGTAAACTTATGAAAGAGTATTATTTTTGCTTAAAACTCATAAAGTTCAAAAAAGTGGAAAACATATGTCTTAACGTGAAATCACAGTTTATTAAACGAAGTGTTTAGTTTTGAACCACCAGAAACTTTAGAACAAAAATTATTAATATCCTCTTCCAAACTTTATCCTAAGACTAATTAAATACAAAAAAACAATTGTGGAACCTTATTGGGACGAAATTAAAAAAACTGACTAATATAGGAAAACTGACAGAAAATACAGGTTCCAATTTGAAAATGTTTCTTTACAGAGGAACAATCAATAGTAAATGTCTTTGCAGACCATTTTGATAGCAGTTATACCATGATAGTTAATGATGCATTTAACGACTTTTTTAATACAGTTAACATTATACGATAATTTTAAAAATACCGCCATCTCTTATACTCCCGATAAAGATATAAAAGGGGAAAAATATTAATTGTCTACCTTTCCTAGAACATACCCAAAGAGTAGAAACAGGGCATTATTACATGCAAATAATTTTTGATGATAAGACGCATTAGACGTGTCAATTTATCGTCCAATTACCGAGCTTCCAGTCTTGGGTAAAATATTTGAAAACATTAAAAATAAATTAAGGCTCCATATCCCTCCTTGCCAATTTGGTTTCCTTTAAAATCGTTCCACATCTTTATTACTAGAAATCTGCAATTGTCCTACTAGACATTCAAAAAGCTTTCGACCCAGTTTGTCATTGAGGTTTGCTGTTTAAATGCAATTCCTTAAAAATCCCACCTCATCTCCTTAACTTAATTATAACAGCTTTTTTTTCAATCGACTCCTACAATTTTAAATCCGAAATACCCTATCACGCGCCGTAACAAGATATTCCTCAAGGATCTCATCTCTCGCCAATCATTTAAATATAATAATAATAATAATAATAATATACTTTATGGTCCAACGGGATAACCATTTACAGGACAAAAATTAACAATATACGCATAATAAATGTGTAAGAACTATGATACAAATAAGAAGGAAAAAAAACTTGCGGTGCATTTTATCAAAAAGCATTTGTTGACAAGCATAAAATAGAAACCATACTACTATGGCATATTCAAGCTTACTAATCACCATTGAATAGAACAAAGTTTTTAATAGTTCCACATCATTAAAATATTTTGATATCCGCATATTAATGCCCAGAGATCGATAAGCAGACGCAAAAATCAATTCTAAGTGATTGTTAAAAGACATATGTGAATCAAAAGTTATACCAAGATCTTTAATATTAGTTTTGTGTGAAAGCTGTTGATTATTGTTTGAATATGTGTACAATAATGGAGATTTACCACGATAACAGGTAATTGAATAACACTTGTCAACAGAACAAGTCCATTGGTGTCACACCAATGAGAAAGTAAATTTAAGTTATTCTGTAAAACTTCCATATCTTGATGTGTATTCACTTGCATGAATATCCTAATATCATCTGCATAGGCAAGAACTGGGCAATTAAGCGTAGAAAGTAGATCATTTATGAAGATAACAAACATTAGTGGACCAAGATTCGAACCCTGCGGTACCCCGGAAGAAGCAACATACTCATATGATCTGTAGCCATTGTATGATACATAACACAGTCTATTACTTAAATAAGACTTCATAAGCTTGATACCAGAGGGACACAAACCTATAACGTCAGGTTTCTTCAGCAGTATCTTATAATTGAGCGTATCAAATGCGCGAGATAGATATGTGTATAATATATCCACCTTCCCACGAGTATCTAATATTTCACATATATATTGGGTGATTGAGGCCAGATTAGTAACTGTGGATATTCCTGGTATAAAGCCATATTGGTAAGTTGATATGTAAGGGCATATGTTAGAATAAATGTTTAGATATATCACTTGCTCAAACACTTTTGCAAAGTTGGATAGAATAGAAATACCCCGGTAGTGGGATAAAACTGACTTGTACCCTTTTGTGAACCGGACAAATTCTCGCTATCTTCCAAGCCTCTAGAAAAACACCGATGCTTATAGCTCTATTAATTATTATCGACCAAGGTTTTGACAGTATGAACCTGCAATCACGAACAAGAAAACTGGGTATTAAATCATCACCTGCAGTAAATTTGTTAGGAAACCGAGACATAATTTTTACCAAATCATCTTCAGTGATAGGGGAGATCTGCAATGACGAATTATGATTTTTAAATTCTTTATCATGCTCCCAATTAACATTTAATGAAGCGGAGGAAAAGTTATCTGCGAAAACTCCAGCAAATCCATTGACAATCACCTGTGGATCAGAGTATTCGCTAGAGTCATTAAATAATTTAGTTGGAATTCTCGATTGCCCTTTTTTACGATTTAGGAATTTCCATAATTCAGTAGGATTGTGACAAAGATCTTAGTCGTTTGAATTCATTTATATAAAATACATTTTTGGTTTTAAGCCATTTTTTTTTGCAATATACATTATTTTTCCATACCGGATAGTTGGATTTTCTATTAACTTTCTTCGGAGTGTGTAAGTTAATAACAGTAAATATGACATCATTAAATAAGCTCACAGATTCGTCTACGTTATTGCACTGTTGTAAAAATGACCAGTCAATTTGACCCAAGTCATGGTATAATAGCATATAATTTACTTTGCGAAAATCATAGCGAATATTATTATTATAAGGAAACTTCTTCGCTTGTGATACAGTTGTTATATGAAAAGAGATTTCTAGCACAGGATGGAATAAATCTTCAGGAATAATAGGCACCGATATATTATAATATTTATAACCCCGACCTACATTATCTCAATCCTTGAGAGTAATTCAAATGGAGATATATATTTTCTTAGTGAGTCCAAAAAGAAAAATGTGTACCCAAAATTTATTTAAAACAAATTCCAGAAATTCAACCACAATATAAAAAATTGGTGATGTGGCCATCATACTTTAACTATATTTTTTTTCGAAAAGTAAAATGTTTGCGTATAATGATTATTCTTAATAATTTGCTCAATTTTCAAATTTCATGTAACTCCTATAGTTTATTAGCAATAGGCAACAAATGTCAAACTTATTATTTTTTTTCTCGGAAGTTAAGATCTTTATAAAAAATATGTTTCAATAAAACATGTTCAGTTTATCATACCCCCTTAACTTTTGTTTGAAAAGTTATGCAATATTTTTCAAATTTTATATAGGGAAAGTAAAAATGATGTAGAATCCATCAACAATTAGCAATTAAAGTTATTGTGTATGTGTAGGGTGGGTGGGTGGTCTCTAACTCACCCTCCAATCAGTAAAACATAAGCGATGGTTTTAAATATTTTTTGATAATGTTTTACTATTTTACTGCATATACATATAAACTTTAATTCCAATAAAATTAATTACAAAACCTCTTTAATGAAAAAGAAATTAAACAAGTAAAATTTTTGAGTGAGTAAATATGTACAAATTTGATGCATGATGGGTGGACAGACTTGAAATCGAAAGCAGATAAGATTTAGTCATTTATGTTTAAACTTAAATTTTGTTTTTTTTTAAATTTTTTTATTACATACAGGGTTTTATTGTTTAGCAGCAAAATCATCAACGATTAAAGCAATTAAAGTTATCATGGTGGATGGCCTCTATCTACCCTCCAATCAGTCATAAGCGAGGGTTTTAGTTAAAAGTAAAATGTAAAGAAACACAAAATAATTGCAAATTTTAATTGATGTATTCATACAAATTTTTAAAATAATTTTTGATGATGTTTAACTGACTGGAGGGTGCGATAGAGGCCACTCACCCACTCTACATATACATATAACATTTAATTCCTTATCGTCTCGCGGTTTCCAATAAAATTAAATACAAAACTTCTTTAATGAAAGAGAAATTAAAAAGGTAAAATTTTTGAATGAGTAAATATGTACAAATTTGATGCATGATGGGTGGACAGACTTTAAGTCGAAATCAGATAAGATTAGCTATAGAAAGTCATTTATGTTTAAACTTAAATTTTGTTTTTTAGTATTTTTTTAATTACATACAGGGTTTTATTGTTTAACAGCAAAATCATCAACAATTAGCAATTCAAGTTATCATGTATATGTAGGGTGGGTGGGTGCCCTCTATCCATACTCTAATCAGTAAAACATAAGCGAGGATTTTAGTTAAAAGTTATAAAATGTAAACAAACACAAAATAGTTGAAAATAGTTGTGGGTGGGTGGCTTCTATCCACCCTCCAATCAGTAAACCATAAGCGAGGGTTTTAGTTAAAAGTAAATGTAAGGAAACACAAAATAATTGCATTTTTCAATTGTTGTATTCATACAAATATTTCAAATAATTTTGGATTTTTGATGATGTTTTACTGACTGGAGGGTGGGATAGAGGCCAACCACCCTACATATACCAATAAACTTCAATTCTTTATCATCTCGTGGTTTCCAATAAAATTAATTACAATTTTTTTTGACTAAAAAAGAAATTAAAAAGGTAACTTTTTTGAGTGAATAAATTTGTAAAAATTTAATGCATGATGGGTGGAGAGACTTTAAATCTAAATTAGATAAGATTAGCTATAGAAAGTCATTTATGTTTAAACTTAAAATTTTATTTTGGTTTACTTTTTATTGCATAAAGGGTATTATTGTTTTTAGCTGCAAAATCATCAACGATTAGTAATTAAAGTTATCGTGTATATGTAGGGTGGGTGGGTGGCCTCTATCTGTCCTTCAATCAGTAAAACATAAGCGAGGGTTTTTGTTAAAAGTTGTAAAATGTAAACAGACACAAAATAATTGCATTTTTTAATAGATGTATTCATACAAATATTTAAAATCATTTTTGATGATGTTTTACTGATTGGGGGTGGGATAGAGGCCACCCACCCACCCTACATATACAGTTTAAATCGAAATCAGATAAGATTAGCTATAGAAAGTCATTTATGTATAAACTTAAATTTTGATTTTGTTTTATTTTTAATTACATAAATGGTTTGATTGTTTTTAGCAGCAAAATCATCAACGATTGGCAATTAAAGTTATCATGTATATGTAGGGTGGGTGGGTGTCTGGCATCTATCCACCCTCCAATCAGTAAAACATAAGCGAGGGTTTTAGTTATAAGTTTTAAAATGTAAACAAACACAAAATTTTTAATTGATGTACTCAATATTTTAAATAATTGTTGACCATGTTTTACTGACTGGAAGGTGGGATAGAGGCCACTCACTTACCCTACATATACATATTAGCTTTAATTACTGATCGCGTCATGGTTTGCAATAACTTTAATTACAAAATTTGAATAAAAGAAATTAACAAAGTAAAATTTGTGAGTGTGTAAATTAATAGGGATTATATACATTATACGTGGAAAGGCTTAAAAGACTTAAACTGTATTCTTAATATAAACCAATATGGTTTCAGGCTTAGGAGAAATACAACCACTGCAATATTAGCACTCATTCAGACCATAAACGAGGGTTTGGAGGCAAATCACATAATCTCAACCCAGTTTTGTGATTTGTCCAAAGCCTTCGACTGTGTATCCCACGATATTCTTTTAGATAAATTAAGCAGATACCAAATCACCGGAACTAGCTTAAAACTATTAAAAACATACTTAATTAATAGAAAACAAGTAGTGTCATTTAATAATACCACTTCTGGCATCAAAGACATAAATTGCGGGGTGCCTCAAGTCTCTGTACTTGGGCCCCTACTGTTCCTAATGTTCATTAACGACTTGCCTACTTTCATGCAGAACATCCGAGTGGTATTATTTGCCGATGACACTACTCTAATTAATATATTACATGAGCCCTCGAAATTACAAGAATTAATGGATACATCACAGTCAAAGGCTTTAGGCTGGTTCAAACAAAATAAACTTAAATTAAATATTTCTAAAAGCGAAACATTATGGTTCACTCAAAAGAAAATTGTTAACCCGTACACAAATCCTGTAAAATTTCTGGGTATATATCTCATCCTTAACATGGAAGCATCATATTAATTACTTGGGTAGAAAACTGAGTAAAAATATTTACCTTTTACGCAATCTGCGTGATTGTACCCATCCGAAAGTGCTTTGGACAGCTTACCATCATAGTTTGTTTGCATCTTTAATGCACTATGGAGTGCTCATTTGGGGTCACTCCAGTCATACGTACCGGATTTTTGGACTGCAGCGAAAAGTAATTCGCATAATAACAGGTGTAGGCTTCAGAGATGATGTCAGACACAAATTTATTGAGTATGGTCTACTTACTTTCCCATGTATTTACATCTACCATGCACTAATGTACACCAAATTAAATATTTCTACCTATACAACTCGGGATGATGTACACAATCATAATACAAGGTCTTCCCACAAAATCAACCTAGAATTCCTTCTACAACAAACTGCCTCAAACAGTGAGGGATTTAGCTCTGCCTTTATTTGAGGAACACATAAAGAAGTTATTAATACAGAATGCGTTTTATTCATTTAGTGAATTTATGGAAATGTCTTAATTGTTTTTAAATTCTAACCCATATTCGTATGTAAGTATTCTTTATGTATTTTATCGCTGTTTTTAAAGTAGTGTGTCTACCTATATTTTTTACGTATTTTATATGGTATTGTATATTGTAATTTTATAACTGTGATATTTATTTATTTTAATTTGTTATTCATCATATTTCAATCTTGAATGAGTATCACACGTTTTTATATATTTATATATTTCTATTTATAATTGTATTTTTGACCTATGTAAAACACTCAAATGTTAATAACATCAATAAATTATTATTATTATTATTATTATTATTATTATTGTAGGTTTAAAATATTCAACACCAATTGGAGTTCAAAGTGAATACAATATCATTTATAAAACATATGAAAATTAAAGGACCAAGACTTGACCCTTGCGATACACCACTTGTAGCAATAAATTCGGATGATTTAAAACCATTATAATGCACATATTGGGTTCTATTACGAACATTGGCGAAAAACCAAAATTAGAAATCTTCTCTATTATAATGTTATAATTAATGCTATCGAACGCTTTTTTAAAATTTAAATAAATCGCATCCAACTGCCCACGTCTATCCAAAACTTCTTCTCTATAAATTGAGTAAAATTTAGCAGATTCGTGTACGTTGATCTGTTAGAAACAAATTCATGTTGGCAAGGCGTAATACTAGACGAGACATGATAATAAAGTTTAATAGACATAATACTTTCAAACAACTTGGTAAAATTATTTATTATCGCGATTGGTCTGTAGTTACTAACACAATTTTTATCACCTGATTTAAAAATAGGACAAATCCGAGCAACTTTCCAAACATGAGGAAATGAAGCAGTTTTTAAAATTAAGTTGAAAATATGTTTTAAAGGTTTAACAAAAAAAGCTATACAAGCTTTTACAATAATAGAAAGCATTCTATCTGGACAACAAATGAAAGTAGATTTTAATTTTTTAGCGGCTGATATTATATCATCATCAGATAAATAGTTAATATGTAAAGTTGTGTTAGAACTCGTAGTTAAAATCGGGTTAAAATTGAAATTTGAAGCTGGTTCATACACACTCTTGAAAATGTTTGCAAAACTATTAATAATTTCATGCTCAGTTTCAATAACAATATTACCGCTTTTCATGATACCGGGAATTCGGGAGGATGACCGTTTTTTATTAACAAAAAAAACTTTTTGAGGTCCTGTTTTATAAATGATTCTTGTTGTAGAATATAAGAACGATAATCTTTGTTAATTTCCACCTTTACAACACGTCGTATTTTTCTGATTTTGCTAGTGTAGAAATTGACTTTGCACCGTTTTTGTAATTTTAAATATCTCGACTTAACACGAATGAGTCTCTTAGTATTTTGAGAAAACCATGATGGAAATTTGGGCTATTCTTGATGTTTTATAATGGGAACACTTTTCTTGAATATATAATGCAGTTTGGAATACAATAGTGAAGCAGCTTTAGTAGGGTCTTTAGAGAATATAATGTCACCCCAACAACACTCTAATATGTTGTGCCAAATTGGCTCGTTTAGAATTAAATTGTAATTCAATTGGTTTGGTCTTAAATACGGGCGAACTAATATTTTTAAGAGCAACATTAAAACATGGGAGGATGATAATTATCTATGCCTACAACTGGATCAGCAAGGTTTAAAATTTTACAATTAATACTATTTGTATGCAGTGCCACGTCTAAAAGTCTATTCTTTGAATTTAATATATTGTTTACTTGAAACCATTTATTAAAAGTAATGAAATTTATTAATGAATCAGTTTGAGGAGTCGAGTCGAGTCGTAAAAATGTGGTAAGTTAAAATCGCCAGTAATTAATGTAGGTGCTCCAAAATTAATGTACTGTTCAATTAAATCAAAAATAAAAGTTTGTAAATTGGAGTTTGGTGATAAGTAAATACGAACAATATTAATAGCTTCTGAATTAATGTGTATTTTCACGCCTTCAATATCAATATTGTTTGTTGATAATCCGAATCCATTGATTCGTTGTGGTAAATATTTACGATCGACTGCAAGCAAGCATTCACCTAATTTTTCCCAACTCTGTCAGCCCGGAATACAGAGAAATTAGAAGGAAACAATTCAGCATCAAATATGCCATGATGTAACCATGTTTCGGTAAAAGCATAAATTCCATTATCCGCTGATAATATATTATTGAATAAAGTTTGCGTTTTCGTCGCTAAACCCCGAACGTTTTGATAATAAATTTGGAGAGAAAATGGATTACTAGATGTACTTAAGCGGTTTTTGAAAAAGGTTGGCCATGATTATAAGCTGCGATAGTTGGATTATCGTTTATAAATTTTATTTTTAGATTAGATTCACCATTCTTTTGACGGTCATTTAATTCTGCATACAATAGCTTTAAGCGGTTTCTTTGCATGGCAGTTTGGTCCCTTTTAAATTTTATATTACTACCGGATATATTGTAAGAAGCTTTCAAGATTTTAGCAGTTGTTTCCTTCTCATCGAAGATTAATTTTAATGGTCTTGAGTTGGATTCGATCTTCTTTCCTAGGTGAAACAATGATTTAGGAGCCGGGAAATTACCAAAAGGTTGCAATATTGCAGAACTTCTGCAAGGTCGTGTTTTGTCCTGTTGCTGATTTTAACATCATTTGATTCAGGCAGATCATATAAAAATATGAAATAGGTTTAAGGAATAATAACACTTTGCTAGTATCACGAATTTTTACACTTTTTATTGTGACTAGTTTCGTCCTATTCGAACATTATCAAACGAATGTATTAATAATGTCCGAATAGGACGAAAGTAGTCACAATAAAAAGTGTAAAAATTCGTGATACTAGCAAAGTGTTATTATTCCTTAAACCTATTTCATAATCAAGATGTATCACAAAGTCATGGCTTCAACAATCAATCATATAAAAATAGGTTGTATTTTCTACTATTTCTATCGGTAACTTCCTCGATGGCTTCACTTACCACATAATCAAATATTATTTGTTCATTCACTCCGTGATTGGAAGCTTGTGCTAATTGGAGTTCAATAGTGTCTAGGTTGTCATATAATTCTTGCATCTTTTCTTCCAATGAAGAGAGTTTTTGCTCAATATTTTGAAATTCAACCTTAAATGGCTCAAAATGTTTTTGTAGTAGTTTATCAAACATTTTTCTAATTGTGAGGTTTGTTTGGAATTAAACACATCCGGTGAGAGATCACCGCCCATAGCCAATCGTGAAGGAGTTTAACGGCATTTGACACAAGTAAAGTTTGCTACGCATTTTCTTCAATTGATTTTTTTTCGTCTCCAGATAAATCTGCGCATCTGGAGTGGCATCACTTGTCACGAGGTCCAATACATTTCAGGTAGAAATATATAAATATGTATAATAGGATACTGATTTATTGTATTTTTTTTATTTTATAAGACATGTTTTAGAAGAGTTTGTGAGAGAATGAGAACCTAATTTAATAAAAAAGTTAGTCTTTTATAATAATCGTTCTGCTCAGATATTAAGATGAGGATGAGTCTATAATTATTGCATCAGCGACTAACAATGTTTGAAAAATGTGTAAAATACAAAGTTTTTTTAATAATCCGCAAAAATTAAATTTAAAGCAGAACAAAAGATTATTTTTTATTAAAAAAGAATATTACAAAGTTGTTTGCTCTTCTGGGTCGTTATTTTACTTAATTTATATAGCAATTTTTATTCACGCTTGAAGCAAATATTGTTATTATACATCATATATATTAGTTTGTACATGAATATTGTATTTTATATTTCCAGTTGTTAAATAAATCATTATTTCTATCTAAGTTTAAATCCGAACTTAAAAGAATTTCATCTCAATTTTGATATCTGTTATTGTTTATTTACGATCATTTTTATGTGTATTTTAATTTTATGTTTCATTGTGAATTATGTTATTTCTAATCTAAAAAGTGATTCCGTTTAATAAGTATATTATTATTATTAAATATTTTTTTTTAATATTCATATATGTAAATACCTCAAAACTGTTATTATTTTATTTTGTATTTATATTACAATTTATAAAATAGGCAACAAACCTATTTATTTACTTCTAAATATTTAATGAAAACAAAATTATAAATGTATTATTAAATGTTTACAAAATCCATTATACTAACCTTTAACCTAATTCTACGATGCAGAATAACAAAAAAAATGTTTTGATAGCGGCCATTGAAATTGTCCGTATGATCTGAGACACGCTGCAATAATGAATTGATTAGACGAGCGTCGAAAAAAATCAACAGCTGATAATATCCGGCAAGTTTGTATATAAAGCGGCGGAGTTGTCTTAGATTACTTTGAAAGTGAAACCGTCTGCAAGAGGCGATTTTGTAACAAGAAGTGCGCGCGAGTTTCTCATTTGCAGAAAACATGCCGCCGAATGTAAGTAATTAATTGTTTAACTAGTTACATCGTTTCAATTCAATTTCAATTTATTGAATCGAAAAATTATAATAATTATATTCATTTTATGTTTTAAATTATTTATATTTTTATTAAATTTCGTTTTGTGTAAAGTGTTTTGTATTATGATGAACTAAATCAAAATCCTTTTTAAATTGTTGAAAATCACCTGTTAAAATAAGTTTTTTTGATTTTAAAAATATAGTAGAAATAGTTTATGATAAATTCTTCAATGTAGGCCATACCGTACCTTTGTACATAATTTAAGATTAAATGGATTTGTAATAAACTAATAGAATCATATTTATTTTATTTATTTATATAAATAACACTAATTTTTCATCAGACTTATATTTTTGAATTGTTAAACATCTAGCTTCCATAAAATTTGTATTATTATGCTTAGTTTGGTTAATTTTAAATAAGATCTTGCGACAGAAAATAAAGCTTTTGTAAATGTTTAAAGTGTAAGCTCAAACTCTGTACATACATACAGATTTCTAGAAGCTAGAAATGGATAGAATCCTAAAATGATTCACCGTTGATTGAAATATTGTACAATATTTCAATCAACGGATTCACCCTGTATTTTATAGTAGTGTTATTTTATGATATTATTTTTATTGATTTTGTAAACAATTAATTAACTGTATTGTAATTTATGGTATTTTCTATTTTCACATGTTAACAATTTTTTTAAACGTATAACATAATTTTAGGTTTAAATACCTTTTTATAAAGGAACGATTGCGATTTTTTAGTTTTTAAAATAAGCTTTAATAGATACAGGTTAAAAAATGCAATATTATCTTTTGAAATGATAATATGTATTATTTAATTTTAATAAGTTAATGTAAAATGTATTCATTATTAGTTTGGCTACTGTTAAAAGTTATCATCTAAAATATATTCTATGCAGCATTTCATTAAATTATGATATTTGTTTCGTATAAATGTAATTCATTAAGTATAATGTAACTTTCTTTAAATAATTGCGTATTTTATTTTAGCAAAAGAACATAGCCCAATGTTCAGGTCTGAGGGTGGCCCTTATTGGTCAGAGCCAATTCGCTGCTGACGTTTTCCAAAGACTCCGAGAGCACGGTCATATTATTGTTGGAATCTTTACTATTCCCGATAAAGGAAACAGAGCAGATCCATTAGGTAGGATTATGTTATTATTATTTATGTTCAATTGTAAAAAATTCTATTTTAATTAATTATTAAATATTATTCATGTTGTAATTTAATATCTATCATAAAGTAACCAGTGTTATTTATTAGGAGTATATATTAATGTGTTTATTGAATTTTTTATAGCAAAAATTGGTGAAGAATTCAATGTTCCAGTCTTTAAAATCAAAGCATGGAGAAAAGCAGGAAAACCTATTCCAGAAATTTTGGACATGTACAAAACAGTCAACGCGGAACTTAACGTACTACCTTATTGCTCACAATTCATTCCGATGGAAGTCATAACATACCCCCGCCTGCAGAGTATTTGTTACCACCCTTCAATTCTTCCCAGACACCGAGGAGCCAGTTCAATAAATTGGTAAACTTTAAACTCCTGTTGCGTGTAAAAACTGAATGAATTTAACGATTATATTTATCATAGGACATTGATTTGTGGTGATAAAGAGGCAGGCCTTTCAATATTCTGGGCCGATGATGGATTAGACACAGGACCAATTCTCCTTCAAAATAAATGCGACGTAGAGGAGGACGATACAGTCGATAGCCTTTATAACAGATTCCTTTATCCAGCAGGAGTTACGGCCGTGGCTGAAGCAGTTGATTTGGTAGCGAATGGGAAAGCTCCAAGAATTGTACAGAGTGAAAAAGGAGCGACATATGAACCAATGTTAAATAAACCAGAACATCAAAAGGTGATTGTAATTTGCATTAATGCTAAATAGCACATCAAAAATAATAGAAAGATTAAAGATAATACTAAATAACACAAAACGATAATATTGAGTTGACTCATTCCTCCACAGAATGAATAAATTATTGATATTAAATATTAGTTATTTATGTAATCATAAGAATGGTGGCCACCGTTACTACGTGGTAATTCATGATAAAAACTTTAAACAGTTTAATGGTTAATTTAAGTAATATTCAAAACAATGATAATAATCAGAATATAGGTATTTTTTATACTTCACTAACATTTTTGTATTAAAGTGTAATTTATTTTTAGATTGATTGGAATAAAACTGGACAAGAATTACATAACTTTATCAGAGGAATGGATTCTGTTCCAGGAGCCAGTTGTAGAATTAGGTTGCCGTGCAATGAAAAATACGACGATGCATTGCTGTTCGCATCTTCGATTTGGAAAAAGTCGAAACCGATCGGTGAAGAAATTGAGGTCGAAGGAAACATTGCTGGAATTGTCCACGGAGAAGGTCTACTGTTACGCGGAAGTGATGATGAATGGGTGAACGTTAAACGCATCAAAATCAACGGTTAGTACATAAAATATCGCAAAGAGTTACCTAATTTTATTTTATATTTTTAATGACCATAGATTTATTTTGTGATACATCTTGAAGTTCCTAATCATCTTATGAAAAATCTTGATTAGAAATTAAAAACACTTGGTTTGTTTTACAGAATATATTCTGTGAAACAAACCAAGTGTTTTTAATTTCTAATTCAAATATGTTTCACCACGGGTTAAGTGAGCAATTAATTAAATACATCTTATGAAATTACAGTTTTTGAAATCATGCGCAGGTTTAATAGTTTTGATCCTTAGAAAGCCATTATCAATCATAGAAGATAATAATAAAATAAATAATTCCTTTAATCTTAACATAATATAAATAGAACTTCTTAAACAACTGATTTATGAATAACTACTAGTTATAAAAAATTTTAATAGTATAATTAATTACACAATATTTGCAAAAGACTTTTGGCAATTAATTAATTATAATAATTTTTTTAGGGCGGATGAAATTAGCAGCAAATTTACTACAAATTTCGCAGAAAATTTCTATACAATATACAGAAAACGAGAAGAATATTATAGAAGCGATCAACAGCATTTGGAATTCAATTTTAAACCTTGAAATCGATGAAGACGTTGACTTCTTTGCGTCAGGAGCTGGATCGATGGATGTTGTCAGGTAAGCAATAATATTTGATAGTAAAAACTATCTGATACGCAAATGTTAAGGTAATGAAATAAGACAAAAATATCACAATGGATAATATAAAAAGTTATACATTTTCTGTTTCAAAAATTAAAATTAAATGTTTATTTTCTGATAGGTTAATAGAAGAAGTGAAAGAATTAATGAAAATAGAACTTGAAAATGAAGTCGTCTTCATGTCGCCGGTATTTGAAGAATTCTGCCGGGATGTGATTTTAAAGCAGAGAGGAGCGCACGAAGAGAAGAAAGTGCAGTATAGAGCTGTAGAAGTGGAAGCGAATGGAAGGATTATTAAGTTCCCTTGCCAATTGTTCATCAACGGAGAATTCGTCGATGCGGAAAATGGCAAAACTATTCCAACGATTAATCCAGCCACTGAGAAAATCATATGCGAGGTATAAATGCGTCAACATGAATAGAATAAGAAAATATGGATTGACGTGCTTTATTATTTGATTATCAGGTACAATGTTCGTCGCCTAATGACGTTAACAAAGCTGTTTTATCGGCTAAGAAGGCTTTTGAAGAAGGTGAATGGAGTAAAATCAGTGCTAGAGAGCGTGGATTATTATTGTATAGGTATGTAAAGTTATATAGCATTAACTTTTATTCACTATATTAAATACTGATATGATATTTTGGGCTATCTTCTAATGAATTGAAGAATTTTGGCCTTACTCAAAAATCAATGTTATGACAATCTGGTAAATGTGTAATCTATTACTTCGTGAGTTATTCCAAAACCATATTTATAAGTAATGTAACAAAAAAATCTAAACAGGTTGTAATTTGTTTTTATCGAGAATTAATTAAAATGGTAGATAGAATAAATGAAAGACAGATACAGAAATTATATTAGAGAAATTGCGATTTTCCAATTAATTGATATGTGAATACTAAAGAATAATTTATACTTTTTGTACCTTAATTACAGTTCAATAAAATTAAATAAAAAATTAAATTTGGTAATTTTTTGCTATACATATTTCATTTCGTAATTAAAGTCTAACATTAAATATCTGTAGTGTTTTGAATTAAAATTAGAAATTTCTTCTGAAATAGGTATAAGGTTAGTGCTAATAATCTAATTTTGCCTATTTTAGATTGGCTGATTTAATGCAAGAACATAAAGAAGAATTAGCAACACTAGAATCAATCGATTCTGGCGCAGTTTATACATTAGCATTAAAAACTCACGTGGGTATGAGCATTGAGACCTGGAGGTATTATGCCGGATGGTGTGATAAAATTGAAGGCTCAACCGTACCCATCTCTCACGCCAGACCTAATAAAAATCTAACATTCACTAAGAAAGAACCTATTGGGTAAGTAATTTTTTTCAGATTATAGATTTATTATTCGAAATCATTGATTGTAAAAATTATTTTAGTGTTTGCGGATTAATTACACCGTGGAACTATCCGTTGATGATGCTGTCGTGGAAAATGGCGGCTTGTCTAGCTGCCGGAAATACAGTGGTCATCAAACCAGCTCAAGTGTCTCCATTAACAGCGCTCAAGTTTGCTGAATTGTCGGTCAAAGCTGGAATACCTCCAGGAGTGATTAATGTCGTAGCGGGAACTGGTAATTTTTATACTGTTTTCTTCTTTGTTTCATTTTACACAATTGTAATGCTCAAAACAATAAATGTAAAACCTTCAAAATCACAATAGATTGCAAATAGAACCAGTAAAACACATAGAAATCTTAGAAACAAACGTAATTCTGAATAAACTTATACATAAAAATTCTGTATTCAATTAAATGTTATGAACGAAATATACGAAACAGACAAAAAATATAAAAACATATAAAAATATACAACTTAATATTATGATAACGACAATGTCTGATTTTTAAATTTGTATAATCAGAAAATCAGACATTGTCGATATCTTAATATTGAAAATAGATTATCAAAGCCTAAGTGCCTCAACAATCAATCAATATACAACTTAGTAGCATACTTCAGTTTTGTCTAAATTATTCAAAATCAACTTTAGAAATAAACTAAACATTACTTTGTGGAACAACTTATAATCAGAAACAATCAAAGAAACTGCACTTTTTTGATATCACACATAGTGACTATAGATTGAAACTACAGATATAAATCTTGATTGATATCAATAAAATGCAGTTTCTTTTAAAGTTCCCCAGTTTCTCATTTTTCTTTGCGCACTTAAATATGACTTCATCTCTTTTGACCAATCTTAAATCTTCACTTCAACTGAAGGAAGATTTTGTTTATTATTAGATTTTTAAAAGAGTTTTTATACATTTTTAAAATGTTTCTCGTTTATGTTATTTAGGTTCAGTTGCTGGAAACTGCCTAGCCAATCATCCGGAAGTGAGAAAATTGGGTTTTACCGGAAGCACGGAAATCGGAAAAGTCATCATGGGAAGTTGCGCGGCATCAAATTTGAAAAAAGTTTCATTGGAGCTGGGTGGAAAGTCACCCTTGATTATCTTCAACGATTGTGATCTTGATAAGGCGGTCAGAATAGTAAGTACATATTTTATTTCTAAAATTTGTTATATCATGGTGAATATTAGGAAGATCAGATTGAAACGTAAGCCAAGTTTATGAAACATCATTTTTTGAGGGGAAAAGCGTAGTAAGTGTTTTAGGTTAATGTTAATCCCTTAAGTTTGATATTCCACCTCTAAATCTCTAGGCCCTTTTAGACACATCACGTTTTCTTAATATAATTAAGAGTTCCTATGAAACATCAAATTAATTCTTCTTCTGTCACACAATTAAAATTTGAATATATTCTTTCTATGTATTAAACATTTCTTTTCATTCATTTTTTGTAATATCTTTCATACGTAAATTTAACATAATATAACTTAAAGCTTATCATTGAGTATATTTTTGATTGAAGACAAGTTTCTAGATAATTTATAAACAACACTCCTATTAAACTAAATGTATTGCAAGAACATAATAATCTTATACTGTTATAATCACATTCAAGTATCAAATAATATTGTTATTACTGTTTTAACAGGGAATGCAAAGTGTTTTCTTCAACAAAGGTGAAAACTGCATAGCGGCCGGCAGGATATTCGTGGAATCTTCAATACACGACGAATTCGTGAGAAGGGTAGTTTCTGAAACGAGAAAAATTAAAATCGGAGATCCCCTCGATCGATCCACCTCGCACGGCCCGCAGAACCATTATGCGCATCTTGAGAAATTGATCAGCTTCATCGAGCAGGGTGTTAAAGAAGGGGCGAAGTTGGAATACGGAGGCAGGAGGCTACAGTGTCCCGGATATTTCTTGGAACCGACCATATTCTCCAATGTGAATGACGATATGTTCATCGCCAAAGAGGAATCATTTGGACCAATCATGATTATTAGTAAATTCCAAAATGGGTAAGCATTAACATAACTTTTATTACATCCCATAAAATTTTAAAACAAGGTAACAACAGTATCTGCAATATATTAGATATATTTTGCATATTAGAAATAAGTTTGGGTGTGTTCAAAAATAATAATTTCTTTCGAGAAAATTCTTTAAGGTTTTCAAATTACATAATATTAAATTTTTCGCAGTGACATCGACGATGTTTTGCAAAGAGCGAATTCAACCGATTATGGCTTAGCATCTGGAGTTTTCACGAAAAACTTGAGCAAAGCTCTGCGCTTCGCGGAGAAAATCAATGCCGGAACAGTATTTATAAATACTTACAACAAAACTGATGTTGCTGCCCCATTCGGAGGATTTAAACAATCTGGATTCGGAAAAGATTTAGGTAAGCCTATATATTCAGTTTTTCAGATTCTATCCTCAATATTATCAATCACATAATCAATCACAACAATTATTACTATTGAGTTATTAACCAGAAGTGTTTGTTTTATAATAAATCCTTTAATTGATATTATATGGAGCAATTGCTAGTTATTATTTTTGATTAATATTTTATTAAACTAGCTATTAATATTAAAATTAAGGTTCACACTTTCTCTGCTACACATTTTATGGAAAAGTATAATATAATTAAAATTAAATTGACATAATTGTGTTCCCATTACTGTTAACTAATTATATTTTTGTTTTTTCAGGAAAAGAAGCACTAAACGAATACTTGAAAGTTAAATGTGTCACTGTAGAGTATTAGATTATTATCATTACAAACGTATAACCATTCTTGTATATAGTAATATTTAATCATATGTTTTTATTTATCATACTTAAAATGTATTAAATTAAAATATTTTTTTAACAACTACGTCCTTTTATTTAAAAATTAAAAATAACTAGGTTTATTATTAGTAGGCTTAAATCCCTAACCGAAATATCCAACAACGTGAAAATAAAATCTAAGAATTTATGATTGTTCTCATAACAAAAAATCTAAAATTCCAGGGAATCTACATTATGTATTTAATTCAATATTTCAATTTGATATTTTGGTAAGGACTATGAGAACATACAATGGCTTATTCGCTTTATAATTTGTATATATAGAGCTTACCTCTGGTGGTTTTGGGCCAAATGGAGTTGAAATGTATAATGCTTTTAAACAATATAAATTGTAAATATACGTTGTCGTCGTAATAAGTAATGCAAATTACTTTGAACATATTCATTCAGTTCATAATATTTAACAAGATCTTCGAAATCTTGTGTAAGATGGATATCAAACTGTGCTATTTAATTCTCCTTATACAGGGTGAGTTTTTTTTAGATGTTATCTATGGGGATCTGGGAAACTATAAGAGATAGAGAAACCGTTAAATGTGGAAAGAAGTGTAGATTTACGAGACAAATATAATTGCACTTTCAAAGTTTTCAAAAAAGTCAAGGTTAACTAGATTTTTTGAAAAAAGTAAAAACTGTCAATTTTTTTAAATCAATATATCCCGGCCATTATAACAGATAGAAAAAAACTGTAAAGGACAAAGTTTAAGATAATTTTATGCAGATTAATAAAAAATAATCACAACATATGACGCAAACTTACATTTTTTAAATGGAAACCATAGTTGGCTATGACCTCATTCAAAAGGTAATTTTTTATATATGACATAGATATTTCTAAAAATAAGTGAGTTATAGTCATTTAAAATTTTATTATAAGTAAAAAATGGGTAGCCATGAAAAAGATCAAAGTAAAACAATTGCTGTTGTTTATAATAATAGCAATATTGTAATTGATATGAAAAAATTGACACTTTTTACATTTTTCAAAATATGTAGTTACCCTTGACTTTTTTGAAAACTTTGAAAGTGGAATTTTATTCGTCTCGTGAATCTACACTTCTTTCCCCAGAGAGAGACAAACATCTTTATTTATTATTGAATACATTCGTTATTTACAATATAATCGTAATTTATTTTTATTACGGCTATAGACCCATGGTCTTTCTGCCAGTCTTTGTAAATTGATGTTGTCACTTGTCCGTTGGTGATTATGTTGATGAAGATGTAGATGAATCATGAAAAGATGTTATGAATTCGATGTGGAAGGATGTTTGGTTTTGGGGGGGTGTAAAGGATTGCGAGGTAAACATAGGTGCTTGAGGATGTCTTGGATATCAGGGTTAGTGGCAAATTTTATAGCAAGGTGTTCCAGGCGGTTTTCAATGGGGATTATTTGGGTTTTTTGGTATAGCAGTGTGTTGAAGGGATTGTGTAGAGAGTTATTGGGATGCCTTAGTTTAGTTAGGATTCGCAGGGCCGATCGCTCACTCACCTGCAAGTTTCTCAGAACAGGAGGGCGGGGATTTAGGAAAAGGATTGCTGCATAGTCTAACACAGGTCGACATATCATTTTGTAAATATTTACTGCAGTTTTTGTGGAAATCCCTTGATTTTTAAATGTAAGTTGTCTGAAATGTCGAGCTCTGTTTTTAATTTTCATTTTAAGGGTTTGGGAATGGTGTTTGAAGGACAGTTTAGGATCGAAGGTAATTCCAAGATACTTGCAGGTTAAATATATGTATTATTTATGTTAATACCAAATGGAGATGTGGATGCACGATGGAAGGGAATGAAAAGATGGGATTTATTGGAATTGATGGTAATTCTCCATTTGGCAAACCAGTGTTGCAGAGTGTCGATCAGTCCTTGCAATGTACTGAGGGCTTTAGGAATTGTGTTGCTATGTGTAATTATTGCTGTATCATCAGCAAACAGAAGACAATATGCTGTGGGATTGAAGTAATTGGGATTAGGATTGTATATGTCATGGACAAAGATGGTATAGAGGAGTGGGGATAGAGGGAACCCTTGTGGAACACCTTGTTGTGGTATGAATGGACGGGAGAGGGAACTACTTATTTTGACATTGAGGGATCTGTTGTTAAGGAAATTGTTGATTAGAAGTAGGAAATGTAGTAGAATGGACAAGGAGTTGCATTTAAACAGCAAACCTCAATGCCACACAGAGTCGAAGGCTTTATGGATATCGAGGAAAGCTATTGCAGTTTTGCGTCCTTCGAGGTTTGCTGTTTGGCTGTTGGAGGTGATTATTGCTAGGGGAAGGTGAGTGGATCTATTTTGCAGGAAACCGAACTGGTAAGGAGGAATGGCATGAGTAATATGGTGAAGTAACTTATTTTTTATTATGGATTCGAATATTTCCCCAGAACCGGAAGCAGGGTGATAGGTCTGTAACTGTTGACTTTTAGTGGATCGGCCTCTTGTTTGATAATGCATGTTATTATACCTCGCTTCCACTCCTGGGGAATAATTTGGTTTTGGAATAGGAAATTTAGGATTAGGATTATGTACTTGTGGATATGCTCAGGTAACGCTTTTAGGATGGTACGGGTTATGCTATCATAACCAGGCGCCGTGTTTTTTCCATTATGAAGTATTGCATAGTACTCTTCTTCTTTTATGTCATCACTTGGGATATGTGTAGGGTAGGAGGTTTTAAACGAGGAATACCAGGAATTGACGTGGGAAAGAAAGCTGTCATCGTACGTATTGTTTGGTTTCGTCGTGTAATAGTCTTCAAAGTAGTCTACGAATAAATTCGCTATCTCATTATCGTCAGTCAGTCATGGGATTTTGAATTTTCTGGAGGTAGTCATTTTTTTTTGTATTTGGATAGTTTTTTATGCTAGTCCAGTATTTTGCGTATTAATGTCTTCGCATACACTAATCCATCTGTCCTGTTTATATTGTTTTATAAGCTTATGAATGTTTTTGTTTATGTTGTTAAATTTTTGTTTTATGTGGGGTTCACCTGTCGTCAAAAAGTCTCTGTATAGTTGTCGTTTGTATTTAATCAGTCGTAGAATGTATTTAGGAAGAGGGTATTTATAGGGAGATTTGGTATAGGTAGGAGTATATTTTCTAACGGATTCGGAAAAATGATTTACAAAAAGGGAAATTGTGGAAAGGTCAATATTATGATGTGTATTAATACAATCGGTCATGTCCCTTGTCAGTTTGTTCATGTCACAGTCTTGGTATCTGTAGATTGTCTTCGGGGGTGCGGGTATTGGAGGATTCATTTTTAGTGAAAACTGGATAGATAGGTGATCTGAACATAGGTCTGGAATTAGCGTTCCATTATGGATTATATGTTGGATGTTGCTGGTACAAAGGAGTATGTCGGGTGTAGTTGAGTGGTTATTTGGCGTGATGCGTATAAAGTTTGAGTTCGACATAAAAAAGGCAAGTTGTTTTCGTTTAATGGTATTCATATTTAAGTCACCGATTATGATAACATGATCGTAGAGGGAAGCTTTAGTCAGGATGGTATCTTCAATTTGGGACGTGGGATGTATATAAACTAGGAATATGTGTAGGGAGAATAGTGGTAATTCGATTGTGCAGTGCAAACATTCATTAAAGGGATTGTTAATTCTGGGTGGGTTGCATTTTCCCAGTTTAAGTTCTGGTCGCACCGCTACAATCGAACCACCACGTTGGTCTTGATTAGGAGAAGAAGAAGGAATTTGTATGAATGGCCAATTATTAAGAGGAAAGGGTTTATCAGTCTTGGTTTCGACCATTAATTTAACATGAATGAGGTTATTGATGAGATAATGAGATAGAAGATGAGCTTCGCATATGAGTGAATTAATGTTTGTATACATGAAATTGATATCAGCCATTTCTGACAACCTGGGTGCTCGCTATACGTACACCAGTGGTTGGTTCCACTGGTGGATGATCCATATCAAACATAACAATGAACATCCGGTTGCCAGAAAAGTTGACATGTGTATCAATATGGTATGCATCTATGAATCGTGATTTTAATTTTTTAAGTAGAAGTTGTCTGTCAGTGTTAGTGGGTGAGTTAATTTCTGTAGTGTATGTGTCGATTATGAAATCATGATGAGTGATGGGTGTATGAATGCGAGATGTTTTTGTCAGGGTGGGGTTAATATCGGCAGATTTTTTGTTAATGTTTTGAATTCTTACAGTCGGAATTCCTTCAATGGGTACCATGGGTCGTCTTGGACATTTGGTTGACCAAGCTCCGTGGGTAATGTTTCCGCATGCTTTGCATTTGGGCGGGAGTTGGGTGGTAGATGCTGTGGTTGAATGTGCCTCTCCACACTTAGCGCACGATATTTCCTCTACACAGTTGCTGTAGTACGATTGAATTTATTGCATGTGTTGCAAAAAATCGGCCATGGTGTTAGTGGTCGGATTTCCATCACAGGATAAACCTTGCACATGAATTTAAAATTTTCATGCAGTAGTTTTGAGTGCGCTTGATGTGAACCTGTGATTATATGGATCATGTGTGTCTTTTGGTTATTTTCTTTCGCTATTATGCGACGACAATAACGATGTATTATTCCCATTTTATTGAGATGCGCGCTGATAGTTGCATCTTCATTTTCAATTTCCACGATTCTAATAATGTATTGGTTAAATTTGTGCGTGTACCAAATTTGCACAAAGGCAATTCTGGATGTTTCGGTAGTTGTGGTGAATTTGTATGTGTATTTGAATGTTTGATTGTTCTGTTGGGTGTGTTCTACTGTTTTTGTCTGTGTCGGCTGTGGTTTTGGTTCAGGTTGTGTGTTCGTAATATTTCCAACTTGGGATATTTTACGTGTACGAGTGCGAGTGTGTGTGCTTGTGCTTGAATTTACATCTGTGTTCGAGCTCTCGGTTTCGGTGGTTGCGGGGACTCTTTTAGACCTTCCGCGGCCCCGGGGTTTTTTCGGAGTTATGAAGAGAACTTCATCCTCTACTTCCATGTCGGATTCCGACGTGGGCATCTTTTTAAGAATATCGCTTTAAATTCACAATAAAATTCACTCTGACTATTGCACGTGTGTATCGGTCAACGTCTCGGTAGTGAATGTTCTTTCCCCATTTAACCGTTTCTCTATCTCTTTCCGAGATCCCCATAGAGAACATCGAAAAAAACTCACCCTGTATATTGGCAAAGATGACATCTATTGTATAAAGCATTGCACTTTATTTCCCTAGTTGAATCACCTACAATTAAGTCAACACCGACATGTATTTTATATTCTGTTAACTTTTATAAACTAAATTCATTGAATGAATAATAATAATAGGAACTTATATCAACATTTAAATGTGTTAACACTACAAGTAATACTCCATTACATTGATAGTAGGAAATTCATTCAAATTTATAGCAAAATATAGTTATTACAACGAATGTAGCTTTACAATATTATTTATTTTTTATTAGATGACTAAAATATATTTTTTTGTATATTTATTGAATTGTTATAAATTCATCACTGATTTAACCATTTATTAAACTAAAGCAAAACTTGTCATGAATGTTTGTATATATGTAAACCATATTACAATAAATTAATTGTGGTAAAAACAGAGTAAGTGTTTCAATTTGTGTTTAAGGCAAAACAATTTGGATATAATCATGGGAAATGTAAATTTAAAAAAATTCAATACAGCAAAATTTACAGCTAACCTTACGCCAAAATGATAAAAACAAAAATATATTTACCGGTTATGATAAGCAAATTAGTGCGATAATAGTTTTTTAGCCTAAGTATTTACCCCTTGTATTATTGAAATAACATTGCTAAAGGGGAATATTTCTGAAAAAAAGTCATACGAATTTACAATTCATTTTTCATATTTGTTTGTCATTTAACAAATAATTAATGTGAATAATGAATAAACATAATGTATTTTCCAATTTTTCGCCGGTGACTCAAAATTCGCAAATTAATTCAACAACAGTGACAAATTCAAATTAGCAATGAATAATTATTTAAATTGCTGATAACGTTTAATATAAAAAGAAGTTCGAAAATAAAAAAAAACGTATACTACAGAAAAATGTTTTCGATAAACATCGTTTTAATCTCAACTATCTTCCTGCTTCAAGTAAGTATTCTACATATAAATATTTTTTTTAATGTTGCTATTTAATAATTGTTCCTATATATACTTTCTATAATTAATAAATTGTGTATTTTTATATAAAAAAGCATATATTGATAATTCATTAGTTTTAAATTATTAATGATATGGAGATATTTTTTATTGGATAATAAAAGTCTAAAACATCTAAAGTAACAAAAAGACTTAATGTTTTTTTATCCATTTTTTTCAGACTTTCGTTAAATAATCATTATAAATTGATTTTAGTTTTCAATCAATATATTAAAACTGGGCTTATTCTTTATTTAATAGAATTTAATGTTAATATTACTTATTACATAATAATTAATAACCATCTAGCATTAATTATAAATTCATTTATTGATTAGCAGCACTGTAATCAAGTTTATCTTCACGTAGCTCACAAAATCATACTAATATATTCATTTGTTTCTAGGTATTTTCATCGCACTCTTGCGATGAAAATTTCACCAGTTACGAGAAATGCTTAGCTGATCCTCAAAACACCTTTAACACTTACAATGCCTTCTATGAAAATTCTCTAGCGCACTTCAATGACCTCCGTACTGAAATCACAAACAGAATTAATCCTCAAATCGAAATCATGAGGCGTACCAATAGACTCTGTTATCAACGAGTCACTGCTGATTTGAACATTTACGACGCCTTAATTGCAACGTGTGGCCATTGTCCACTTAACCACGATAGATACAGAATACCAAAACGTAGACTGTCCAAGGAGCAACTATGTCTCAGGATTGTCATGAATTCAGCAGTGCTTTGCGAGGAAGAGCACGAGGAGGAAGAACATGATCACGACCATGAAGATCATGATCACGACCACGAACATGATTGTAATGTTGAAGAATTTTTCAAACAGAGTGTGTACAAAGCTTGGTCTGATTGTAATTCTAGAATGTTATAAATATTTGTATAATTTTTATTCTTATGTAACAAAATATTTAATTAAGAAATCTTTTCATATACTAAATAAATATTTTCAAAAAATATATATAATTCTAATATTATTACGCCTAAATGAATGATACAAATACTATGTTTTAACAACTATTTTTTTTTAATATTGTATATGCAAATGCGGTGAAGCGCGCCGGTATGGGGATGAGCTCGTCTGCTCAGTATGGGGACTAGGGAGTGCTTTGAAGGAAGTGACACGTTAGTGTTTGTTAACGCTGGGTATAAGGCAGCGAAGAAAGCAAAACAGGTTAAGACGGCTGAAGTTTTTAGGCTCTTCGTTAAGAAACAAGTAACATCGCTCGAGACTAGTGTCGTTGGGTAGTATGTTGGTCCTCTCTCCTCTGCAGATGGCTGGACTGTACTCGATTGGTTTGTAATGAACATCTAGGTGTTGGGTGTAAGCATAGGCTTCCAGATAAGTGACCAAAAAATTATCAAGTATTTTGTGTGAACATGGCTCAATTTCGATAGCACATTTCCTGTGATCTCATTTTCTTATTGGGGAAAGTTTGCTTATCAGTGCTTTAGCTGTTATGTATCAACACTTGTTGAAGTCGACTTGTGTACTACTGTAAATTGTAGTTGTCGTTTCTGATGTGCGATAACTTCGTAATACCAAATACCTTTATCGTGAGTTGCATTAGGTTATATGGAATGGCGTTTGCGATGGGAAAAAATCGCATTTTCGATTCGATTTCACCTGAAGTACTAGTGGTCCGTTGTGGATGTATCTAAAGTATACGAACGCACCACATGCCTTCTCTGATGCATCACTGAATACATGTAGCTCCATCTCGTCAGCGTAGTATGTCCTGGGAGCCAATGCAGCTGCCCGAAAAGTTAGTCAATTCTTTCTGATGCGTTAAAAAACATCATCAATTTGTGTTAAATTTTTTATTCACGTTTTTAGAAGTTTAACATGTTTTATTACTACCTAAGCAGACTTGATCTTAATCTAAGTAGATACATTTATAATAGTTTTTGGCATCACCACAAATATTACCATGTGACCCAGCCCAAATCAGTTATAACATCACAAAACTTACATTTCACACACTGCAAGGGATCCCAATGAATTATCAATTGTATTTTTACTAAAATTCGATTTATTTTAAGTAAATTTTAGATGGTTTTCTTAAACTGTTCTTAAAAAATGCATATTTTTTTAAAATTACAACTATTTTCAAAATTATGTTTTCAATAAAACCCAATACCCAATATACCATCGAAGATTCAATTTATCTCCTGGGTTTAAACAATATGATTTATATTGAAAAATAGTTCTTTATAGAAATATGCAAAATAAAACTAATATTAATTATTTATATCAACAGATTTATTAGCAGTAATTATACTAACCTTGTAAATAGTTTATTAATATAATTGAGCAACAATTAAAGCATCGAACTAATCGGAGTAGTGGGCAAATATTTGCCCTCAGAAAATAAATTAGTAGTTGCTCTTAATCCACGACCCATATCAACGTCAGTAATTGCCTTTCTTGGTGTCGAAATGGAATTTGTTATTTTTTTGGCTAGCCCCTTTAACCTCGTTAACAAATTAATGCTTGAACTATTGTTATTAACGGTACTATTACATTCATCCCATTTAGATTTGAAAAGCAGATCAAAATTCTTCAGCACGTCGCAATTGTCGGCTGTTGCCATCACTTCATCAAGATATCTGCAGTAGATGTTAAAGTACGGGACTAAATGACTGCAGTACTGCGCCCTGTCAGACTCTTCCTCTGAGGCAGGGTTAAAATTTTGTATGCTCTCCACGTCTTCGGGGTTCGGATTCGGTTCCGGCACTACGCACATGTTCATCGAGTCCTTGAAATAGTACCCCATACGTTGGGTTAGCAAGTGTTTCTCTCGGCAAATTTCCGGGCCGTTCAGTACGGTGATGTTCATTGCGCGGTACTTCAATTTGAATTTAGGAATCAAATCCTCGACGTAGTCTCTGGCACGGAACATAATGTTGCTGTAGTAATCGCCGAATGTCAAGAAAGTGTCCGTTATGTTTTTTACGCATTGGTCAAATTGGAGACAATCAGCCCGAATCTAAAAATAATTTAGGAACAGATAGGTAAATAAATCAACTTTTGAGCTTTATCGCATCAATTAATGCTCGAATAAAATTTACGGTAGAATCAGAACAAAATAACAATATAAACTTTTTATCACGACCATTAATTCTAAACTTATATTAGAAGTTACCTTTATCAGCACGGTGCTACAAAAAAGAAATTAATAATTTAATAATCAAAAACGGTTACAGCAACAAAACAAAAAGTAAATGAAATTATTAAAATTTTATAAACAGCCTATGCAAAAGAAACAAAACAATTCGTCACTAACATTCATTGGTGAGATTAGTGTAAAATCTTCGAGCGTCTTAAACAAACACAACACAAATATTCCATTTATAAAAACATGCAATAACATTTTCAATTCAAACCACTATACTTTCTTCATTAAGTATTATTAAACCTAGGGATGTAACACAGGAAACCAAAAGTAATTATCCTTTTCTAAATATAATAAAAACACAACAATTTTGGAGGCGTTCACTTCGAAGTACATTTTCAATGAATAACAGAAAAACGTTTAACCTTTTTATACTACTTTATACTTTTACACAATACTTCGTGACTCGTTTCAATTACACAGTAATCATTATCAAACTAAGTTTTGTGTAAAAATAAAAAGTAGTATAAAAAAGTTAAATATTTTTCAGTTATTCATTTAGCAATCCATTATCAAGCAGAAAAGGCTCTTTTCAATACCTTTATCTTATGGTCTACAAAATACAAACAAATTTTAATATATCGTAAGTATTGCTTACAATATTACACCAATCTAATTTCAAATTTTACTCAATTAAAAGTGTTTTGCTTACCTCAACGATACAAATAATTAAGACAGAGATAAATAATTTCATATTGACTGTCCCGACGACAAACCTGTTTCAATAATGGACAATGAAACAATGGTCGCTGTCTTATCATCGAATTCTCTACATAAAATGAATTTCACGATTGAATGGCAAAACCGTGGCCATACGGGTTATTGTTTTAAATGAACCGTTCAAAGAAACATATCAGTAATTTAATTTAATATAAATATATTCGACCACATAATTGATATACATATATTGCAAATGTTCACAGAAAGATTACCAAAATTATATCGGACAAAAAAAAACTGAGTTTTAATTTTATTGGTTTTACAGTACATTTTTCTGCTAAAAGGCCCAACAATGTGGTTAGTTTAATTTAGAGATTTAGAACAATTAAACAATTACTCAGAATTTTTATTCATACTTTTGAAAATTATTTTTGTAGTCATTTTAAGAGAGCAAGAATTAGAAATACAAAAGAGGATAGGCATACCGAATATTTAGATTACCTGTAGACCAAACCAAAAGTATATTTTTAACATTGCTCATTCATTTTGATAAATAGAATCCTTATTAGTCATCAAACTTACACATTAGATAGATTATAGTGAACAAAAATATTAAATAAACGAAGTTCAAAATTTTCGATACACTGTTAGGTATTATATATTGATTGAAATGTGGATTAGAGGCCACTCATATTACATATACATTCTTACTTTCAACTCTATTACCTTTCAATTTCCTAAAAAAAATTAAAAAAACATTGCTGTTGATGTTATTGAAATATTTAAAACAATATTTAGATTAAATTTTACAATATGTAGGGCCATCTAAATAACATGTTTCAATTTCATATTTTATTTTACAACAAACAATAAAAACATATATTACTTAATTAACGTTCATAGTTACACACATATATACTTATATCCATGAATTGAAAATATACACGGCCTAACACAACCATCTTTGGATTCAACGTGTAAATTTGCTTAAAGTAAATTCACATAATTTATACTTATTATTAGTAATTGAAAAATATAATACTTTTTACAATTATACAACTTTAAATATTCAGTCAGAATATTCTAAAATAATGCAGTATTGTATTGAACTGGTTCTTCTGAAAGGGTTGATTAAAATTTGTTGTCCTGTTAATGTGAAATTTATATGCAATCAAATATATAATTAGCTTGCTTCCTGTTAACTAACAAGTAATGTTTTAATTGTTGATACATATTTGCTATGTCTGAATACTCAAAACTAATTTACATTAACAGAAAAAAATCGCTTGCAGAAAATGATTGAGCTATTTTAACATCACAATCTTCCCAGTTGTATTTTCCTAAATCATTTCTGATTATTTATTTCAGAAATATTTAAGGCTAAATCAGAAAATTAGTGAATGTACCCTTTTAAACCTTTGTTTTCATGTCGAATTCTTTATCAATACATGGGTTTTACTTCACGTGGTTTGTAAATTATTTTCACATTGCCTTGAACATGCAAGAGTAAAACCTTGAAAAAGATGATGGATACTCCATCAAAACGTTGTGAATATAATTTACTACACCCTAAAACCTCACACCCTCAAAATAAATATATATAAGTATACATATATAAATAATAAGTTTTTAAAAAATGGCCAAACAATAATGGCAAATGCAGAATTTGTTTTGGCTTATATTAATCATAGTTATAAAAGTGTGAAAATGACATTTTATTTTGCTAATGTGGCATGGTACAATTTGATAACTAACCAAGGATATATTCTTACATTTTAAAACACAATACTGTTGACTTATTTGTGCTAATTGCTTACTGAGATTCAAGTTGTACATGTACAAAAACTATATTTTAAAATTATTAATTCATTTATCATTGACAGCTTAAAGGCTTCTTTACATTTAATTACATACAAAGCCATTGTGTGCATATTTACATGTACGTATTAAAACAGAGATGAAGCCACAGATCTTTACAAATATACAACTACCTACTCAACGTGCAGTGATATCATCAGGCTGATTCACATTCTTAAACCTAATTAGGAAATATAAATTAGATGTTTTGTCCAGTAAAATTGTCATATTTTATACAAAAACAATGCATAGAAAAATAATTTGTTGACTTATCAATCATTATCAAAAAGAATTTGTATCAATATTTTTATTTTATAAATTAAATGATGACTAGTATTTCATTTATAAAATAAAAAACAATAATACATAATAAAATATATAAGTCCTTACGTTGTAGAAAATTCACTAATAATTAGAAAAAACACGAAAATATTTCGTAAAATTGTAAATTTTAAAAACACGAAAATATTTTCGTGTTTTTTCTAATTATTAATAATACATAAAATTGTTTGCAGATATTTAAAAGGATCAGTAATAACTTTTATTATAAGATCTTTTAATATCACTGGATGGCAAGCCTTATAGATTTTTATAACTTTATTCTCAGTTGTCATAAAAATTTAGTGAAACAAGTCAATATTTCTTTTTTAAATCTTACATATTTTTTATATCATTCATATACACTTTAAAATATATCTTAATAGTGTGTGATAAAACACTATCCTAATATGATTAAATCCTTCAAATCATTTAACAAATTGTGAAATCTTTAGAAAGTTTACTTTCTATGCCTTACAAATACCAGAAAATATTTAAATTGTGGTGAAAAATATATAGTTTCCTCTTTGTAAATATTGAATATGTGAGAAAAAATTAATACAGTATTTATTATGTATTATTATAATTTAAAACAAATTAAAAAAAAGTCTTGAATATCATGGGCAACATTAATTTATTAAAATAAAAAATAGGAGACCTCGTTTTATATTGACTAATATTAATTTTTTTATATTGATTAATATTAAAACCTTTGTTTTTAATTATGGACGATTGTTCTAGTACCTGGATAACGTTTTAAAATGTATAATATTACTAATGAAGGTTTAA
Organism: Ontholestes murinus; assembly: GCA_963969525.1. Taxonomy (NCBI): domain Eukaryota; kingdom Metazoa; phylum Arthropoda; class Insecta; order Coleoptera; family Staphylinidae; genus Ontholestes; species Ontholestes murinus. The sequence goes on along the minus strand of OZ018390.1, from coordinate 24,511,256 downwards.
ATCAAATTATACTTGGTCAAGAGTTGATAATGCCTTAAAAAACGAAAGTAGTCGAGTAAATATAGAAAAAATGTGAAACAAACCAAGTGTAATTTAATTTAAACCTTGATTAGTAATAGTTCAAAATGTTTCACCAAGTGATAATTGAGAAAGTGATTTAAGAAATGTATAATAATTTTTAATACATATCATCTGATATAACCTATTCTTATACATTTATATTAATAAAATCCCTGATGACACCAAAAAATTATATAATTAACTAAATGTGGAATTTAAATTATCAAACTATCCTATACACAAAAGTATAAATAATTATAAAAAATTATAAAATCAGGAAAGTCTGTAAGTATAGCCCCAAATATTATTCCTTTGATTATTTAAATCACAGCAGGATATATTCCCAGAGCTACCTTTACACCGAGCATCCTTCCTCGACATCTTTTTTAGTGCTGCCGCATTATTAACAATCACCTCCTCACTTTCATCCTCACTATCAAAGCTGTTGATGATGCTGAGGATATCCAGATCATTCCTATTGACATCGACGTCCTCTCTCCTCTCAGAATTTCTGATGTCGTCAACGTTATCACATTCATAGTCATCTACGCAAATGTAAACCGAGATGATTTCCTCTTGGTCTATAGTCACTTCGTCAATATTTGACGTGTTGAGTGGTCCAATGTACGTTTCCAAGTTAATTTCTGCTTTTTCAACATTCATTTTAAAATTATACACTTTAATTATATCCGAGGAGCATTTGTTGCACACATTAGTGGGATATGGGTCATTTTTGTTTATCTAAAAATTGCAAATGATTATTTAAATATTCACTAAAGATTTATTTATTTTTTTGCGCTTTATATAAAGTGATAATTATTATTATAATTATAATGTTTATTCATAAAATACTTTCTATTGAAAACAATAAAAGACAATTAACATTGTTAACACCCACATAAAACAAGGTTAACTCACCAGACTCAAACTTTGCATAATTGCAGCAAAATTCCGTTTGACCGGATACTTTGCCTTAATGTACTTTCTCAAACAAGCCCTGCATATTTTCACATAATTTGTATCCCTTTTTTCCATCGTTTTGTTTATTTACATTGAGGAGGTTATGTATAATATCATATGACGTTTTGGTTGGTAACGTGGAAATTGCGAAAGGCGAACAGGACCGGACTGGATTGAAATGTTACTTTTGCATTATCATAATTTCAAGTTTAAATGGCTAAAGTTAAAATATCTAACAACAACAAAATGAATCTTCATTTAAATATTCAAACACTTCATTTTTAATAATTTTAACCTAAGCTTACGAAAAAAAAAATTCACAGTTGTACATTGTTAATGATACAGTTATAAAATGGAGGATATATAAAGAATAATTTCTTAGTGTAAACTAATTAACTTTAATGGAATATTAATTATACATAAACATATCACTAACATGTGAAAAAAGCTTATTTTTTTGAAACAATACCCGCTGTTAAGATCAAAGGGTGGAATATACTCGTCGATTTCGTTGTTTTCACAAAGGTTCTCGTACCTGCTCGATATCTTTGAACACATAGCAGCGATTGGCCCTGCCACATAAGCTACGTTCTTATGAAAGGTAGCCTCCGGCTTGAAGACACATGCAAACCCAAAATAGTACCTAGAGAAATGTTCAACTATATAACTCCGGGTTTATTTTTATAAATAAATTCAAGTCACCAAAGAAAATGAAATTCAAACAAATATTCAAATCTATCTGAAAATTACTTTATTTAATATCGATGAATGCATGTTAGTTTTATTATTCTTACGATGAATAATGGGATTACGATGGTTAAACTATTACCTATTATCTCTAATTCTAGCTGTAATTTTTGCGCAGCCGAACCTTTTTGCTTCACCCCACATCATCTGTAGGAAATGCCTCGGAGGTCTAGTAAAATCAAAGTGCTCAATATATTGCGTTTTGGAAGTTTCCTCTAGACCTTGTTCGTACCAGCTTTTTATGGCGTCCTCTATTAGATTCATATACTCTGATTGGGTGAATTCCCTTTGCGTGATCCACCCGTTTCCGTTGTAGCCTAGGACGGTACCGTCGTGACATATCAGTAAAGGAACTTCGTTCATCAGGCATGTCTTCATTAAACAGCCGGCCATAAATTGGCACTCTGTATCGTACATCAAAGCGTACATATTTTGTGCCGTTGGCTCACCAGGGTAATGGCCTCCCGCAACCCTATTTCTATATACATTTACCATATTTTCTAGGTGTCTTTGGTCGAACTGGGTGAAATGTTGGAATCTTGATACAGTATTACCGCAGGCTCTACTTCGTTCGCACCTGTAGTAGCATGGTGTGTTCTTCGAGCTGATTCGGCAGTAATCATTTAGAGTCACACCAAAAATACATGCGCTTTTAAGAATAATTAAACCGAATGTTGTAATCAAATGATGCATCTTAAACTTTAGACTTACTAATTGCCATTATCAAACAATAGATATGATGCATAATGTCATTTAAACACGTTGCTTGATATTAATATATAAAAATATGAATTCTTTATTATAAATCATAAATTTGTACCTATTAACGATCTGTTGCTATCTTTTTTGTTTGCTTTACATGATATTTTTGCCAGCTATCCTATCTTACTCATGAAAATTACCACCTCTATCAGTCCCTACAAGCCTTAAATATCTCTATAATCCAGTAATGGTTTTAGGACGAACATTGGGGTTTGTTATAAATTTAGTTGTAAGGATTAATCTTGTGTGACGAAGAAAACGAAACTTACATAAACGTCTTAGCATTCATCTCTTATTGAACCTACGTTATCTAACCAGATTATTAACTTACTCCATGTTTATTACGTAGATATATGGGGTTTTGTTGTGATTATGATAGTAATAGTTAAAACAAAAAGAAGATGCACACATATACGCAAAAATAATAGCCAAACGAATTAATTCCCAGTAAAACGATGTCAAAAATAAATTAAAACTTTTGCAAGAACAAATATCTACCATAAAAATGTTTATTTATTGCAATATTATGAGAAATCTTTTTCAATTCTCAGATGTATTAACTGTACTATAGTGTATGCAATATTAATTCATTAAAGTTGTATTGTATCATTCTGTTGGTACTAAATAAAAAAAGCGAAAGTAACATTTCTTCTTTATATTTTTTTAATTAATAAACGGTAACATAATATTGTAGTTATGTTTAGAGTTCATTTATCAATTTTACCAGAATAACGGTCTCTTGATAACTCTAGGAATATCATACCAGTCCCAGGTCATCGGTTTGGATTCATCGTATTCATATTTTACGCATCTTCTTCGGATTTTTCTATAAAAAATTATTATTAAAATTTGTTTTTATTAATTATATATAATAGTCTCAAACTCCGGTGAGAGCCTTTGTTATTAGGATAAAATTCATAACTCTGTAGAGTATATTTTTTATATCTAGAGCGTTATACAAACTGCGATGTTGTTCAATTTTGGAAAACTCATATAATATCATTAATGTTATTATAGGAAGAATTAGTTTATAAACATTTGCAGAATCAAATTACTCACCCGAGTAAACCCTCATCGTCAGTACAAGTAGCTGGATAATCGTATTTGAAGCACTTTCTACCGACGATATTAAAATAAATGACGCTAATTAAATATCCAGCACCATCTTTCGTCTCTTTCAGACAATCTAAAAATGCCATTTCGCAATGGCAATTTAATCTAAAACAATAAACAATTGAATTCTGTTTTGGGGCAAACTTGTAGGATTTACTTTGTCAATTTTCCAACTGGAAATCCATATCGTGGTCCGGTTTCCTTAGAAATCGTGTCGTTGCAGCTATCGTGTATCTGGCAGCACTTGTCGGTTTTTGAGAAAAATCCTAAGTCATCACTGTGTTTAGCCGTATGACCTGCACCACACCATTTTGTGCCTAAATAATTGAAAAGTTTTTATGGAAGTAATAATTCAGAAAATAATCTATTAAGTTTTTTAATAACTGTATTAAATTAGGTTTAATAAGAAATTGATTAAATGTATTACCTGGAAAAATACCAGTCCATAAGCCTTCCAACAATGCTTCAACAATGCCAAGAAGATCAACAACTACATGTTCAGAAACGGAAAGTGGTTCGGAATTTGCCGCTAGAACTCCAGGTAGCAAACAGATCCAAAATAGCAACATTTCGACAATAGCGAAAAGCACTTTCTGATCATCTTATACCGCATTCGTCTTATATTATTTTTCAATTATTATTCATAATTAAATGCTTTAACGATGCCGTTTACATAAATTATGCTATTTTGGACTTTTTACTAAGGCCACGTAAAATATACGCATTTCTCCAAATATAATTCATAATTTGCATATTCCGTATAAAAATGGTTATCTCTCATCACATTTCTCACACTAACTGTTTTAAATATTTTCCATAATTTGACAATAAATTAAAACGGGAGTATATTTTTGTTTTGGATTATTTTGCAAACTGAAAAAAAATATTATTAGTATTGATAGTTAATGTTTCTTAGAAATAATATTTGTAAACTAAACAATGTTCAGTTAGTGTTAGTTGGTTTTTATAGTTTTTACATTTTAAAAACTACGGTGCAGAAAGCTCAGAAGAATTATAGGGTCCGCCAATAAGGGCGCGTGAACTTTAAAATTGAATAAAACAAGTTGTGTGTGAGGTAAAAACGAAATTTATTTTTCATTCGAAAGGGTATTCGACCCCATTAAGTATGGAAGATAACATCGTTCAAATGACCACCGCGGCTCCGTTTGGTAGCCCGGATCCGGGAGGTCCAATTTTCGATGACTCTGGAGCACATATCGGCCTCAATTTGAGCGATGGCGTTGCGTATGTTGACTTTGAGGTCATCGGTGTTTAGAGGCTTGTTGGCGTAGACCAGCGACTTGAGATAGCCCCAGAGAAAAAAGTCTAAAGGCGTTAAATCGCACGATCTCGGTGGCCAGTTGATATCGCCTCCGCACGAGATGACCATGTCCGGAAATCGCTCGTGCAGAATGTCCATTGTGGCATGGGCTGTGTGGCACGTGGCGCCGTCCTGCTGAAACCACATGTCGTCCGTGCCCATATCATCCAGTTTAGGCCAAAAGAAGTTGGTTATCATCGACCTGTAGCGCTCCCCATTGACGGTTATGGCCGCCCCAGCTTCGTTCTCGAAAGAGTACGGACAGCAGCGATATTTTCGTTCGATCGGGCGTTTCGTCGACGTGTCAGTGTTGGCTGGTTGTTTATTGAACCAGTCGACTCGAATTTGCCCACCAATCGATGGATAGTCGACTCTACAGGCCGATCATCGCGACCGTAAAATGGGCGAAGTGCGCGGAACTGATGACCCATTTTCGTAAAACAATTTAATAATTTGCACGTGCTGCTCGACACTCAAACTTGCCATGGTGATTTGGGGTTATATACTGAACAAATGACAGCAACTTTGACAGCTCTACCTCGAACAACATAGCCGCACCCTTCCGGCAAACTTCGCGCGTCCCTATTGGTGGACCCTTTAGTTCTAATTATTATTTAATATAAAATTTGTTAATCTCACTAAGACTTAAATGCTTTTCTGAACAGTTAATATTGTTACAAATGTCTGAGTTCATTTCAAATTAAATCATTCTTTATAGATGTTTGACTTTAGATAATACCATAAAAAGAAATTGAATGGTATTAAATCCCATGATAAGAGTAGATCAGAGCAGTGATTAAATTGTTTCGCATGTGGCACCGTTTTGCTGAAATGACATATCGCCCACATTAAAGTAATCTAATTTATGCAGAAAGAATTGTGTTTTCATGTCGTAATATCGAGTATAACTAACATGTTTGAAAAGCTTTACTTTAAAAGAAATTGGCACAAAATGATCCAATCCAAAATTTCAACCGAATAGCAACCCAACGGTTATCACAAGTGGGTTATTTTTACCCAAAATGTTGAATTGAGGTGAAAATGTGTTTCATCGCTGAAAATGATTTTATTCAAAAATCGCCATTCCATTTATTGATGTTCAATAATCCATTCAACGAACTCTCTTAGCATGTTTATTAAGCTTTAGATCTTGTACCAATTGATATTTGTAAGTATGGAAACGCAGATCTACAGTGAGTATAAGCTGTAGAGACCTTCTTGGACTATGCAATTCTTATCCACGAAGCCAAATATTCCTAGACTTTCGCAAATACTTTCACATACTGCATCGACTTAAACAGCTTAATTTTGGATAACCAGTTTATTAAGCACAATTGATCCAGTCTTATATTTAACCTGTAAAAAATACCTTGATAATGGCCTAATACCGAAACTAGTCGGATAAAGTGAAACAAACCAAGTGAATTTTTGATAAATGAGTAACAAATACAAGATATGATACAGTCTGCTGATAAAGTTATACGAAATCGTGATTGTAATTTTAATTTAATGCTTATATGAAATGTTTCAAATTTCATATGGCTGATTAAAAAATGGGAGATGAAGAAGTGATATCATGTTAAGACTTTACTTTCAATGAACAAAGGAAAAAACTACTTTTAGTCTTTTAAAATATACAGCCACGTTCTCTTTGAAGGCAACAACTTATCCTGAGTTTTAATTAATGCAACACAGTTCTGAGTCCCACTATATCGTCCTTGACTACTTCATCAAAACTGAGTTATAATTCATCTCCCATTTTTTAAATACTGACGAAAGTCTTGACACATAATACCTTTTTGGGGTGTGAGTTCCAATCGCCAACTCTAAATTTACTTTGAAAAACTTAAGAAACAGATGATGTACAGCTTGGATGAATGTACAAAGCCAACACAAGTTGCAGAGGCAAATGCATTTGGGAGGATATGATTTATTACAGTACTATTTCCAAAGCACATTCTGTAAGTTTATATCATAATCGCGTATTAAATTGTACTTTAAATCCCATGCTGTCATATAAAAATAGCATCGAAAGTTACTTGAACCTTGACCTTGTAAGGTCAGACTTACGACAGGGTGAGCCCCTGGGAGCGGAGGGGTGCTCAACGGACCCAGCATATTTGCCAGGCACCTGTTCGAGTGCAACCCGTCCTTGGTGCCTATATCCCCTTGGTAGCCCTGGCGATCGATTATCGACGTCCCCAGTGCGGGCTCCGTGGCGGGTGGGGAGCCAAAGGGATGAAGTACTATCCATTAGCATGGACAAAAATAAAATAAATAAAACAACGGTAGTAGCAGGCAGGTCGCGAGATCAACCTGCTGCTACGAAAAAGACAATAAATGTGGGTGAGTCCCCGGATTCCCCGCAACAAACAGTGGCTGCGGGCGGGTCAACTGATCCACCCGCCACCACAAAAGAAGCCGGCCCACAGAAGCAACCCCCAAAAAGGAAGCGCATTTGTGGAGCCGAGCTAAAGCGCAGAAGGAAGGCCAGGGAGGCATTAGCTGCTGCAAAGACAGCTGAAGCCCCCAAGACCCCTTCTGGTAAAGAAGGAACACCTCGGGTGGAGGTCCCGATGGAAACGGAGGATGGAGGCACACCGGGCGGAAGCCAGGAGTGCGCCACCTCCATCCCAGAGGAGCCTTCACAGCCGTAAAGGTGATACAGTGTAACCTGCATCATTGTAGGGCGGTCGTGGCAACCCTTTGCCGCCACCTCGACACTATGCAGGACACAATAGCCGGCATCCAAGAACCATGGATTGTTAAATCCAGGGTTTGTGGATTTGGTAAGTTAAATGGGAACATATTTACACATCCCACAAATAATAAGCCTAGATCATGTATTTACATACCTAAGCACATAACATCCTATCTTATGCCACATCTTTCCACAGTGACATCGCAGTGGTAAGGCTGTCAGCAGGAGACGGCAACAAAGTCAGTTTAACTCCCTCACGACGCCCCCGCACCAACCAGGGGGCTGGAGCAACTCATGCTACACTGTCACCTCGTTATTGGCTGCGACGCTAACGCACACCATATCATGCGGGGCAGGGTGGACACCAACAACAGAGGTAAGTCCCTACATGAATTCATCATTTGTAACAATTTAGAAATACTAAACCGAGGCTCTGAATCCACGTTCGTGATAACTCGGAGCCAAACTGTAATAGACATTACATTGGCGACTAGCGGTATCTCAAACAAAATCCACGACTGGCATGTATCACCGTCGGTATCAATGTCAGATCATAGGTGGATCAAATATACACTAACACATACAACCGGTAAGAAAACACGTTACCTTCGCAACCCGAGACTAACGGACAGGAATGCCTACATAGACAACCTCTCGCGGAGTCTGCGAACTTGCGAAGCTACCGGCCAACTTAATACAGTGGAAGACATTGAAGCCTATGTAAATACGTTTCAACACTCTATTATAAAAGCATATAAGGACTCCTGCCCTGCAAGAAAGGTGGAAGACTCCGAGAACGCCACCTTTGGTGGTGCGGAGAACTCGACCATCTCAAACAAAGGGCAGCCTGGAGGTCTTTTTGTGAGGAGGTTGAAACCACCTCGGCAGCTGCAAGGCTCAAAAAGATCCTCTCCAGGGATCCCTCACGACAACCAGGTTGCCTAAAACGAGAGGATGGAAGTTACTCTTCTAACCTCTCGGAAGCAGCTGAGATTCTCATCAACACCCATTTCCCAGGATGTACGAACACCTCCGATGAAGGTTGGTCAGAACCCATATCCTCAAACCCCTCCAAGGAGGATTGGGAGGTGGCAGATCACCTCACGGAAGGGACACGTATAACCTGGGCAATCAAAAGCTTCTCACCATTTAAAGCGCCAGGCTTGGACGGTATATTACCGGCCCTCCTCCAATGGGGGCTGAACATATTATCAGCCCACCTGGCCAAAATCTTCAGGGCATGTATTGCGTTCAGATACATCCCTCTAGCATGGAGAGAAGTAAAAGTTATCTTCATACCGAAACCTGGTCGTATAGATTATACACTAGCCAAATCACAGCGCCCAATTAGTCTAACGTCATTTCTCCTGAAAACGTTAGAGAAATTGTGCGAAAGATTAATTCGCGAGACGGCTTTGATCCGATCCACGCTAACCAACATGCATACACTCAGGGGAAATCAACGGACTCGGCTCTGCACACTGTTGTAGACCGAATCGAAAGATCTCTGGACAACAAAATGTCCACCTTGGGCGTGTTCATCGACATAGAAGATGCTTTTGATAAAACGACCTTCAGAAAAATGGAAACTGCTCTCTCCACGCATGGTGTGAAACCCACAGTTAGTGGATGGATCAAAAGCATGCTGGAGAATAGGGCAGTCACAGTAAATGTAGAAAGATCGTTGCTAAAGGCTGCCCACAGGGTGGAGTACTTTCACCACTCCTGTGGAACATAGTTGTTGACAGCCTACTGCGGCGACTTAACGACAATGGCTTCCACACCATAGGATATGCAGATGACATAACCATCCTGCTAACAGGCAGATTTAAGACGGTGCTATGCAGCTTGATGCAGGAAGCCCTCAAAATAATCGAACACTGGTGTAACGACCATAAACCCGTCAAAGACTGAAATGGTCCTCTTCACAAAGAAAAGGAAACTAGGTAAGCTAAAGCTTCCTAAGCTCCTCAACACCCAGTTGACATTGTCGTCAGAAGTCAAATACCTGGAGTGATCCTCGACGGCAAGCTGACTCTCAAAATGAAATGTAAAAAAGCAGCGGTAGTAAGACCAATGCTAATCTATGGAGCACTGGTTTGGTGGCCCAGAGCCAGACAGAAAATCTCAGCATAGCAGCTTACTCAGTTGCAAAGCATGCCTCAGCACGGCCGGAGCAATGCGAACAACACCCACTGCAACAATGGAAGCAATGCTCTGCCTTCCACCTCTCGACTTATACGTAGAGGAGATGGCCACGGCGGCAGCACTGCGCCTAAACTCAGTTGGACTCTGGTACAAAGGAGGCAGGGCTGGCAGACACTGTCACCTTTTAGAGGAGGCTGTCAAAAAGACACCCTTCCTTGGAAGGAACACAGACAATTTGCCACCCTGTTACGTCTTCAATAGACCCTATAATGTATCGATAAAAAGAGGAACCGGGAGTGTAGAGGGTGGGGAAACCCTCCGAATTTACACCGATGGTTCTAAAACCAAAAGAGGATCCGGGGCGGGAATTTACTCGCAACAAATGGACCTCTCATTAGCTATACCTCTAGAGAAGCACACAACTACTCAGCAAGCAGAGATCGTTGGCATCATCCAAGGGGCGAAAGAAATCCTACACCGAGACATCCGTGATAGGAACATCCAAATCCTTACAGACAGTAGGGCAGCAATACTAGCAGTGAGTGGTCACAAGATCACCTCAAGATTAGCAAAAGAATGTCACAACACCCTTAAACAAGCAGCACAATCAAACAGTATTGAGCTGCGCTTAATCAAGGGACACAAAAATGAAGAAAGCAACAGCAAGGCAGACGAGTTGGCGCGACCTGGATCGGTTCTCAGTGATACCACGGACGGGCCCCCGATCGCGCCAACACCAAAATACCTCACTGATATCCTCAAACAGAATACTCTCAAGATGCTAAAACAACGTTGGGACAACACCTCAGGCTACAGACAGGCCAAGGAAGCAATACACTCACCTAATCTGAAAACAGCTGAATATTATTTACGACTATCCCGGGGGAATCTGCGTCTTATCACAGGTATCCTTACGGGTCACTGTCAGCTAAGGAAACACTTGTTTACTATGGGACTGGTGGAAACCCCCATATGTAAAGCATGTGAAGAAGAGGACGAGACAGTGGAACATGTATTAACCACCTGCCCGACTCTCGCCCACCTTAGAGAGTCCATGCTAGGGGAGCTCTGGCCGAACATGGCCAACATAAGGGATAACCCTCCAAGCGTTGTGCTGTCCTTTGCACGCCACCCTGGGTGGCTAAATGAGTGATAGAACAACGCAGGGCTGTCCCAGTCAGGGGGGCACAACGGGCCTAGTGAGGCCTAAGTGCTCTGGTCAATGATTTGATCACCCTTGGCAAACTCAATCCAGATCCAGATACTTGAAGATGTACTATGAAGATCAGTCTACAAATCTACAATAACTTCCTAATTATAATTTTCATATTTACTGGCCGCAGGAATAGGTATGGCGACTTTTATGAAAAAACCTGCGTTTAATCCATCAGAAAAACTTTGTAGAATGAATAGGAATTCATAACAGTAACAAAACTATATATCTTTTTTTTTCCTTGTGGTACCATCATTTTAGTATGCTAACAAATAAAATGTAGAGCATAGAATTTAATTTAGGCTTAAACTTATACAATTCATACAAATTGGTTATCTAAGATTTTTTAGCAACATATGCGCTATATCTCACCGTTGATTGAAATATTGTATTGATGCTTAACCTTATATCACTAAAAGATGCCGAGAAAGAGATGGTGCATGAGTAGTGAGTCTGCAGTTTTCTGTAGCTTTGGACAGTTTTCTAAAGTATTGAATTATACGTATTGCAAGCAGCATTGAGGCGATCGTCCTCGTTTCCTGTGAAATTTTAGGCGAACGAATGTTGCAATACGTATAATTTCAATACTATAAAAAACTGCAATACTATGTATAGGCATCGCCAGCAATGTTGGTCAATCATACTGCATTGTCTACATTCTAGATATTTTTGATTAATCCAATTTTTTTCTACACTTCAAAACATGTCTTCGATACCATAACAGATGATAAATTATGGATGTGCACATATGAGCTCAAAAAAATAATAGTCAATTGTTTGAATCTTTCAAGATGAGCAATATACAACAGTTGTTCGTGAACGAAGCACTTCAAAGAAAATGGTTACCTGTTCTTTCAGAAAAACCAGACATGTGTCTGTCAACTGTGCAATTAGTGCAATGTCGGACGATCGGTTCTGAATAGTATGGCGCATCATTCTCCACCTGGACAATGCGAGCTCTCACATATTGGCTCCAACAAAGGAGTTTTTGAAAACTGAAAAAATCTAATTGTGGGTTATCTGCTTACCATACAACCCTGATTTTGCGCCCAATGACTTCTTTGTTCGTAAGAATAAAAAATCTGAACAAGCGGTTGTTTCGTTCAAACTGCTTTGTAGAGACCTCAATCAGAGTGGAAATGGTGTTTCAAAAATGTGTTCAAGCACATACAAAAATTGGAAAACAATAAGCTCATTCATGATGATTAATTTCTTTTATGGTTTTTTTCCCGAAATATAAAAGGCAACCCTCAGTCCTAATTACTTGCTAAGATCGAGCCAACCCAAGGCATTGGCAAACGCCAGGACCGCAGCAAGAAGGACTCTTTAGATGTCTGATGACTGTAGACATCACTCTCACATTGTGGATTCACGTAAATTGGATGGAACCGGGCAGTCCAAAAGCAGATGCTCGGCGGCCTCCTTTTCCTCTACACATCCTCTGCAGATAGGACTAGAGTGTAGTCCCAGTCTGTTCAGGTGTGGTCTCTAATTGCAGTATCCTGTTAGGCGCCAACAACCTTCCATAGGTTTTCTCTGCCGTTTTAGTGTTCATCGCTAGGATTTTTTTGAGACCCTACAGCCAGGGGTGTCCACCCATCACTCCTTGTGACATCTGGTTGATGCATTTTTCAGTAGAGTAATCAACTCTTGCAGGGAGGGGTCCCGGCCGCATATCGTTTGTCTGGAAGCCTTTCTCCCCAAACTATCTGTTATAATTATTATTAATGTTTATAAATCATTCAATCAATCAACTCGTGTAATTTCAACAATTGTTGATATTGTCTGACATATGAACGCTTCTTGAAATTCTTGCGTTCCACTACGAATATTTTTTTATTATATGATAAATGTCATTTACGATAATTTGGTTTTAATAAAATTAGTTCATTAAATTTTAAACAAATTTTCACATTTTATAAAAGAAAATATAGAAAAGGGCAAAATAAAGTGTTTATTTTGAACTAAAACGTCTTTGGTTCATTTGACAAAGAATAAAGCACCTCGGTTTAAAGTTTAAGCTCAAAATCTCTAGGGATTATTGCAAAAATATACGACCACGATACTTTCCAATACTTACAAGGAAAGTATAATGAGTCTGATAAACAAAACAGTATATATTTCAATTTATATAATTGGCGATAACAAACATCTATTTAAATATGTATCAGTATGAGCGAGAGTACTAAATGAACAAACAATTATAAAAAATAATTACCCTATTTAAATAAATTATCCCACATTCTCTACATTTCGTAGTTTAAAAATACGAAACTTATTATTTTTTTAAGTAACCTTAAATATATGCAATATTTCAGCAACATCAAAATATTAAAAAAAAAATATGAAACTGAACAGAAATTAAATGGCAATAGGGATAGAGACACTATTAAGATGACACCTATTTTCTAAACGTTGCACTGATTTCCCTAATTAAGTGAAGAAACCGCTCACAAGATCTGAATAGGGCGTAACAATAGTTTATTGGCATTAGTTAAATATTATATTTGCTAAAATGTTGTTTGAAAAATTAAATTTCAATCAGTAAAGTATATAAATTGTACATTTTAAAATCGCAATAAATAATATAATCAATGTGTCAAAGTGTATACTATATAAGCGAATCAAAATATTATTAATAATCATTAATAATAGGGCAGAAAGACCGATGGTCGATAGCCCAAACGGACAGACTAACCATTATTGTTAATCATTTGTATATATTTTTCAAAATTGTAAGTGTTCGAATAAAGATATTATTCTCTCTCATTATTAATAAATTGAGAAAAGTGATATAAGTACCTAAATAATAAAATTGGTTATTTAAAATTTTATAAATAGTTGACATGTAATTTAAAAGGACTGTTTAGAAAAAAAAATGAATATTTAAATATATTTTTTATTCGAAAAATAGAAAGGACAATCAGTGAATAACCCACCATCTATCTTCTTTCCATCTTTAAGCTTTGTGCACATCTTACAATTCCTCTTTTATAGGCTTCTTGAATAAGTTGTCATTTTCCTCAAAAGGTAAAGTATCCCAAAAAGCTCTGCGTCCGTATTCAGGAATGGTTAACATATCTAGTTCCTTGTCGCGTCCAATGTAAAGGAAGTTCAAATTATCATCGGGATTGGTGCTCACTGGTAACCAATGGGGTAAAACTGCCGGACGTCTGAAAGTAGTGAATCATTAGCAATTTACAATCATTACGTTAATTTACATATTATAATTCTTTATTTACCTCAATATACTTATATATAAGAAAAAAATTATTAATTTTTCAATAAAATTGTCTGATTATGCAAATTGAATGCTACAATTGTTAATATACAATAAATTGCGATAATTATTCCATACTAATTACGAAAATATATATAGGGAAATCACATATTTGATGGCTTTAATAATAGACGATTTTCTAATTGGACGTAAAATATTAAATTCTACCATAAAATTAAGAGAAGATTATAAATTACACAAATATTATTATATTGAACAATGTTTACTTACTTAGTCTTAGCAAAAGAAGTCCAAATATTCAACAAGATATCTTTAACATCTTCATCTTTCTCCGACATCTTTTTTGGAACATCTTCAAATGGAAAATTCACCACGAGCAAAGCATCGTCACCATGGGATACCCCTATAAAAAAAGTCGCTTATAAGTTAATCAACAAAACAATCGGATTATAAGTGTTACCAAAGTTTTCTTTTGACTCCGTTATGACGTAAGTTAAGGATTCGCGTATTTCTCCAATGTAGTCGTAAATGTATCCGTAAACTGGAGCTTTCACAGCGCTTGCATGCAGTTTTATGGCCTTATCCCAATCTGCTACGAAAAGTCGGTCACCAACTAACTACAAATTGAAAATGTAATACTGTAGTTATAAGTTTAGTAGAGAATGGAGCATCTAAATAAAAATATTTCAATCAACTGTAGTAGTAAGTCTTTGAAAGAAAACATATTTTTTTTTTTTATATACAAGAAGCTAAAATATGAAAAGATCGCATTTGATAGCAATAACCATATAATAAAAAGGAACTAATAATATCCTTAATAATCTAATCTCTTTAAAAGTTATGAAAGTATCCAAAATGTTTAGAGTAATAAAATCAATGAATACCTGAACCAATTGTAAAAATGACTCCTTGTCGATTGCTGAATCTTTTAAATACTCCGACCTGATCTTTTGTGCTACCAATGGTTTGAGTTCATCGGGAACTGTGTCTGCATAATGAAGAATTGCAGGTGCATAACTTTCCCAATTTGAGTTTAAGTCATTCAAATAACTCTCTTTAGTGAAGAATTCTGTAAAATAATAACAAATCAATTATATAAAAATAAGGTTATATTAAGAAAATATTGTTAATATAGTAAACAAGCATGGTTATTAAACTAGTATTATGGCAAAGAAACAAATCGTTTTTTTAGATATAAATATTTTTGGATTATATAATACATTCATACCTATTGCTGGATAAAGACCTTCACTTGTCGTAACCGAAGCAATCCATGGTATATCAAGTATCTTCTTCTCAGTCAATAATAGGTAGGGATGTTCAGGAAGGAACGGATTAGGACTAGCAGAGTCAACAACTAAACCTAAAGGTGAGAACGGATTGAAAAGCCAAGGCCGTAACAATTTAATAGACTCGGCAAGCACATCAGCTGGTTTTGCACGTAAGCAATCTACCAATTCTTTAGTATCATCCATAGTACAACCTAAATTGTCTCCGATAATTTTGGCCTTCGCCAACGGATTTTCTTGCATGGTCCATGGATTCAAAGCATTACCACTCATCGATATTCCCGCGTGAAACAATCCCTTAGATAGAGGAGATAAATAATGGAAATGCACACTAGCACCACCAGCAGAGAGTCCAGCAATGGTAATCGAATTTTTGTTGCCGCCAAAATGCTCGATGTTATTCCTAACCCACTCCAGTGCCATCGACTGATCTTTCATGCCCAAATTCCCCGGTAAATTTTCATCGCCAGTGCTGAGGAAACCAAGAACTCCCACGCGATAATTAAAATTGACCAATATGGTTTCTTTGTCCATCAAAAATTTTGGTCCTCCGTATTTATGGCTGGCGAACATGAAGGCTCCTCCGTGAATGTACACAATGACATCGCGCTTTTTCTTAAGGTCGATTTTGTCATCTGGGATGTAGACGTTTAAGTAGAGACAATCCTCTGTTCCGTCAAAAATGCCGCCTGCCGGTTCGATGAAATGATTCACTTGTATACACACGAAGGACGAGTCATTGGCGATCTTTGTTCCCGTCCATGGATCAATCTTTTCGGGGTCCTGAGTAAATAAAATAAATGGAAACTAAATTATTGTTATTGCAACAGTTTGTCTTATTAAATTAAATAAATTTTATTGGATCTAACTTTACTTGTATCATGATATCATCTATTTATCAGTAGAGATTTAATATGCAAAATTACATGACTAAAAATAACTTTTGAAAGAAAATGTATGTAAATGGAAGCACATAATAAATATAATGTTGAAAGTTTTTATGATACGTAGTTAAAACTAGAATAATTTCGGTTAAGTAAACCACATTAAAAATGCTTTTCTATTTGCTAGATGGGCGAAAAAGTCTTGAGAATGAAAAAAATTATTTTTCTAATGAAAAAAGAAGGACTATATAAAATTTAAAAAGCATCAAGTTATGAATGGTACTGTATAGGATGTAAAAGAATTTTTAGTTCGTGGCATCATTATATTAGGCCAATAACTTTTCAGTTGTTTTGTAAATTATCGACTTAATAGAAATGAAAACATGTATTTTCATTTTGGTTTTCAATGAACGTTTACAAAAAACGCTACGAACATGAGCAGAATGCACAGACTTGCGTATATAATGTCTGTTTTAGGAAGTACCTTTAATTTTATTCAAAGGGAAAAGAGAAAGCGCTTTATTAGCTACAAAAGAATGAAAAATTATATTGACTAATTTAAATTTATCTAAATCATTTTCATAAGATAACGATAATCTATTTAAGCAGTGATGCAAATCATATATTAGTATTTATAGGTTATTGAGGTCAAAACTATGTTTTGGTATTTTTACTGATTGTAAGTTAATTATTATGTAACACGTTCATTGTACGATAACCTGCATTCTTGCTAAACGAGATAAATTTTAATAAACGGATATTCGAAACTCTTTTAAACTTCAGTCTTTCTGATATTTGTATAAAAATTAAAAATATTAAATTCACGATCTATAACTAAAAATAATATTTATGACTTTTTCTATGATTATACAACTTAATGATTTAATTTAACAATAACTTGTTGAAAAAGTTAAAAACAAAATAACATGATATCTAGATCTGATTCTTTAGAAAATTAATATTTTAATATCTTTTTATATATGTATTAACAATCTTTAATCATGGTTTCTTTATTCAAAAATTATCAAAGGAACAAAAGTTTTATAAATTTAAATAATGTAATACGAAATCTTTTAATAATTATCTCACCCGAAATCTCAAATCGCCAATTGGTGGCTTGGCATAAGGAATTCCGGTAAATTCGATATATTTTTTACCACCATAAGAGGTAGAAAAGTGGCCTTGAATTTCTCCATCGGGAATGTTAACCACCGGCAAAACGTCTTCCGAAGAGACTGTCCAGAAACCTAAATTAATAATAAATAAGAAATATTGAATGATACTCCAAATTTTATCTACAATTGGGCAGTATTTTAATAAGTATACAATTACATAAAATATACTTTTAATGTGAGGACAGAATAATTATTAACAAGGTTAAAATTACTTCTTACATAGAAAATGATATCATAATTATGTAACAATAATTACATCGATGATAATAAAATTGTATTGAAACATTAATTTCGATGATTATTACTAAATATATTATTAAAAAAAACTTACAGAAAAATACTAGCGCGATTGTCAGCAACATTTTTGCTGGACTGAGGTCTGCAATTTAGAATTTTGAGTTATCATCAGTAAGATATCATTATCGTCTTTTATCACTATCACATTCAGATGCGACTATTACGGCGGCCGGTCAATAAAGTTCAGATAAGTTTTAATATAAACATACACGAGAAACTTTCCTACGCGATTAAATGTATTTAAAATGTAAGCATTGGTTTTATATCGAAGGAATGCCTCCGCACCTTTAGTGTATGGGTATGGCCACTAAACATAAACTTTTCACATACATAAACCTACATATTAATTCTACTCTGTCTATAAAAAAAAAATAATAACATTTTCGTCATTAGTTTAATTTAAAAAAAAAGGTCTATACTAGAAAGAAATTATAGAATTCCTCCCAAAATCCTAAAAGAGTATGAGCAGTTTAACAATAAAATTAACCTTATAAATAATCTTGTTTCAAATTTTACCCTTTAGTTGTAAGGAGTTTGTTTATCCTCTAATTTTCTTGTATGAACTTCCTCCGCCCAGATTTGGCTTCTTTGGGTTTACGTCTTCCTCTTATATTTCTTCCTGGCACTTGTGTTTCCCATACCTTGTACCCTATCCTATCTCTTCCAGGTACTCCTATTATCTTCCTAAAAGATTTCATCTCTATCGCTTGCACTCTATTATTTTGAGTTTGATTTAGTACCCCTGTTTCACATCCATATCTCATCAAAAGTCTTAAGATGGCTCTATATACTTTGATTAGAATTGCATAGTTCGTTTTTTCTATTCCATGATTTAAAGCATTATCCTACCTTCCTAGATATTGAAAATATTTTATTTGTTCTACCTTCACTCCATCTATATCAATATGTATTATTTCTTTACCGTTTGTTATAACCATAGTTATTTCCTTATTCATTTCCATACTTCTAATTTTATAATTTGATTCTATTTTCTTGAGTCATTTTCACTTCCTCCTGCTTATATTATATCATCTGGAATTGCACATTCTTGTATTTCTACTATGTCTAATTTTCTGTTTTAATATTAATGGCTTTGATTCTTCTATCTTCCTTTACCGTTTCATCCATGAATATTACAAATAATAATGGACTAAGTTCTTCTCCTTGTCGCGGTTGCAAATATTTATGTTTTCTTATTACTCCGTTTTTTGTTTTGTTCTCTTACATATGATTTTGATTACTCTTATTACTTTTCTTATTTATCTTTCTTCTCTCAAGTGTTTTTCTAGGTACACGATCAAATACCATTTCTTCCCAAATTTTTGTCTGTGATTTCTTTTTGCTTTTCTATGTCGACTTATAATTTGTATTAACAGATTTACAATCATATATTTCGAAGTGATGATCTTAAGTTCCTTTTGTACTTTCTGTGGGATATTTTAGGTACCTCTTGAAGTACAAGACGGCATCGATTGTATCTTCACGTGACACCAAACTAAAATATTCGCTTTGATACCAAATTCAAACTTAACAACATTAATTGATTCTGACAACGGTAATTTTCTCATTTTCTTTTCTCATATCTTACTATTCCTTGGTCGGGAACTTGTTAGTATTACATCGACATATCATATACTTGCATAATAATGGTTCAAAAACATCTAAAATTGATTATGAACGATTTTAGCACAATAACTAAATTTTGACGAAATTCGCCTATTAAAACAATAATATTACATCATATAAAAGACCGCCAACGCATAAATAATTAAACAATTATAACAACACATTCACTTCATACAATAGCACAAAGTTTTCAAATAAGGATCTCCGACACATTTACTGTGCGGTCCATAGTAATCCAATCTACTAATATCGATGGAATTTTGAAATCGTCTATCACCAACTGCAGTAAAATTAACCTTAATCGTGCTTTCAAAAACAGCACTAGGAATGGTTTCTAATACTATCAAAATATAGGATTCTTCATTTAAAATCAAATATAATCTGGATGATTTTATATAATTCAATCGATACCTAGCGCACTTTTTCGCAATTGGGTTATCATCAAATATCTTCGTAATATACCCAATAATATATGAAGCAGAATCTTTTACAGTTTGATTATTTACATCGATGGGTTCAAAACTGTTACATGTGCAAAAATGAGGGGGAATGTCCGCGTCCTTGCAAGATCTTTCAGAGGGAAGCTTGGAAAATAGTGACATGCATTTACGACAACCCTTACTAGGATGGATTGTATAATTAGAATCAGCAAAGGTTAATATTTCTTGAAGGGTCATGTATACATCATAAGGTGTTGTAAGCTTGTTCGTGTTTAAGCGTAGATTATTATATTTCTCCTGATATACTTGCTTGAACTCATCTGGCAACCAGATGTAGAAAAATGGTAATCTACTTTCTAACCGTCCTGAATAGGAATAGGTATATTTTCCAAAACGTAGCCCGTGATCACTCAAAAACAAAATTATAGTTCTATTCAACACCCCTTCGTTTAATAATGTTTGCAATAAGAATTTGACTTTTATATCATAACGGGAACCAGCGTTTAACGCATTGTGTGCATAATTCGTCCAGAAAAGCGAAAACGTAGATGTATTCTTGAACATAATACTAAATTCCTTCATTATATCAAATAATCGGTCTGGGTCACTTTTTGGTCCAAAACAATAATCCGTTTTGTCAAGGGCCGAAATATTCAAATATAAACTATTCGCCAAATAATATCTTCGAAAATAATAATCGGTCGGATCACGTTCAAAACCTTCTTTCTTGTAATTAAACGTACTATAGGCAGGAGATCCTTCTACATAAATAGTTATGTAATTACTCATGTTGTAATCCTTCCAGATAAAATTACATTTATTAAGCCCGCCAGGTAGATACGGATTACATTCCTCATTTACATTCGTTATGTTCCGCCCTGTTAATAAAGCCATCAGATTGGGCATTGTGTTTTCGCCAACCTTATTATAACCTAGCATTTCTAACCATCCGGTTTCGTCTAAGAATTTTCTGGTTACGGGCATTGATCTAATAATTTCTAATCGCGAGGTACTATCAATTCCTAATATAAGTACACTAAAAGGTTTCGGCGTTATTGTAATTTTCTCAATCTTTGTTCGTAAAGATGGTATTAAAATTATAGGTTGATAAGTGTTTGAATAAAGTACGGCATGGGAAATAGTGCTTCTACATGTAACTAACACCGGTTTTTCAGGAAGAAGTAGATTATCAACGAAGGTTCTGTAAAGCTCTACCCTGAAAAAAAATTACAATAAAACAATTTATGAAATGCTAACGTCGCAACATTAAATCCTAAAGGTTATTTTTAAGTCTAACTATTTAACAGTATTTATATTGGTTATTTATAAGTAGATATTTTGACAACGTAAAAAATAATATTGTGGTGAGAATAGTTTACTTTATATGAATGAAATTTGGCCATTATCAAAATACTTACCTGATTCTAGAATCCGATCCAGCACCACTTAATGAACGCCTGTCTATTGTACTCACATTACAAATAACACCACCACCACCACTATAAGCGCTAATCATTGAGCGATTAACATGAATATATGCCTCGGTAATATTTTTATTTTTCGTTACGTATATTAATGGTTCCATTGTGCTGCAAGGAATGAACTCCTTCTTCTGGACGAAACTCCATACTTCCTTATTGAAGGGATCAATGTTGGGAATTTTGCATTTGTTGCTGAACACTAGATAGTTTCTAATAGAGGAGACAACACTTGTACCTAAAATTTATATTGAATAATTGCATTGGATCTCATTTTCATAACTAATAATATTCTCATAATGATTTTTTTTTCTTTTGACAACCAACCAAGCAATCAATTATTTATTAAATCGAACCACTTCAATATATGCATAAAAATCTCACATTATAATTCCAAATAACACAACTAATAAACAACCATTAGCGAAACACTACTGCTAATACTACTGTACCTATTATGTAATAATACTATATTTATCTAGCTGTTACTTTTTACTTCACATACCATTTGAAGTTAAATTAAGATCCAATTCTATCATGGTTTTTATCGGCAATGAATTTTTAAACATAAAATAAAAAATTGTCAATGGAATAAGGAAAACTAATGCAAGTTTCTTCTCCTCTATTGCTTGTAAAACCCCAATTAGGAATTTGCTAAAAATAAATTAATTATAATTCTTAGTGACTTCTCTTTGAAATAAAATATAAATAAAGCTAAGATCAGTTGCAAATTTTGTTTGCAAAAAAGGAAGAAAAAAATAGTCTATCTCAGAATAAACAAATCTCCGCCTACCTAAAATACTTAACGGCCTTTTTATATCCATCAGTGCAATCTAGAAATTGGCGAAAAATCAGGAGCAAATTGAATAGCACAAAGTAAAAGTTAAAATAAATTAGTTGAATATGAAATTTCAAAGTGCCTCTGATATAAACATGTCAAGTAATTATTCTATTATTCTGTTCCATCAACTGATAATGAGAGGAAAAACCATACTGACATTACTACTAAGTAGAAAAGTAAAGGATCTGATCACCAATTTAATAAAATGTCACAAATTATAGGTACATTGTCCTACAAAATAAATAAAGAAAAAATATTCCAGAAATGATTAAATTCTGCTGATACCTATAATTGATAGAATAGTCAATTTTAAAACTACATATTAGAGTTAATGTTATTTCTACAACTCACCTTTTACTTTTATAATCCCCAGAAACATTATTATCTAAGACCATCATTAATCTCCTAATATCCTGATGTATTAATTAAATAATGATAAATCCGTGAAAACAAAATCTTTGTGACAACATGACAATGTCAGTCATGGATAATTTGCTTATAGAATAAAAAAAAAATAACAAACAAGAGTTTAAAATGTAATCATTTAAAATATCTACAGCTAACCGTTTATTAAAGCAAATTGCTTAAAGACCTATTTTTAAGTAACATATATATCAATATAAATCCATGTTATCTTATAAGGATAGATTATATTATTATTAATTTTGACAAAACAGAAAACAAAAGCGGGATTAATATTAATAATTATTTACCATTTAAAATAAGTAGTTAACACAAGTCTTTGCAGCTGTACTGATTATTCTAAAAGTTAAACATTTTTCATCTGTGGTTAACTAATACTTTCTACTTTCATCTGTGGTTAACTAATACTTTCTACCAAATTCTCACACTTGTAATAATTACATACTTAATTAAATGTTAAAAAGAAAAACCTATCAAAATGGATTATAATTTTGAATTCACATGTAATTTTTAAATATAGTGGTAAAATAAAGTTATCATGTCTTCTAAAATAAATTGGTTGAAAAATAAGTTAAGGCATTATTTATTTATATAAAAATTTATTAAAAATATTGTACCTAATTCTTCAAAATTTTACCCTTAACTATCCTGACTTCATCAACTGGTCTGTCGTTCTTGTCTGTCTCCACTAGACCTATTCGTTTAATTACGTTCATCCCCGAATGGATCCTGCCGAAAATCGCATGTTTTCCATCCAACCACTGTGTAGGGGCTAATGTAATAAAAAATTGAGAACCATTAGAATCCGGCCCGGAATTGGCCATAGACAAGACACCAGCACCAGTGTGCTTCAGTTCTGGGTGAATTTCATCCTTAAATGTTTGCCCATATATAGAAACACCTCCTTTTCCTGTGCCCGTTGGATCCCCTCCTTGTATCATAAAGTCCCTGATTATTCGGTGGAAAATTGTGTTATTGTAATAGCCACGGCGGGAGAGTTCAGCAAAGTTTCGGCACGTTTGAGGTGCGTGTTTCCAATAGAGTTCAATTGTAAGTTCTCCCATACTGTAATTAGAAAAACACAAATAAAAATATAAAAATAAATGATGATTTATTGTAAGGGGAAATGCGACTTTTTTACAGTATACAGAACTATATACTAAGCTAATAAAAAATTAAATTAACAGAAATTAAAATAAATTGTAACAGTAATTGGGTAACATTTAAAAAAGTATGAAGAATAGTTAATATTATTTAATAGTAGAGATACTAAACAAGAAACTGTATTTTTATTACAAACTCCAATGTTGCATCAGAATATTTGGCTTGCAGCGCCATGCCGTGCGAGTGCTGGCAGGTATAGGCTATAGACGTTTATAAAAAAATAATGCACCACTGTTGAAAATCAAAAGTATTAAATTCACTCTACTATTTTTTGAGATATACTTTTGAATAATAATAATATAATTAATATTGAACATTGCAGCTGATCATAATATAATAAATAATTGGTATAAGAAAATAGTACATTTAATTAATGTTTAATTGCATTTCGGACAGATCCAAACAGTTACCTAATGGATAAATTCAAGATCCCTTCAAGAAAAAGCTAGTATCAATTAGCTTTTTTTAAATATTACAAAATAATTTAATCAATAATTAAGCATATAAGGTGGAAAGACCATTGGTCGATGGCCAGTTGACAATTTATTCAAAATTTCAGAATAAAAATTGCAATTGTATGGTCATTATCTGTATTATATACCTACCCATTTGTCAATAAAAATGTGTGCATATATAATCTTATATTGAATTAGAACTGAGATTGTGGTAATTCAAAATTAGAGGTTATAATATTTACCTAGTTTCAAATACAACAAAGGGTGGCTGCCACATTTTGTCGGGTATTCCCGACTGATTCATTGCTTGGACCGCTAACATTTTGATCAATTTTGGATGAATATTATTAAAAAGTTTTTTTATATTTTCGAATTTCGAAGTTTCAGCAATGTTTTGAATGAAGTTGTCGTTAAACCATAGACCAACAATTTTTAAATCAACATTGCAGTTTATCCAACATAAACATAGAAAAATATATAAAACATGTTTTTGTGTACGTTTTATAATTTAAAATGCAATTAGATGTAATATTTTAATGGTTGGAAAAAAAGAAATTTACACACTGTTGTTAAAAAAGAATTTACACACATGTTACCATTTGATAAACACTATTAAAGTAATATCAAAATTATTGTGTGTCAATGAATACTACAAAATTGTGTGTAATTTGTGATTAAATATGTGTAACGAATTAGAAGCCTTCTTTGTCAATGAGAATATTAGAGTTCCTATGCAAATATAATCCAGACTACAAGATAGCATTTGAAATAATATACTTATATTACAATTAATCAACTTAAATCACATATATTCTTTTAGAGTAATGAAAAACCTAAGGAATTATATATTTATTGGAAGCAATAGGGATATTTAATAATCCACTATAACCATTTATCAATGAAATTTTTTAATATCATTGATTAAAATGAAACCACAACCTAAAATTTATTTTAACATAGTGATTTATTCATTAACAACACCAATATAGTATGAAAAACACTAATTATGAAGTTGACTTTTATTTATATCAACCTGATCAAATAAATGTATGATCTAATTTATTCAGGTTTTAAAAAAGTAGAAATAACACTAACACTAATTATCACTTATTTTCCGAAGTCCATGTTTCAATCCAACCGACAATTTTCTGCACACTCTTATCTAAATCTTCAGGTGTTGTACCACTGACTTCATGCACAATCTCCTCTGCGTATGAATTTTTCGCCTCATCTAGGAGTGTCTGAAATATTTCACAGGTGACATTGTCCTGCAGTTTTTTACCCGTATAACCTCTCTCTACTAATCTATCATACAGTGTTGTGTTATCTGTTCTCACCACGAACACTCCGTCAAACCATCTTTCAGGAAAAAATTCAGAACTATGATAATCGATAATATTACCGCCGTTGCTCATAGGTTCTTCAAGAAGGTCCAATAATTTATCTTCGTCTAAGATGGGGCATTCGTACTCCTTGTCGTAGGCTTCTAGGCAAAAATTGTCTTTCGCAAACTTTGAAATGTCGGTCCACTGTAAACCTGTTACTGTGGCTAGTTTTTTGCACAAAGTTGACTTTCCAACGCCTGGTGTTCCTGTTACGAGGATATTTGGTACACTTCGTTTAGGACGATTTGCCATTATGTTTTCGGATACACGTGCTATTTAACCTCAATATTAAATCAATACATACCATAAAATATTAATTTCTGTATTACTGAAAAGTTATTAATATGAATAGATGAAGTTATTAATTATAGCGTATAATATATTAGCCAAATTATTTGAACTGAAATTAGTATAATACACTCATATGTGTTTTCTAGATGGCAGCATGTAGAATAGCGCCGGTTTTACATAGCTAAAAATATAGTAAGCGAACAGTTTTCTCTAATATTTTATTTTAAAGAACATTTTATTTATGATTTGTTAAATTCATTGTATTTAATTAATTTGAATGATTTTATTACGTACTCTATGATAAAAATGTTTTGGCCTTTTTCCAATAATTTTACGCATACCGCATTCGTGTAAATCTATAAACAAAACGCTCGCGGTTCTCATTCCGTGCCGAACTTCATCTCAGTCTTCGTGAATTGTCACAACATATGATATAACCTTATTAAGCTAAGTCCATTTTTGATAGTCACTAATCACAAAATTTCATCGGCGTCAAGATGAGCGACAATAAGCAGGAAGCAAAAAAACCCGAAGAGACTGACAAAGAGCTTTCGGAATTGTTAGACAGTGAGTGTGCCCCCATTTAGCTTAATTTAAACGTTACATAAGCGACCGGATATTAATTTCCGCATTACAGGCGCGCTGGCCGACTTTTCGAACGACGCCACGAAAAAGACTGACAAGACTGAAAAACCAAAGGAGGAGTCCAAGGTGGTAGCACAAGTGCCGGAGCAAGAGTGGTCCGAGGACTTCATAAGACAAGCAGCCGAACAGTTTGAGAACAACATCTCCGCCCTGCTGGGTGCTAACAGTGATGATGGAAACAATGCAATATCTGCGGATCAGGTAATTAATCACATTGTAGCAGTTATTTAATTTCAAATTTAAAGAGTCTTAATATTCTTTAATCATGAAAATGTAAACCTACTTAATTTAAATAAACTATTGTAAATAAAATCCATTGGTGCTAAGTATTTAAGAAAAAAATGGTTTAATTTACAACCATTTGACTTTATTGATTAAATAGAGTATACTGTAATTAATTATATATAACTTCATAATTCAAACTAATTACAAACATTTTAAAATCTTATTAATTTTGTGCATTGTCATATTAACAAAACTTTTGCTATATTTGCATATTCATATGGTACAATTAATGTATTTTATGAAAAACACTGCGTAATTTCAAATACTAAGAAATAATTATAAATTTGAAGGTTAGTAGTTTTTAATTGTGATGTATAATGTTTATTATCAGTTAAATATTTTGCATTAATTTCAATGTTTATATTTTAATGGTACTGATATTTTTTTAAAAGTGATTAACTAATGACGAAAGCCACAATTAATTATTTGAAGTCTTAAGTTAATTTGTTTTGATTACTTTGTGAAAGATATATTTATACCATTATTTTATGTATACTGGGTGTAGTAAATAGTAGGCACTCATAGGGATAATATAAAATTTTAAGAAAAAGTAAGAATTATAATAATAA
Organism: Ontholestes murinus; assembly: GCA_963969525.1. Taxonomy (NCBI): domain Eukaryota; kingdom Metazoa; phylum Arthropoda; class Insecta; order Coleoptera; family Staphylinidae; genus Ontholestes; species Ontholestes murinus. The sequence continues at coordinate 24,483,743 of OZ018390.1, read as the reverse complement.
TTTAATATTTTATCTAAAATGTTGACATCATTGATATTGAAGGTATTAAATAGTATTAGGCATTACTTCTCTACATTTTTAAATTCTTTATTTTTTTTTCTAATATTATGAGAGAAGGAAATTTCATAAATTGGATTTTACATGAAACATCCCTATTTTTTGTTCTACACCCAGTACATATAGAATTTCTGAAGACCCCAAGTTTCATCATAATAAACCAACCCACATTATTAATTAGTTTATTGGGTCCTATTGACTAATTTGAGAAATTATGTGTCATATAATTGCAATTAGAAAAATTATGATGTAATATTATTTAAGTGTGTTGAAAATCATAAGTTAAGGCTATATTTTGATAATGAACACAAAAATTAGCTTCTTATGTCATGTATAAATTTTGTTTTAATGATGTAACACTAAATCCTTCATTCTGATTGGATTACTTTGAAATGAAGGAATTATACTTTATAATTTTTCAATTTCATATGTATGTATTATTATTAATTTGTAGTATATTATTACAGATTATTACAGATGAGAAAATACTCTCCATTTAAAATGTAAAGAATATTAATACTAGATTTACTATGCCTTGTTAGTAATGCTTCTGTTCCATTGTTTATTTTTCTTTACCAAATATTATTAGTTTACAAAGTAAAATTTGTCAGCTATTGTGGTTCAAAGTGTGAAGAAATAATATTAAAAGCATCTTCACATAACATATTCTAATGCAATAAGTGCATCATAATTATCAAAAAGATATGTTTTGTGTTGCATTGATTTAAT